>CM070732.1:28498772-29059903 GCA_036346275.1 Otatea glauca | reverse complement strand
TCCCGGCGATTCTTTACCTTTATCTTTCGAGCACTGGTCGCCGCGGCGACGCTGGCCGCCCCTTGGCGCCTGCTCAGCCGCTCTAGTCGACGCTATGCGGGTCGTGACCCGACTAACCACAAGTCGATCCCGAGCAGAACCCTCTCGACCCAAGCTACGACACTCACGCCCGGCCGCTATGGTTGCTAAGTAGCGCCATGCGAAGAAGGAAGTGCCCGAGTGGAATGACCTTAGTCACGAAGACTTCTCCCCGCAAAACTCGCTAGCTCGCGGCTTCATGCGGGTCGGTGACCTGCTAACCATAAGGTCGATCCCGAGCGTAACCCTCTCGACCTGCTGCACGCCCACGCCAACGGCTATGGTTGCTAAGTAGCGCCATGGAAGAAGGAAGTGCCCGAGTGGAATGACCTTTAGTCACCAGAACACTCCTCCCCGCAAGAACTCGCTAGCTCACGCGCCTTCGGTCGGTGACCCGACCGGTCACGCAGGTCCTCCCTAAGCGATAGTCCTCTCACTCCAAGCACTATGGGCCCAGCCCAATGGCTATGGTTCTGAGCATTTCTATGGAAGAAGGAAATGCCCAAGTGGAGCGATCTTTGTCTGGCCAGAACACTCCGATCCTCACAAGTGCGCATAATCGCGAGTAACCAAGATTCGTGATCCTCTTAGCCCTCTCAAGCAACCCGACCTACGATAAGTGACCTTTGCCGCTTAGGCTATGGCCGGTCAAACGCTTGCCAAAAACACGTATGGGCAAGGGCGCATCGAACTTGTTCAAATTAAAAATTGCTTGGCATAATGATAGTCTTTACAAATTAAAAAGATTAAATCTAACTATTTCGCCCTTCTCGAGGGCGCACTGCGCGAGATGTGGTCGCGACCCCCGAGCATGCGGCTCCACCAGAGCTCAACTGCCGATCTCTCCGCCGGTCCGGCTCGGCGACGCCATCGCCACCACCGCAAGGTCAATACCATCGTACGCGAGATGGTGTTGACCAGCGCGAGGAAGCTCCGAGTGCCGCGCCGGCGATCACCGCTTCTCACGCGCTCCGACTCGCTAGCAAGGGCGCTTAGAGAACTCAGTTCCTTGCGGGCTCCAAGGACTGTGGCGCAGACGCCCCGCCGCCCCGTGAAGAGCCTCCAGCCTCGCGCCACTCACCGATCGCGCAACCTCCGCCGCAGAGCCACGCCCCGCGCCATGACCGCTTCATCACGGCTCGCTGAAGGCCCTTCCGCTCCTCGACCGCAAGGCCCAAGTTCTTCTCGCTCTCGCAGATGGCAACGCCCCATGATCACGACTCACTAAAAGTCCCCGCACTAAATAAAAGCCGAGACTTTATCGGCCGCGGAGTTCGCCAGTTGTCGACTTCTTGCCCGACCGCCAAGGAGGTCTTCAAGGAGGACAGATCCTTCCGAGCGCCTCCCGCCTGAGCGACTTTGCCGGGGCCCTTCCGAGCCTAGTCTCGCCTGGTTCGCAGACGGTTCACTCAAGGCTTGACGGCCCTGGCGGTGGTGGCGATCTCTAGCGAGCAGTGGCCTCCGCTAAGGAGGACTCGAGCCCGCCACCTTCATCTCGAGACTGGGCCCTCAGCGCCATTGAAAAGAGTCCTGGCGGCCCCTCATGCTCTCGCGGACCTTCGCCCGACGCTTCACGCCGCCGCCTCTGAGCCAGTGTAACTCAAGGCGCACTCGGCCGCGTTTTTCCTGATAACCGCTCACCGGGCCGTCCTCGAGCAAGCCCGCAGATGCCGCAAAGTGATGACTAACCATTAGTCCCACGGCGCGGTACGCGGAATTTTATGTTGGGTTCTTTCGCCAACTTACTGTGATCGACGGCTTGACTTCCGACCATCGCTGGCCCAACGCCTACCGAGGATTCCAGACAAAGAGTCGCCCTTTCGACCAGCTCCATCTCCGCTTCGGCCGCCCGTAACGCTTTTGTCAAGAGCGACCCACTCGCTTCTTCTCGCTCGCCCACCGACTCACTCGGGCCTCTCCGCAGCGGCCCTCGGTCGTCCGCTTCGGCGGGCGCTACTGCCCAAAGCACCATCGGCAACGATGGTAGGATCGTCCCCAGTGGTCCTCGGCGACTCCGCCGCGGGACTGGCCGGCGCCTCAGTGGGCGAGGGGAGGGGCACTTCAGCACTGGGCCGCCTCGGCCGGGCGCAGCTGCCGCTGCCACCGCCATCTCTTCCTCCGCAGGCTACCACACGGACGGCGGTGTCCCCAATCGAGGCGCAGTTCTCGCCACCGACTCGTGAGTCGGCGTGTCTCGCCGCCAAGACCACGATCGGCGCTCGAACTTCCACGGCGTGTCCCTGCGAACCGCCACGAGACGCCCCACGGTCACACCAAGATAGGCGCCGTGACGTGGCAAAACTCTAAAACCGGCTCGAACGGCTTTCCGCAGTTTTTTGAACAAAAGAAAAGAAGTACTTATCGAGCCGAAGGGTGCGCGCAGCGCTCTTTCACCGGCCTTCTCCGAGGGGCGATTCACGGCCGCTTCCTAAAGTCGCTTCCATCAAGGCGCGACGACGCAGCGACCACACCTCCGCCCGAGGCCCTCAGCGCGATGCCCGTGGTGTTCTCGGCAGTTCCACGATCGATCACCACCGGCCGGCGGTCGGAAGGAAACCCACAAGACGCTGCGGACCGGGTGCTTCCACTACCGCTTGTGGAGGTTGCACCCACAAAGCAGCGGCCTCCGACACGCCCCCGCGGCGCCTTTTCTTCTTCTTCTTCTCTCTCCTCTCCTCCTTTCTTGCGGAGGAGTCGAGCGGCCGCGCCTTCACCCGAGCGCCACCACACCTCCTTGTCTCCCGAGCGTGCCCGGAGGACATGCCCAAGAGTCCCTAGAAGATAAAAAGCACCGGTCGTACTCAAGTGTTAAACGCAATGAAAATGTGGGCGGAAGAAGATCGCCGACCTACCAGATTTGGAGGGTGGGCCACCGAGAATGGCTCGTGGCCGCTCACCACCTCGTGGCACTTCCTCCCATGACGGCGACCACCCGGCTTCGACTCTCCGCTGCCGCCACCGGCCCGCCATCCTCATCCGGCCTGACGCCCCCGCACGAACAGGGCGTGGTCTCAGCGCGAGAGGTTGTACGCGCAAGATCCCCATAAAGGCACACACGACCACGCCCCCGTGAGCCCTTGTTCTTTAGGGCCCCGACCGCTCCACGATCGTGGCCACCTTGTTCTTCTCTCGCTTCGCCTTCGCCCACTCCTCCCGCCACTGGAAGATTGCGGTGAAGGGCGGGCATCGTTCTCCGACGCTCGAGCGTAGAACCACCTGCAGCGCCACCCTTGTTGGACGACACGCAGCTTGACTCGAGGTACTCCGCGTTCGACGGACCTGCCGAGGGCCAAGCCACCAATGGGCACCGCGCCTGTCGGGCTTGTCCTTCCAGAGCCTCGCTTGAAGAAATGCTCCACAACGCCCATGCGGCTCGATTCCGAGGAAAGCCTCGCAAAGGGTGATGAATATGGCGATATGGAGGACCCTGCTAGGTTAAGATGGTGCGCCCGCCTTGTAATGGAAGAGCAGCCCCTGACGAACGGATGCAACGGCAAGCGAAGCCGCTCGAAAAGAGGAGAGCACCACGACTGCCGCCTCTCGGCGAGGGGGCAGCCGCCTCCGCCGGCACCCTCCAACCGAGAGATCTTGCGCAGGAGGAAGCCCTTCTTCACTGCCAAGCGCCGACGATCGCTCAAGGAGCACTCCGCCATGACATCCTTGCGTAAAGAGGCGACGAAAGGCGAGGAGAAGAGAAGGTTGAGTTTTCTTTCCTTGGCTCTTTGTCGATCTTTTTATCTTAGGACGGAGACGAGGAAAGCCGCAGCGTAACTACTCAAAGCGCCCGCACAGATATATAGAAGACGCGAGCGCGCGACCGAACAGCGCCGAGCGGCGAGCCGTCGTGCCACTCACGCCACCGTAACTCCCTTTCCAATTCCACCCCGCATTTAAGCTCGATAAACGGCAGAGCTATAAAGCCGCCGCCGGCAAGGCGCCCTAACCTCTCGCCTCCGCTTGAGGCCGGACGTTGCTCGGCACGCGCGAGAGGCCCATCGGGCCGCGCTGCGGCCCAGCGGCAAAGCCCTGCTTGCTTGCCGGGGCCCAGCTAAAAGTCAGGTTCAAAAGGCCTACCCCACCGATATGGCGTAAAGGCCCCAAATAAACTTGAGCGAGGGGCAAGTATGAGGTGAGCCCCACTGGGGCCCTGCTAGGTCGGTGACGACCCAATCACCTCTACTCGCCCCGAGACCATACTTCACACTCTCCCGGAGCTCATCGATGAGCGACAGCCTGGCTATGCCCCGGTCGGCGAATCCACCCAGGCCCATACGGATTGAGTAGAAAAGTTTTTATGGGTCGCCCACACAGCAGGCCAGACACCCTACTGGGGACCGTCCGCTCGGAGGGTCCCCTTGGGCGGACCTCCCAGACCCACTTGACTACCTATTATAAGCTCCACGAGCACGGCGCTCAAACCAACGCGGTAAACGCGCCGCCACTCCTCCAGTCCCACACCGCGGATGGGGTATACGTGGGATAGATGGTGGCCACTCCTCTCGCAGCTCCCCTCGCCAGATGAGTACTCGGGATGGATGCCCCAAGTCCAGCTACGACGTAAACCGAGCCTACGTCCAGCTACGACGTAAAACGAGCCTACGTCCAGCTACGACGTAAAACGAGCCCACGTCTAGCTACAACGTTAAACGAGCACTCGGACACCCAAACCTCGCGCGGAGGCATCGCGGTCGTCCCTGCCGACCAAGGCACGGTCTAGCTACGACGCTAAACGAGCACTCGGACACCCGAACCTCGCGCTGAGGCATCTGGGTCGTCCCTGCCGACCAAGGCACGGTCTAGCTACGACGGTAGACGAGCACTCGGACACCAGAACAACGCGCCGAGGTATCGCGGTCGTCCCTGCTGACCAAGGCACGGTCTAGCTACGACGGTAAACGAGCACTCGGACACCTGAACCTCGCGCCGAGGCATCGCGGTCGTCCCTGCCGACCAAGGCACGGTCTAGCTACGACGGTAAACGAGCACTCGGACACCCGAACCTCGCACCGAGGCATCGCGATCGTCCCTGCCGACCAAGGCACGGTCTAGCTACGACGCTAAACGATCACTTAGACACCCGAACCTCGCGCCGAGGCATCGCAGTCGTCCCTGCCGACCAAGGCACGGTCTAGCTACGACGGTAAACGAGCGGTCGGACATCCGAACCTCGCACGAGGCATCGCGGTCGTCCCCCGCCGACCAAGGCACGGTCTAGCTACAACGGAACGAGCACTCGGACACCAACCTCGCGCGGAGGCATCGCGGCCGTCCCCGTCGACCAAGGCACGGTCTGCTACGACGGTAAACGAGCACTCGGACACCCGAACCTCGCGCCGAGGCATCGCGGTCGTCCCTGCCCGACCAAGGCACGGTCTAGCTACGACGCTAAACGAGCACTTGACACCCGAACCTCGCCGAGGCATCGCGGTCGCCCTGGCGACCAAGGCACGGTCTAGCTACGATGGTAAACGAGCACTTTCGACACCAACCTCGCGCCGAGGCATCGCGGCCGCCTCGCCGACCAAGGCACGGTCTAGCTACGACGTTAACGAGCACTTGACACCAACCTCACGCCGAGGCATCGCGGTCGCCCTCGCCGACCAAGGCACGGTCTAGCTACGACGTTAAACGAGCACTCGGACACCCGAACCTCACGACGAGGTATCGCGGTCGTCCCTGCCGACCAAAGCACGGTCTAGCTAGAACGCTAAACGAGCACTCGGACACCCGAACCTCGCGCGAGGCATCGCGGCCGCCCTGCCGACCAAGGCACGGTCTAGCTACGACGTTAAACGAGCACTCTGACACCCAACCTCGCGCCGAGGCATCGCGGTCGCCCCCGCGACTAAGGCACGGCCTAGCTACGATGTAGCAACTCTGACAACTCAAAACGAAGACACCCATAAAAGAAAAAGAGATTTCATTATAGGCCAACAGCTCAAACTTTACACAACTTTGCGATATAGTACTGACGGATACAAAAATAGTTACGCTACACTACGGCAGGACCTCCTCCGCTCCAAAGCCTTTAACATCCGTGACGCACCGGCGCAGCACCGACGACATGTTGGTAGGCTCTTGCCTGGCGGGGCGGACGGCCGCGCAGATGTGGAAACGGTGCCCGATGCGCCTCCGCTGCTCAACGACATCGACGCAGCCGCACCAACTACGATCGGCGCCCTCGCGCCATCGCTCTAGGAGGGCCCCTTGCTACCTCGAGTCTCGGACGACTCGAGCAACGGATCGACGGCAAGCGCGGATCACGGCCGCAGCCTTCTTCCTCCGGTTCGCCATCGCCGTCGAACTCACCAAAACTCACCCAAAGGGTCTTCTTCTTACGCCCGCCACCATCGCCAAAAGTGAAGACTAAAGGGTGCCCGAAGCCATAGTCAAGAAAACAAAAGGATTCTTGTCTAAGGGTTCATCACTCAAGATGCCGTGGCGCCCTTATATACCCGGACGAAGGAGGTTGAACGCTCTGCAATAAATGCAAGCGCCGGAAAACGGCGCCTTCACCGTAATCCGGCGCCCGTAAGACGAGCGGCGAGGCGCGCGCCAAGTCAGGCGCGGCATGCACGACGTGGTGATTCAAAGCCCCGGCGGTTCAAAAGACCTGCAAAATTCCAAGGCGCTCGTCCGATGCGCTGGCGACACCGCGTAAATCGCTTGACCTAATCGGCCGGATGACCGACCGCAGGGCCCATCACTATTCTCAACCTCAACCGAATCCAAATCGCCGAGGGTTCGGGGCTACTAACGAATACTAATAACAGGTACCCTAACGGCCCAAGGTGACCAAACAATGCCTCAAGCACAACTCAAGCCCAACAGCCGCTTCACCCACTCACCGACCAAGCGCCGCGAAGCCACCCGACTTCCTTCCCGACCGACCAAGGGAATGTCTCCGATCGAGCGTGCTCCCGACCTCCTCAATGAGACGGCCCCGGCCCGACTCAAGCGTGGCTCCGACCGCGGGCAGTCGGAATCACGACCGATCGTGCCAAGACCACCCGCCAAGGGCCACGGTCGGGCCTCCACCGACAACCGCCACGCACTCCTACGAACGGGTCAATCAAAGTGACCATACAAGGGCAGGTGGCCCTTCCCGCAGGGTTTAAATGATCGACCGTCATGCTCCCACCCCATCACCGGCCGCATACAAGATTTAAGACACGCTCTCCCGAGGCAAAGACCCACGCCAGCGCAGCGAGAACGCCAACACCGTAAGGTTCGCAGAGGGTAGGTACGCCATTTCCGAGAAATACCTAACCGCCCGACCAACTAAGCTACCGACCAAAGATGGGCAAGACCGAGCGATGATCGGGCCACAGAACGGCGGACCGGCTCCTAGTGTAGGTCATCTCGCATCTCCCAATTCTCGATGTAACCCGCCTTCCTTCCGTATAAAAGGAGGCAGAACTCCCGTAGAAAGGAGGAGAAGAAAAAGGAGAGAAATAGAGCGCCATAAAACCCATCTCGCTTGTAAACCTTGTGCAGTCATATGTGCTAAAGAAAATACAACGCCACCACACGAACTGGAGTAGGGATCTTACCTCAACCAAGATACATCTTGGACTTCGAGTCTAACCATTCAGTGAGTGGAACGCGCGACCCCTTAGACTTACAATTTACTTTCCTACCAAACGCCGGCTGACGAATACTAATAACAGGTACCCTAACGGCCCAAGGTGACCAACCGGCCTCAAGCACACTCAAGCCCAACAGCCGCTTCCGACCCACTCACCGACGGCGCCGCAAAGCCACCCGACTTCCTTCCCGATCGACTAAGGGAATGTCTCCGACCGAGCATGCTCCCGACCTCCTCGTGAGACGGCCCCCGCCCCGACTGCAGGCTCCGACCGCTCGCGGAGTTGGAATCTCGACCGATCGTGCAAGACCACTTCGCCAAGGGCCGCGTGTCGGCCTCCACCGACAACCGCCACGCACCCTACGAACGGGTCAATCAAAGTGACCATACAAGGGCAGGTGGCTCCTTCCCGCAGGGTTTAAATGATCGACCGTCATGCTCCCACCCCATCACCGATCGATACAAGATTTAAGACACGCCCTCCCGAGGCAAGACCCACGCCAGCGCAAAGAACGCTAACACCGTAGGTTCGCAGAGGCGTGCACGCCATTTCCTGAGAAATACCTAACCGCCTCGACCAACTAAGCTACCGACCCAAAGATGGGCAAGACCGAGCGATGATCGGCCACAGAACGAAGGACCAAGCTCCTAGTGTAGGTCATCTCGTCATCTCCCAATTCTCGATGTAACCTTTGTCCCTTCCTTCCGTATAAAAGGAGGCAGAACTCCGTAGAAAGGAGAGAAGAAAAGGAGAGAAAGAGAGCGCCATAAAACCCATCTCGCTTGTAAACCTTGTGCACATCTGCTAAAGAAAATACAACGCCACCACACGAATCGAGTAGGGATCTTCCGCAACCAAGATACATCTTGGACTTCTGAGTCTAACCATTCAGGGAGTGGAACGCGCGACCCCTTAGACTTACAAATTTACTTGCCGGCGCTCGAAACGCCGACACACATCTACTCATTCAAAAATATACAACTCGTTTGAGGCACACAATTTAACATCTCAAGTTTTAACCCAATCAGTAATTTTCCCAAAACAATAACATTCAATAGTATATTCAAGCATCAGCAATATTGGTGGTGAACACTTAACATCCTCAATTACTCAAAATTTAAAAATTACATTCATGATTATACACATTCTTATCTATTTCACTTTTATACAATTCAACCTCATGATCACTCCCTCATGAGTTCACTGAACCCATAAATTATCAATACTCTACAAATATATATATATATAACCTCATTATCATGCATACAGACTATCACCCATACAAATCGTCAAAGTGCTAAGACAAGTTCAAATTACATGCACACATCAGGATTACATCCTGAGTTCAGTTCAGTACTTGCAAATGAACTCAAACTTCCACTTTTGATGTCAAAAGAAAACTAGGAACTATACTGAACCGACATACTCAATTCTCAGCCAGCCAACCGCCACATCTTTCCTCGCTGCCCATTCCTGCAGCTGGCTGCCAGCACTCTCTTTTGCCCATTCTGCCAGCTTGAGGACAGCACCCTTCTTGCCCATACCGAATGACAAATGGCAGACCAATCCATGCATGCAGTCCACCTAGCCCTTTAGCCCACTGTTTTTCCCTGCAAAAAGTTCTGGTTTCAACCTACTCAAAGTGGTAAATCTAGCTCTATAAATAGAGGTCAATATCGATGCATGCAAAACATTTACTACCTCCACACTACCTCACCTGGGCATTCATTGTGCTCTATTGCTGTCTCGACCCTCTCCACTACTGCTCTGGCTGGGGTCAAGTACACCGACTTAGAAGAAGGGAAAGAAGGACAGCCTTTGTCCCCTTTTTCCTCTTCCTGCCATCACTTTCTTTTCACTACAACCACCAGGTAACAATTATTAGCAAATGCGCCTTTCTTCCTCTTCCCAATCAATGAAATCATGCTGATAGATTAATCAATCAAGAATCAGTCTAGCATGTCAACTAATTCAACCAATAAGCAAAGACATGCATGATCTGGTGAAAGTAGATACTAGTGCTGGTTTAAAGCTCTTATGTAATTAATCAACCTTGCTAGTCATTCTTAGAGTTTCCTTAATTAGGAGATAAAGAAGGTTAGCATGACTGTATGTTTTGGAATCCATTTTTGTTAACTGTGGTACTATGTTAGAAAATGATATCGATTTACATATGACTCATAGCCAACCCAATATAAAAGCAAAACAGTTTCTATTCGGATCAAGTCTACCAAAAAAAACCTAACCATCTAATGTAGATAAGGACAACAGACTTGATGTCCACTTTAACAAAGATAGCCATGGCAGTAGCAATGTAAGCTCATACACATAAGACCAGGTGAACTATCAATGCATTGTTACCATCCAACTCAAAATATAAACATTACTCAATACACCTCTTTAGTATTTGATCATCTCACTCGCAAAGAAGATATGAAGATATATATACCTAATGCTTCTCAGTAGCAGCAATTTATTTAGCCAACTATATCTACACACATACACTAATCACTTTGCACAAGAACTCATCATCCTTTGGACACTAACAACAGCATGGCCGAAATCAGAAAGAAATATACTTAAGACTCATCATTAATTGATAAACACGAAGTACTAATCTTATGATCAACATTCTAAGCTAAGAGTGACATTCCATTCATGAACTCATAAAGGAAATAATACAAGATTAAGCACCACTCTCCATCTTTACTCACTCATATCCACAAATTCATGCTCGGAACAAATTAGCATAAGAACCTTCTAGCATCACCACAAGCCAAAAGCACCTCTAGTGGTTGAACTAATACCATTAACCACCAAGGCATATTTTTGCACTAAGAATTTGGCCGTCTCAATATAATGTTCAGGTAAGACTAATGCTAAGGCAAAAACAAAAAGAATAACAGACATGCACAAAGGAATATGGAAACTAGAAGTATTGGATTGATCAGTACTAAAGTAGATGGAATAATGAGATAAACATCATCTAGTACATAAAGAAAACTTTGCGCACACATTCATGCTAGTACTCTGTCCCTAGAATTTTTAACTCAGAGCTACACGTTTTAGCTAAAAGGGATCACCACATGCTTTTGTAAATCAGATCATAAACTCATACACATATTCAATTTGCAATGCTTCAATAGCAAATCCATACATGTGCATATAATAATTAAGCTGATCAGGTGTTTTGTATTGTAAATCTGGCCACGGCAATGCATGCAAAACATTCTTAACCACACATATATATATACCACCTCTATTCCTAAAATGCAAAAGCAGCAGCACATTAAACCCTCAAAAACCCAATATGATACCAAATATAATTGATGATGCATTACCACCAGATCCAAATATAAGCCTTCTAATTGAACAATCTTAACCTTCCTCTATGCCCCAAATTTAGGCATTATTCAATATTTCGAGGACGCAAGATATCAGTACATATGCATAAATAAAATCCCTAGAACTTGTATCATTAATCACAGAAAGATGCACATACTTCGACCAGATTCTAACCAATATACACACAATCAAATTGAGCAAAGATCACAGCATAAACCTTTCAACTAAAATATTAGTCAATTCGAGCATACATCATAGCATAACATCCACAAGTAAATATTGAATCAAAATAAATCATACCAGTGCTTACGATTCATGCTTGAGAAAAGAGTGGAATCCGGGTACTTAGCTTGTGGGAGGGGAGTGGATGTCGGTGCCCTCTTCGGCACTAGGGCGGCGATGAGATAGCCCGCGGCGCGATGGCACCAGGGTCGTCCAAGGGGCGGTGCGGCCGGTAGGGCCACCAGCGGCGTCGGCGACATGGGCTCAATTGCGACCGCGTGGCAGCGACCTAAAGGGGAAAGTGAAAGAGAGGGGAGGGAGTGAGTAAAAGAGGAGGGAAATATAGGAAAAGGGGGGAATCCGGTACTTAGCTCGCAGTAGATGAAATGTAGACATCGTGGTAGCCAGTGGTGGCGCGGGGAAGATATGGCCAGAGAAGCCACCAGCATCGGGAGCGCCAAATCCGGCATGGGGAGCCCATTCTGGTCGGTCGACGGGCGTAGATGGGACCGATCTGTGGAGGCGTAGTGCTCGAAGGAAGTTTTGGCGGCACGCGGTAGAGAGGAGGGCCCGTCGGATCCGAGAGGTGGCGCTGAGCGGCTGGGCCGACCCCGAGCCGAAAGGAGAGAGAGAGAGGGAGAGTAGGGGTGAGGGATAGACCAGAGGCCAAGGGCCAAAGGCGACGGCACGCGATGGGGAGGAGAGGAAGCAGGGGAAGGGGAAGAGGCAGGCGGCGACCGAGAAAAGGAGCGACGGCGCTCGGGAAGAAGGAGAGGGAGGTCAGGGTGGTGACCGAATGAGGAAGGGCGAGGGAGAGAATAAAGGTAGGGTTAGGTTAAGGAGGCGGCCGGGCTTTGGACCGAGAATTTGGGCCAGCTTGGCCAGGAAAAAAAACATAATAGTAATAACTAAAATAATAATAAATAATAATAATAAATAAATTATTGAATGAGTAAATAAAGTTATAAAACAAAATAACATACGTTTGCCTGAACCAATATATCAGAAAAAAACTCGAGAAGGCAGTAGAAAACAAAACCAAACTTTATTTTTTTTCTCTTTTCTTTTCTCTAAATTAATTGATGATCCAACTTCCAATCAAACATATATAGATAAGCATGTAAAACATTGCAAATCTCAACTATAGACATTAGTAAAATTGTTCCTCAAATCGCTCAACAGAAAAAGTTATAAATTAAACCAAATCTGAGAATTCATGAATATTAAAATCCTTGGTTCTCTCATTAGGAAAACTCTCCGATAATACGAGAAGTCATCTAGAGCCACTTCTTGCCATGGACAACTCTGTGATCACTCATCCAGGAAAGTCGCCCTTCGACCATATTTTGTGAACTGATTTTGTGGGTTGGGTTGTTTGAAACTATTGCATTCATCTCAAAAGCTAATTTTTAAATCACACTAATTGGATCAGCAAGATCCAGTGTTAGAACCATAACCTTGGTGAGGTTATGGAGTAATTGGTGGGTGGAAGAGCTCAGGGTATGAGCAACCCCGGTTGGGTTGCTATGAAAGTCAGGGCTCCTCCACATAGGATATCATTTAAGGACAAACCAAACTGGCGCTTACCTCAAAATCGGCACAAGCCGTGCTGACCATAGACCCGGTATGGGACGGGCTGAACTAAGTAACCGATAAGTAGTCGACTCGCCAAGGTGAGAAAGGTGATCGTGCTGTGTGAGGGCAACACCCTAGGGCAAGACGTCGGGAGGAGTCTCGACCGCGTGCCTTTGTGAGGCAAGGCGGTATGGCAGGTCGATTGTACGGTTGGCCAAACGTTTTGTTTCCTTGGTTTATTAGTGTGCCTAAGGAAGCGCACTGTGACAATAAGCCAAAGTGATGCTATGGGCAAAGCAGTACACCTCTGATCAGAGTTAAATGTGATGTCACTCCTAGCTTTCGAGTTTTGGAAGTGCGTCGTGTGGGTTTTCCTCTAATACAGGATGTAAGACCCCACGTTGTTTTGCTGTTAGTAGATTTAAAAGTTAAAACTTGACACTTTCAAACAAATGGGTAAAAGGGTACTTTGGATAAAGTACTACTTTGGAGTAGCGGCTCGGTGGCCGAAAAGTATATTTATATACCCATGCATAAAGGTTCATGGGCTTGTCGAGTCATCGTGTACTCAGCCTTGCTTTCTCTATTGTTTTTCAGAACATGTTGAACCCACCCAACCAGATGAGATAGAAGGTGAATTTTATGATGATGTGAATCTTTATGATGATACAGATGTTGCTGTGGAGGGATATAAATATGAGGGAACTGTAACATCCCAAAAATCTGCCAAATATTATTTTATTGCTTAAATGTGCATTTGTGATTTTCTGGAATTTATTTAGATTTTTCTGGATTTATTTGAATTAATTCTTATTTCAAGTTTATTGCCTTTTATTCAAAAGTATTTAAATCTGTGCAAAGTCAAAATAAAGTTTTGCCAAAAATATTTTATTTGGGTCCAGAATGTCTCAAAGTATTTTTGAAATTTTTCTTGGATTTTTCCTAATTTATTTATTGCCTAAAACCAATTAAATGAATTTCAATAATTATTTTAATTGGAAAATCCTTTCAAAATGGGCTTCAACAGAGTGGGCTTGGCCCATTTATCGCGCGGTAGTGGCTCGCAAGTGGCGCGCCCGCTCAAATTGCTTTTCTAGAGGTTTAATCCTGCCGCGGATCCGGACGGATGAGTGAGGACGGCGCACGGTTCGGGACTTTGATTCTATTGACGCCGTTCGGATCCGCCGCGTGTCATCGATCCGTTCATCTTCCCGTGTGTCCGCGCGGACTTCTCTCCGTGCTCGCCATGGACTCGCAGGCAATCGGGTGAAGCAACCACCGACGCTATAAAGAAGAGCACGGCCGCGCAATACCTCAAGCGACCAAGCCCTAAGTTAGCCCGTGAGAGCGCCGCGATTCGCCGCGACCGCAAAGTTTGGTCGAGCGCCACACAGCAGGAATCGCTGTTCGCCGCCGTTGAGCCGCCGCAAGGTTCGAGACCAACCGCACCGCCGCCTTCAACCGAGAACCTCGTGCGCGCGGTTGTTTCGCCGAGCGTCACCAAGAAGGGAGGTCGCGAAGAGCCATCGCCGCCGAGGAAGAAGTCGCCGCCGCTGCCGCTCGAGTGCTCAAATTCCGATCCGATCGCGCTGGAAGGTAGGCGGTCGCGAGCGTGTCGTGATAGCCGGACGATCACCGCCGACGACCCTAGACCATGCGCGCGCGCCGCTTGACGTGGCAAGATGCGTCGCCGACGCCGCGTGGCTGCCTCGCCACGCTTTTGTCCGAGGTGGCAGCCGCGGCGCGCCTACGTGGCGGGTTACGTGGCGCCGCGGTGGCGCTGAGTCGGCCAGCCAGCGGACCCGCGTGTCGCTGGGCGGTGGTTCGTGGACTGGGTGCACCGTGAACCCGAGGAATTCCTGGGACGCGTCCATGGACCGAGGGACACGTGTCACCACCGGGTGCTTCGGTCGTGGCTGATGTCAGCGTGACGTCATGCTGACGCAATAATTTATTTTCAGAATAAAAATAAATCTATTAATTTCGAATTTTTGATTTTCTGATTTCAGTATTTATTTCAAACTTCAAAAGGCTATATCTTTTGCATCGTAACTCTGATTTGAGTGATTCCAGTTTCTAAAAATTTGTAAAATTGAGATCTATTTAATGGTGAATTTTAATTGATTTTTGGAGTTCAATTGTTCTCTATTTTGGTATTTATTTGCTTTTCTCCTTCGGTACGCGTAGACGTTGAATTGTGCGACGCTCGAGGAAGATCAAGCAACTCAAGAGCAAGTTCCGAACCAGATCAGACCTATTCCAAGGCAAGTTGTGCTTTGATCATGTTGAACCCATGTTTATAAAATTGCTATATTTGTTTTACCCTATTGCATATGTTTCAAATATACAATTGTTTCAAACTAGATTGGGCTTAGCTAATATACCGATTGATCTATACCCTACCTTGTCATTGTATGCCATGATCCATTGTCACCCTAGATTGGTTAATATAGTTGATTAAGTAATTATGATCAACATTGGAGGTTAGTCCGTATTAGTTGCTTAGTCATGCCACGCCATCACATGTGTCGTAATCATTGATAATTAATCTTGGTTAATGGAATATGGAACGATATTATGAACTTGTGTGTCATGTGGGATCACACGATGAGATTGAGTTGTTGTGGCGAGTCATGTCACGCAACGATGTTGAATTGTTGATGGCACGTGGTGCTTGGTAATCAATCGTGATGATAATTTAGATTGGGGCAAGTGGCAAGGGGCGAGGAGGCCAAGGTGGGCCCGATGGGCGAGGGTATGTGGATGTCTTGCCTTGATCACACTAAGGACTTAACCTTGCAAGCCTTTGACTCGAGTCTATCATGCAACCACATGTCCGTATGGGCCACCTTAGCCGAGTAATTTGCAATGTCTTGATTTTGGTACTATCGTGGGCGGTGTGAGTTCCCGAGTTATGGTGTAATTCACATGGCGCAAGAGGGGGCCCCGGATGTGGTAACCAGTCCCACCAATGTTGAATCCTTAGCGGTAGTATCGGGTTAAGCTGAGCATTGTAAAGGCTTTGTTATAATCACTCGCCTTGGTGGTGTTTGGTTGTATCACGTGGGTAAAGTGCATAACCTCTGCAGAGTGTGAAACTATTCGATAGCCGTGCTCATGTATTGAGCAATGCTCGGAATTACAGCTTAAGGGTTAGCTTAATTAATTGGACAACATGGTTGGGATGGCGGAATGCCATATGGAAGATGAAATTTGACTTAGGATTGGAAACTTGGTTTACTTGAGAAATCCTGAATTTATTTACTATTGTTATTTGTTTTACATTCTTTACAATCTATTTATCAGATTTGTTCATAAATGTCGCTTATTGCAAAATAGCCATGATAGCCTATCCATTGGAATAAGCCTTACATATAGATACATAGAATTGCATTCTGTGCACAACTTGTTGAGTGCTTTAAGTACTCACCCTTGCCAAACAACAATAATCAACAGCTTGAGGAATCTACACTGTGTTGGAAGATGAAGTCCAGAAGACACGAGTCATTAGGGTCCGAGCCTTGTCGGTTGCCTGTGGTGAACTCGATGAGCTATCTACGTTTTCTACTTTCCACGCTTAATCATTAGTTATATTTTCGCTTTGCTCTGCGTGGCTTAATAATGTAAGTTGGTCATAAGATCATACCTTTAGTTATATCAATGAATGAACTATTATTCTATTATCGCTGAGTATGATGTGATATGTACCAATGTTAAGTGTGTGCACTAGCGTTGATCCCGGGAATAGTGCGGTAAACACAGTGGGTTCAATCGATGGATTCGGTCCTTCAGAGGTGGTATCGAGCATACTGACTGTAGGTCTTGGCCCTAGATAGTATGGAGGTGTCTTGTGTGTGTCCAAACTATTTTCTAAAACAAAATCTAAACTTGACTAATAAAACACTCTCGACTCATCTCATTCTCTACTTCTCGCCTTTGCTGAATTTACCGTTTTACTTGCCGCTTTGGGTGGAGAACTTATTCAAAGTTCTTGTGGAGCAGATGCCGATCGTTCGACCTTCGAGGAGTCAGCTGGTGGCTACGCAATGGAGCTGTGGAGAGTACTTCAGACGCTTGGGGGCTTTTATCGTCCGCTTTACCGAGGAGGCAGCTGGTCAGTTAATGGTGTACACCGAGGATTTATTTGCAAGCTGATTATCTACGCCGGGAGAACGAGGAAGCTAGCAGCCAATCAACATCTCCGTCGAGAAGATTCTCGCACGAGGTTGCAATTCAGAGGTCGCCGACTTGCTCTTCGCCGCGTTCGCCGCGACTACGCCGACGAGCTTCACGACTCGTGTTCCGCCTTCACCTGACGTTCAAGCATGCCGACGCCGACGGATCGTGGAGGACGAGTGTGCCATCGCGTACACCTTGCGGAGTTCGCCTTGCCGGTGAGGATCATATGAGAGATACTACTCAGAGCCGGAGATCGTGTACGAGGCACTCGTGAGGGCAGAGCAGAGCTTGAGGTGACCCGTGCTTCACCCATCGGATGATCACCGAGCCGGGAGAGGCCCTAGAGGCGGTCGAGGACGAGCCGGAGCGCGTGACTCGAGAAGTTCAGAGCCAGCAGAGGAGTCCGAGGAGGATCCAGAGGAGCGAGAGTGGGAGCCGAGGGGAGTGCAGACTCGTGGTTGCAGAGGACCCAGAGTAGGTCATCGTGATAGGTTCGCTCCTATGCCACCACCCGCCGGTGTATGCGCGGATCGCCTCACCTGTGGTGGCCGGATGAGTGAGTGTCACCTTGAGCTGTGTTGAGACTCGAGTGTGAGTCGCGTCTTTAAGTTAGTCTTTACCTTTTTAGTTGACGTTAAGGTTTCATGTTAGTTTGCTTTTTGTAATGCCGAGTGTGCGTTTGTGTTGCAAAGCTTGTAGGCTTAAATAAGCACCATACCAAGAATAATAAAGAATTATTTCAGTTGGGTATAACCTATCTCCCCGCTTAGAAAGTCTTACTCTTATCTATGCTACATCTACCTTCCTAACCTAAAAGGCAATCATCGATGGTGAATACTCGAGGAACAACGGAGCTTCGTGAAGTGGATCGCGCTGAACGACAACACCAACGATGAGAGCAGCCCTCAACCACCGCCAAGGACATGCAGAACCTGGGAGCGTTTCTTGCAAGCAGACTAACTAATGCAGACTATGATGCAAAGATGCAAAGAATGACCAACGCAGCAACAAAGAACAACAACCTCAGAGTACGTAACAATCATGGTGGATCTCGACCTATTTCCAAGCTATCAGATTTCATGAGGACTAGACCACCAACTTTTTCTGGAAATGTGAACCCTTTGGAAGCCGATGACTGGCTTAGGACTATTGAGAAGAAGCTGCACATCACGCAATGTGAAGGAAACGAGAAGGTACTCTACGCCTCTCATCAGTTGGAAGGAACCGCCGCAGAATGGTGGGAGAATTACTGTGCCGCTCATGGAGCCCCACAAGAGATCACTTGGGAAGAGTTTACTAATGCTTTCCGCCAGTATCATGTTCCGGAGGGAATGATGGACCTTAAGAAGGAAGAGTTCAGGGCTTTGAAACAAGGAGGCCAACCAAAGGGCCGAGCACCAACAAATTTACTCGCTTAGCTCGCTATGCCCTCAAGACGAGCGACGGACAAGGCTAGGCGCCTGCTTTCATGAAGGGACTGAATTCAGACTTCAGTGGGATTGATTACCCACAATTTTCCGACTTTCAAGAGCTAGTGAATAAGTCTTTGATCCTAGAGGATAAGCGCAAAGAGTTGGGTGAAAACCGTAAGCGCTTGATGACTAATCAGGTGGACGCCAAACCATCTACGCTTGAGGATGTCACCGCAACAATTTGCTAGATTCCAACCACACCGTGAACAAGACATCAACCCCGCACCTCGCCCGCCAATCGTAATTTTCGGACCCAAAGACAGGCAACAATGTGCCAGAGGGAATCAACAATCGCCGTGAAAAGATGCTATACCGCAACGAGCCGGCACTTTTCAATAGGTGTCCACGTATGGGAGGCATCACGCCATTCGTTTCAACTTGGGAACAACACCGCCAAGGCACCACCTTAGGAGGAAATCGTGCGCCGTGTCAAGCCGAGCAACCCCGCAATCAACAAGGCGTGGAAGGATCAACCACATCACCGCAGATGGAGCTCGTGAAGCTGCGACGCCGTCGTCGGGTAAGTTTCGTCAACTCAAGACTGCCACGCTTTTGTTTGATTTTGAGCTTCGATTCGCTTTTTCTCAAAGTTTTGCAACCAAGAATGGATTTAAAGTGGTGAATCTTAAGTGTGTGTTTAGTCCAAGCCCCGTGATCCGAACTTAGATCTAGCCTTGGGTGTTTGGGAGCTGTTGCTTATGGATGGGATAGAATTCTAGCTAATCTTATCTTGATAGATGCGCAATCCTAGACGCCATCCTTGGAATGGATTGGCTGTCTAAGCATAAGGCCGTTTTGGATTGTGGCCGACGGATCGTGACTTTGGAAGGCCCTAGTGGCAAGAAAGTAGAGTTTCAAGCGATCGCAGTTCGCGATGGGCAGTTAATTGTCAACAGCGTGAAAGCCATCAGCATGGAAGATGTGCCAGTAGCCAGGGAATACCCGGATGTGTTTCCAGAAGATTTGCCAGGATTGCCGCCAGACCGTGATATCGAGTTCGTGATCGAGTTAGCGCCAGGTACCGCACCGATATCAAAGAGACCATATCGGATGCCTACTGACGAGTTAGTGGAGATGAAGAAGCAGATTGAGGAACTGCAAGAGAAAGGCTTCATTAGACCAAGTTCATCACCGTGGGGAGCCCCGGTTTTGTTTGTTCGCAAAAGGGACGGAAGTCTTAGAATGTGCATCGATTATCGCACCATCGAATGAAGTAACGATCAAGAATAAGTATCCGCTGCCCGTGATCGATGACTTATTTGATCGCTTAAGAGGAGCTGGAGTTTTCTCAAGATAGATCTTCATTCGATACCATCGCTGAAGATCCGAGCGAGGATGTGCCTAAGACTGCGTTTTCTACGCGATATGGACATTATGAGTTCACAAATATGTCATTTGATTGACTAATGCCCCAGCATATTTCATGAACATGATGAATAAGGTTTTCATGGAATATTTGGATAAGTTTGTTGTAGTCTTCATAGACGATATCTTGGTTTACTCGAAGACAGAGGAAGAGCATGCAGAACATCTCAGAATGGTTTTAGAGAGGCTGAGAGAGCATCAGCTGTATGCTAAGTTTAGCAAGTGTGAATTTTGGAAGGAGAAAGTAGAATTTCTTGGTCATGTAATGACTACTAAAGGAGTAGCAGTTGACCCAAGCAAAGTGGACGCAGTGTTGCATTGGGAGCAACCAAGTCCGTTACCCAGATCCGTAGTTTTCGGGATGGCGGATATTACCGCCGGTTCATAGAAGGATTCTCGACAATTGCTAAACCTCTTACGCAGTTGTTGAAGAAAGAAAAGGAAGTTTGCATGGACGCCAGAGTGCGAGACAAGTTTCATGGAATTAAAGAAGCGTTTAACAACAGCCCCGTATTAGTGTTGCGAGATGTGCAGAATGGATTTGATATTTATTGCGATGCTTCAAAGCAAGGCTTGGGATGCGTGTTAATGCAAGAAGGCAAAGTCGTTGCTTATGCGCCGAGACGCTTAAGACCGCATGAAGTGAACTACCCAACGATGATTTGGAGTTAGTCAGAGTGCATGCTTTAAAGATATGGCGCCATTATCTCATAGGAAATAGATGTGAGGTATATACGGATCATAAGAGCTCAAATACATATTCACTCAAGCAGATCTGAATATGAGACAAATAAGATGGCTTGAGCTAATTAAGGATTATAATGTGGGAATCCATTATCATCCCGGAAAAGCCAATGTGGTAGCAGATGCTCTGAGTCGAAAGAGCCATAGCGCAAAAACATTGACAATGGAGGATCAACCAGAATTATGCAAGGAATTTCGTAACTAAGGTTGGAAGTCGTCTCAAGGAATGGTAGCTGACTTGAAGTAAAGCCAACACTGGAAGATCGATTAGAGAAGGCCGTAAGGATGACGATAAAATTTCTAAGATCAAGGTTAAAAGGAAGAAGGCTTAGTTGTAGATTTCACTGACGAGCAAGGAACCATGTTCTTCAAAGGCCGAATCATGTGCTTGATAAAAAGGAACTAAAGCAATTGATTCTTGAGGAGGCTCATGATTCTAAGTACTGATTCATCCAGAAGTGCTAAGATGTACCAGATTTGAAAGAGAGATTTTGGTGGCCTAATATGAAGCGTGAAGTAGCCGAGCATGTTGCATTATGTGACGTGTGTCGAGAGTAAAAGCCATGCATCAAAGACCACGGTTTGTTGCACCGCTGAAAATTCGGAATGGAAGTGGGAGGAAATCGAATGGACTTTATCACCGTTTACCTAAAACTCGGAGAGGTTACGATTCCATTTGGGTAATTGTGGATCGCCTAACCAAGGTCGCCATTTCATCCCAAGAAAGACCACTTACTCCGGAGATCGTTTAGCAGAGTTGTACATGTCAAGGATTGTATGCTTGCATGGAGTGCCCAAGAAGATTGTGTCAGACAGAGGTACCCAATTTACCTCGAGATTTTGGAATAAGTTGCATGAAGCAATGGGGACTCGTCTGAATTTTAGTACAGCATATCACCCGCAGACAGATGGTCAGACTGAAAGAGTAAATCAGATTTTAGAGGATATGTTGAGAGCTTGTGCTTTAGCTTATACTGCAACATGGGATAAGTGTTTGCCATATGCGGAATTTAGTTACAATAATAGTTATCAAGCTAGCCTGCAGATGTCACCGTTTGAGGCGTTGTATGGACGTGCTTGTCGTACTCCATTGAATTGGAACGAAACAGGAGAACGTTTGGTTTTCGGGCCAGATATCCTCGAGGAAGCCGAAAGTCAAGTCGCAATGATCAGAGAAAGGTTGAAGATAGCATACCAAGACAGAAAGCTACGCAGACAACCGTCGCCGAGATTTGAGTTTTGAACCAGAAGATCATGTGTATCTTAGAGTTACCCCTCTTAAGGGCGTTAAAAGATTTCATGTTAAAGGGAAGCTTGCACCAAGATATGTTGGTCCGTTCAAGATTCTGAGCCGTCGAGGAGAGGTAGCTTATCAGTTAGAATTGCCTCAGTCCTTGGTAGGAGTGCATGATGTATTCCATGTGTCGCAGCTTAAGAAGTGTCTCAGAGTACCAACGGAGCAAACCCCGTTAGATGCAATAGAGCTGCAAGAAGATTTGACTTACAAAGAGCAACCGGTCAGAATTTTGGATATTATGGAACGCAAGACCAGAAGCAAGTCTATTCGCTTTTGCAGAGTTCAGTGGAGCAATCATTCCGAAAGTGAAGCCACTTGGGAGCGAGAAGAAGATTTGAAGTCAGAATTCCCGAACCTATTCTCTAGTTAGCCCTGAATCTCGGGTCGAGATTTTGTTAAGGGGGGAGGTTTGTAACATCCCAAAAATCTGCCAAATATTATTTTATTGCTTAAATGTGCATTTGTGATTTTCTGGAATTTATTTAGATTTTTCTGGATTTATTTGAATTAATTCTTATTTCAAGTTTATTGCCTTTTATTCAAAAGTATTTAAATCTGTGCAAAGTCAAAATAAAGTTTTGCCAAAAATATTTTATTTGGGTCCACAATGTCTCAAAGTATTTTTGAATTTTTTCTTGGATTTTTCCTGATTTATTTATTGCCTAAAACCAATTAAATGAATTTCAATAATTATTTTAATTGGAAAATCCTTTCAAAATGGGCTTCAATGAGTGGGCTTGGCCCATTTATCGTCTTGCGAGTGGCCCGGTGGCGCGCCCGCTCAATCCGCTTTCTAGAGGTTTAATCCTCGCCGTCGGATCCGGACGGATGAGTGAGGACGGCTGCACGGTTCGGACTTTGATTCTATTGACGCCGCTTCGGATCCGCCGCGTGTCATCGATCATTCATCTTCCCCGCGTGTCCGTGCGAACTTCTCTCCGTGCTCGCCATGGACTCCGCAGGCAATCGGGTGAAGCACCGCCGACGCTATAAAAGAAGAGCACGGGCCGCGCAATACCTCGCCGACCAAGCCCTAAGTTAGCCCCGAGAGCGCCGCCGATTCGCCGTGGAATTCGCAAAGTTTGGTCGAGCCGCCACAGCAGGAATCATCGCTTTCGCCGCCCGTTGAGCCGCCGCAAGGTCCGAGACCAACCGCATCCGCCGCCTTCAACCGGAGAACCTCTTGCGCGCGGTTGTTTCGCCGAGCGCCACCAGCAGGGAGGTCGCCAAGAGCCATCGCCGCGAGGAAGAAGTCATCGCCGCCGCCGCCGAGTGCTCAAATTCCAGATCCGATCGCGCCGGAAGGTAGGCGAAGTCGCGAAGCGTGCCGTAGATAGCCGGACGATCGCCGCCGACGACCCTAGGACCATGCGCGCCGCCGCTTGACGTGGCAAGATGCGCCGCCGACGCGGCGGTCGCCTCGCCACGCTTTTGTCCGAGGTGGCAGCCGCCGCGCGCTACGTGGCGGGTTACGTAGCGCCGCGGTGGCGCTGAAGTCACCGCGCGGACCCGCGTGTCGCTGGGCGTGGTTCGTGTGGACCGGGTGCACCGTGAACCCGAGGAAATTCGTGGACGCGTCCATGGACCGAGGACACGTGTCACCACCGGGTGCTTCGGTCGGGCTGATGTCAGCGTGACGTCATGTTGACGCAATAATTTATTTTCGAATAAAAATAAATCTATTAATTTCGAATTTTTGATTTTCGATTTCAGATTTATTTCAAACTTCAAAAGGCTATATCTTTTGCATCGAACTCGGATTTGAGTGATTCCAGTTTCTAAAAATTTGTAAAATTGAGATCTATTTAATGGTGAATTTTAATTGATTTTGGAGTTCAATTGTTCTCTGTTTTGGTATTTATTTGCTTTTCTTCTTGACGCTGTAGACGTTGAATTGTGCGACGCTTCGGAGGAAGATCAAGCAACTCAAGAGCAAGTTCCAGAACCAGATCAGGACCTATTCCAAAGCAAGTTGTGCTTTGATCATGTTGAACCCATGTTTATAAAATTGCTATATTTGTTTTACCCTATTGCATATGTTTCAAATATACAATTGTTTCAAACTAGATTGGGCTTAGCTAATATACCAGATTGATCTATACCCTACCTTGTCATTGTATGCCATGATCCATTGTCACCCTAGATTAGTTAATATAGTTGATTAAGTAATTATGATCAACATTGGAGGTTAGTCCGTACTAGTTGCTTAGTCATGCCACGTCATCACATGTGTCAGAATCATTGATAATTAATCTTGGTTAATGGAATATGGAACGATATTATGAACTTGTGTGTCATGTGGGATCACACGATGAGATTGAGTTGTTGTGGCGAGTCATGTCACGCAACGATGTTGAATTGTTGATGGCACGTGGTGCTTGGTAATCAACTGGGTGATGATAATTTAGATTGGGGCAAGTGGCAAGGGGCGAGGAGGCCAAGGTGGGCCCGATGGGCAGAGGGTATGTGGAAGTCTTGCCTCGATCACACTAAGGACTTAACCTTGCAAGCCTTTGACTGAGTCAATCATGCAACCACATGTCCGTATGGGCCACCTTAGCCGAGTAATTTGCAATGTCTTGATTTTGGTACTATTGTGGACGGTGTGAGTTCCCGAGTTATGGTGTAATTCACATGGCGCAAGAGGGGGCCCCGGATGTGGTAACCATCCCACCGTGTTGAATCCTTAGCGGTAGTATCGGGTTAAGCCAGAGCATTGTAAAGGCTTTGTTATAATCACTCGCCTTGGTGGTGTTTGGTTGTATCACGGGTAAAGTGCATAACCTCTGCAGAGTGTGAAACTATTCTGATAGCCGTGCTCGCATGTATTGAGCAATGCTCGGGAATTACAATTAAGGGTTAGCTTAATTAATTGGACAACATGGTTGGGATGGTGGAATGCCATATGGAAGATGAAATTTGACTTAGGATTGGAAACTTGGTTTACTTGAGAAATCCTGAATTTATTTACTATTGTTATTTGTTTTACATTCTTTACAATCTATTTATCAGATTTGTTCATAAATGTCGCTTATTGCAAAATAGCCATGATAGCCTATCCATTGGAATAAGCCTTACATATAGATACATAGAATTGCATTCTGTGCACAACTTGTTGAGTGCTTTAAGTACTCACCCTTGCCAAACAACAATAATCAACAGCTTGAGGAATCTACACTGTGTTGGAAGATGATGTCCGTGAAGACACGAGTCATTAGGGTCCGAGCCTTGTCGGTTGCCTGTGGTGAACCGATGAGCTATCTACGTTTTCTACTTTCCACGCTTAATCATTAGTTATATTTTCGCTTTGCCTGCGTGGCTTAATAATGTAAGTTGGTCATAAGATCATACCTTTAGTTATATCAATGAATGAACTATTATTCTATTATCGTTGAGTATGATGTGATATGTACCAATGTTAAGCTGTGTGCACTAGCGTTGATCCTGGGAATAGTGCGGTAAACACAGTGGGTTCGAATCAGTGGATTCGGGTCCTTACAGGAACTGACGACCAAGACCTGACGGAATAAATCTACCCTCAGGAGGGAGGCATCTAGAATAATATTGTAAAATTAGGCGGGCGGTGTAGAAATCACCGTAGCCAGACCTAAGACAGTACTAAATGTACTTTAAGAATAATTCCCCGAGTACTATTCGGTGGAAGTTTCAGTTTTACATGTGTTGCTTTCCTTAGCCTGATCCTGATGCACTTTGCTCTGTGATGTTTCCACTGATTCTGGCCTGGTTAGGCGAAGTGGGGGCGTCACATTGGTGTTGGTTTTTCGTGAAAAAACGAGTGGTTTCTCGCGAAAAACCGAACGGTTTTCGATTTTTTAAATGTTTTTCACTTTTTTTATTTAACCCTTCGATTTCTGATGGTTTTCGAGCGATTTTTTGAGCGGTTTTTGTGGTTTTCGAATTTCAAACGGTTTTTCGAAATTCGGTTTTGTGAACCTGCTTCTTAGTCTTTTCAGGAACGCGAGAATTTTTCGTTCTTCCCGGGAACTGCTGTGAAACTCGTGCCGGAGCTGAACGAAAAGGTTCACTGAAATGAAGCATGGTGAGGGAAGACATGTTGGAAAACCTCTCTGCGTCAACCCTGAAATCTGCTTCTAAATCGACAATATGCAACAACGTATTGTCGGACAGCAGCACAAGGTTGCCGGAATACTGCACGGGAGTAGTCGGAGTTTTCCCGAGAGGTGCCGATTCTCTTCTTGAAGAAGTTAGAAAGAACTTCCCAGAAGAGAAAACGAATCACTTCTCTGTAATGACTAGAAGTTCACGCAACAGATGAACAAACAGGCGACAAGAAAACTTTCAGGTTTTGGTGCTACGCAATACCTCCCACAGCTTTTCTGTTTTTTTTTCTATTGCTTATATAGCAAATACAGATGCAGCTACAAAAAGGAAATCCGGACTCCTTACACCATAAGGACTCAACGACCTCTTCACAAAAACTAACCGGATGAGATAATCGCTTGCCTTCCTAAGAAGGAAGCAAACTCGCTTCTAATACAAACTCAACTCAAGAACTACTGACTGCTCAACAAAACAAAAACTGATCGACTCCATGCACAAGATTATAAGCAACAAATCACCCCTAATCTTGTTCCATACAACTAGATTTCGACTAGTCCAATTCTCTTCCGCAATTCCAAGAACTTAACTCGTCTAAGCGGTTTTGTCGTAATATCGCAAGTCGATCTTATGACTTGATGTATTCAACTGCGACTTTTTCTCCTTCGACACATTCACGAATGAAGTGATATCGAGTATCAATATGCTTACTCCGATCATGAAAAACAGGATTTTTGCAAAGAGAAATCGCAGACTTGTTGTCTACTCTCAAGACAACACAGCTAGTCTCTTTTTTCAGCAGATCACATAGTAGCCGCCTAGACCATATTCCCTGACATGCTACGGTTGTAGCCGCTATATATTCAGCTTCACAAATAGACAAAGCCACCACCTTTTGCTTCTGTGATTGCCAACTAGTCAAACTTCCTACAAGCAAAAACAACACTCCAGTTGTACTTTTGCGATCATCGACATTGCCTGCCATGTCGCTATCGCTATAACCAATTAAGCGGGGCTGCTCCTCCTTCTTCCTTTTATAATAGCAACCCATATTGCGCGTACCTTTAATGTAACGCAATATATGCTTCACGGCTGCTAAATGTTCAGTCGTTGGAGCCTCCATGAAACGACTCACATAGCCAATCGAGTATGCAATGTCAGGCCTTGTATGAACAAGATATCTCAAACTCCCCACAATACTCCTATAGAAAGTAGCATCAGTAGGAGGAGCGTTACTTGCCTTACTCAACTTGAGCCTTGCCTCCATGGGAACCTTGCAAGGGTTGCAATCAACCATGCTGCTCTTTTCAAGAATTTTGAATGCATAAGCCGATTGATTCAACTTGATGCCTTCTCTTGACTGATGCACTTCTATACCAAGATAATAGCTCAGCATCCCCAAATCGCTCATCTTAAACATCTTCATCATCTCACCCTTGAATTTGATGATTTCTCGAGGTTGTGCTCCTGTGATTATCAACTACATAAACACCAATGAGTAGATTTGTTGAGCCAATACCTTTCCTATACAGGGCATGTTCTGAAGGACTTCTCTCAAACCCTAGCGACATGAGACTAGTGTCGAGTTTTGAATTCCATGCCCTTGGAGCCTGCTTCAACCCATAGAGAGCCTTCTTTAGCTTCAGGACATTGTGCAAATTTTTCTTGTCCTCAAAACCAGGTGGTTGAGATACATATACTTCTTCCTCAAGATCGCCATTGAGAAAAGCCGATTTCACATCCATATGATGTACCTCCCAACCTTCATGAGCAGCTAATGCAATGAGTAAGCGCACTGATTCCAAACGTGCGACGAGCGCGAATACTTCTTCATAATCCATACCCTATTTTTGCACATATCCTTTAGCAACCAAACGAGCTTTATGTTTTACGACAGCACCATTGAATCTTTCTTGATTTTATAAACCCACTTTAGACCAATGGGTCGATGCCCACTCGGCAAGTCTGTGATTTGCCAAGTTGCATTTTCTTCAATAGACTACATCTCTTCTGCCATTGCATCACACCAGCACAGTTCCTTCTCAGCCTCAAAATAACTTCCAGGCTCTTCAGCCGCCAATAAACTCACCTCACCAAGATCAGCTTCAGTCTCTGATGTCTGGTCGTTGTTAAGGAACCTCGCTATCGAATAGTCCGGGGTTCCCGAACAGATCTAAATTGGAGAACAGAGAGAGAGAGAGACACGGGTATATGGGGAGCGACGACAGAATTCTTTATTGCTTTGTGATTCTTGTACATAGGGGAGGACCCCCCTCCTCCTTATATAGCGCCACCTAGGGTTTCAAATTAAGGGACCATCGTGGGCTTTTCATTGGGCCACGTGGTTTCCCAACACTCCCCCTTGGGCCCTTTGCCGCGAGATGCATATGCCTCATTAAAACTCCAGGAAAACCCAGTGGGAAAAATACTTGGAGAAAGAGTACATAGCACACGCTTACTATGTTGCACGAATTGCCTCGTTAAAACCTTATGCAAGAAAACTTAATGAAAAACTTGCTAAGGGAAAAGAGTACAATTCACCCAACTTCAATTGCTAATCTTCAAGATTCATGTTGGGTATTCATAATTCATGTTCGAGATTCATGTGGGACTATGTGAAATATATGTGAAATATCTCCCCCTGAAATCTGCACTTCTCTAAGTCTCATCATTCCAATTCCTTTAATGCACCTTTCAAAGGTAGATGTTGGAAGTGATTTAGTGAACAAATCTGCAAGATTTTCACATGACTTAGTATGCAATATCTTGATCTCGTTCATCTTATGCAATTCGTGAGCATAGAAGAACTTTGGGTTGATATGCTTCATGAGATTGCTCTTCACATAACCCATCTGTGCTTGGGCAACACAAACTGCATTATCTTCAAAGATTATCGTGGGAGTTTGCTCAATGTTCAAGCCACATGACTTCTGGATGTGGTGAACCATTCTTCGGAGCCATGCACATTCACGAGATGCTTCATACAAAGCGATGATTTCCGAGTGGTTTGTCAACGTCGAGACGAGAGTCTGCTTAGACGACTTCCAAGAAATTGTTGTTCCTCCACATAGGAAAACATAGCCAGTTTGGGACTTGCCAAGATGCGTGTCCGATAAGTACTCAAAGATCGGCGTAGCCAACCAAATTCAATTCATTGTTTCTTCTAAAAACAAACCAAGATCTTTGCTTCCTTGGAGGTAATCTAAGATATCCTTGATCCCTTTCCAATGCCTTTTGGTGGGTTCTCGATCAGATCGGCTAGCAAATTCACAAATAACACAATGTCCGCCTGGTGCTATTAGCAAGGTACATGAGCGCTCCAATCTGCACTCGATATGGGAATTCGCTCCCGTGACTTCTTCCCCTCTTCTCTAGGTCCATGTGTCTAGGTTTGCTTGGAGTGACCTTCCACCATTGGAATCTTCGCAGATATGACTTTTCAAATCCAAACCTTTCCAACACTTTCAAGTGTAGGTTGATTGGTGTACCAAGATTCCTCCTTGACATGTTCAAGCTGCAAGCCTAAACAAAACTTGCTTTTACCCAAATCCTTCATTTCAAACTCAGACTTCAAGTATGAGCATGCTTCTTCAATTTCTTCATCCGTCCCAATGATGTTCAAGTCATCTACATAGACGGAGATTATACAGAATCCATTCGGGGATCGCTGTATAAACACACATGGACAATCTTCGCTGTTTGTGTAGCCGTTCTTGCAGAGAAAGTCACTCAAGCAATTGTACCACATTCTTCCTAATCGCTTCAAATTTCATACGTGATTTCTCCAATTTCACACTGCATGTGTTTCTATTTGCTCCGCCTTGGTTCGGATAGGAATTCCTTCCAGACTTTCATGTATATCTCGAATCCAAGTTTCCATACAAATATGCTGTGACAACATCCATTAGCTTCATTCTCAACTTCAAGTTGACTGCCATTGAGATCAAATATCTAAAGGTAATTCCTCCCATGACCGGAGAATAGGTTTCTTCATAATCAACTCCAGACGTTGAGTGAAACCTTGAGCTACAAGCCTTGCCTTGTACCTTACAACCGTTGTTTTCATTCCTCTTCCGAACAAAGACCCATTTGTGACCTACATGGGGTTTATATAGGGAGGTGTGCGATACGGCCCAAACACCTCTCTCTTGTTCGAGAGTCTAACTCAAGTGATTGCCTTTTTCATTCTTCCCAATCTAGCCTTTTCTTGCACTCGCGAGAGATGCAGTGCTCGGGATCATGATCAATGATCGAGGCAATCTTCTTTGCAAAGTATGCATCAACGCTGGTCGTTGCTCTATTCAGGGATTCTCCTGTTATTACAAAGTTTATGGCCATTTCTTCACGGGGTGCTTCATGTACTTCTACTTGCTCTTCTCTGCTCTTCCCTATCGCAGAAGCATGTACCTTTAGCTTGTCATCGCCTATTTGTGCTCACACATTATTTCCGGCGGCTTCCTGCAGTGGAAGATTCAAGTCTGGGATTACCTTTCCTGTTGGCTTCTTTCCAAAGCTGTCTCAACCGCCCCTTCTTTCCTTGGGGTATTTTCGTGATTGGTTGTGGTAAGTCCTCTCGCCGCTTTTCTCGTATGTCTCGGGTACTTTGGGTTTGAGGAGCCGATTTCTGCTCTTTTTCTTTGAGGCCTCTGAACAGATGAGGGATACCTTCTATTTTCTTTGGTATTTCCACCCTCTCGGTGCATTTCTTGTGGTACATGCGACTTAACCACGCCCTTCGATCACAAAATGATCAGCAGCTTCATTTGCTAAACTCGCAAATCAATTATCTTCGACTTCTTGATTTGCTTCATTAGTGCGGGGTCATGTGCGGGATCCCGTGGAGTGCCATATGATTTCCGGCATTTTTCATCCAAAGGTTGATTTCCTCCCCTAATGACGGAAACGATCCTCGTCAAATATGCAATCGTGAATCGGGTCAGATGCAAGTCTCCAAATATGGGTTCCAAATACTGATTATGGATGCACTCTCATAACCAACGATATCCCGACTTGCGGAGAGGGCCCATTGCAGTCCGAGGGGGGTGGTATAGGTACATATACCATACACCCAAATTTCTTGAGATGGGAGATCTTCGATGATCCTGCACAAGCCGCATAGGAGAATGGATGTTGTAGGCGAAGGTCTAAATTGATGAGCGCTGCGTGCGAGGATCGCGTGTCCCCAACAAGTGTTGGGCAAGTTACAACTCGCAAAAGCGTCCGGCAATGAACTTAATCCTCTTTATTAGTGCTTCACTAGCCTATTCTCGCGTATGGACGTGCGGTGCGGAGTGCTCAACTGCTATTCCTTTGCCGCAAATAATCATCAAATGCCTTTGAAGTAAATTCTCCGCATTGTCCATTCTAATGGACTTCACGCGATGATCAGGGAAAGCATTCTTAATTCTTATGATCTGCGAGATCAGCTTTGCAAAAGCATGGTTTCTCGTTGACAATAAGCATAATGCGACCATTTCGAGGAAGCATCGATGAGCACCATAAAGTATCGAAACGGCCTTGACAAGGGCTGAATCGGGCCGCAAATATCCCCCTGGATGCGTTCCAGGAATGCAGGAATTTCACTTTGCACTTTCATGACAGAAGGCCTAGTTATTAATTTCCCGGTAGCACATGCAGGGCACACGAAATCTTCATGATTCGGGAAATTTTTAACATTAATTTCATGACCTTGTGAGTTGTTCACTATATTTCTCATCATTCTAAGACCAGGATGGCCTAATCTACCATGCCATAAAGAAAATAACTCAGAGCTTCTAAAAACAGTCTTCAAGTAAGTATACACTTCGGTGCATGAATATTCGTAGTACAACCTGATTCATATGAGGGACATTTTTCTAATACCATTTTTCCACATATCGCGTGCTTCACAATGCACAAGTATTCTTTGCCATTTTCTTCATTGGTTTCTACATGAAACCCATTGGCGCGGATGTCTTTGAAGCTTAAGAGAGTGCGCGTTGATTCAGGGTACAAAAGGGCTTCTTCAATTACCAAAGTTGTACCCATAGGTAATATAATAGTGGCTCTTCCTGAGCCGATTACATATGAGTCGCTTCCTGCAATTGTAGTAATCTTTCCAGCGTTCTTCGTGATCGACTGGAAGTATTTAGACTCTCTTAAGATGGTATTTGTTGTGCCACTATCAACAATGCATATCTCTTCCATTTGGGCGCTACACGATTTCTAAAAAAAGGAAAAATAATTCCAATCAAACAATGGCAAAATAATCCAAACATTGCTTGCAAATTAAAGAATACTGGAATAAATAATAAATTGCATATTTATTCACGAGAGAAGTATGCTCTTCTAGAGCTTACAATTCATTATTCAAAAGAAAAATGCTAACAACCATAATCTAAAAAAAATGCATTAAACAGAATCTGTAAAATATGCATTAATTCCTGCTTCTATGTCATCGACAGAAGTTTTCTCTTCATTTGCCAAGATATTGGTTGCAGCTTCGATGTCCAGGCTATTCTGTGAGGATGAGACAATTGGGGTATCTTCATCCATGGCATCATCATCACCGATATTGGCAAAGTGAGCCTCTACGGGGGCGTTTTCTTTTGCCTTCCTCTTAGCCTGATATGCGTTGATCACTTCCTTGGATTCTCGACATATCTTCGACTGTCCCCAAGTGCCACACCAAGCACGCTTGGTTCTCGCTGTCCATACGGCTTGGAGTGCGCGTTTCTTTGTCATCCTTCTTCACTGGGCTTTGACTTTCCTTGGCCCGAGACCTCTCTTTCCACCCCGCTTGCCCTTCTTTCTGTTATTAGGCTTTCTCACCTTGTAGCTATTTGCATTGACTTCGTGCGATTGCCTCGTCCAGTGGTCATGAGACATAGTTCTTGCGTAGAACATCGTCTTGCGACAGCAACTTGCATTACATCAATCAATTTGCTATACTCCTTGTATGCGTCCTGACGATAGCTGCGTGCACTCTAGATAGCATTTGGGTGGAAGGTGGAGAGAGTTTTCTCAATCTTCTCCTCATCAGTGATCTTCTTGCCACATAGGAGAGATTGGTACAAATTCTCGTGCAAGGCGCACTGTACTCGCCACTTGTTTAAAGTCTCAGAAACCTCAGCGCACCCAATCTTGCTGTGCTTGGGGCAAGATGGTGTACTTGAGCTTCTCGAACCGCTTCTGAAGTGCAGTCCAAAGCTCGAGTGCACTATCCTCAGCCATGTATTCGTTCTTCAAAGTAGCTGAGAGGTGGTGCCTGAGAAAATGCAAGGCTTGATCGCTCGCTTTGGCGGTAGGTTTCAAGGCCCCGTGAGGACCCTAGACCAATCGCGCGCGAGCTTCTTGCCCCAAGAACGATCTTCACGTCCGATGCCCAAGTGAGGTAGTTCGACTGCAGGGGCGCTTCTTCAAACTCACGATTCACGATGCCGGACATCTGCATGATTTCAAAATTCTGACATTAGATTACAGCGTGTAATCTAATAGAAAATGGTTGCAAAAAGCATAAAGTTCAGAAAATAAATGCATTGCAGTATATAAACTAAAGCAATAAATTTAAATTTCATAAAGAATATACATAAACCAGAAAATAAAGCTAGAAAAATTAAAAACAGAGCTAGAAAATTTTTCTGGAATTTTCTGCTATTTTTCCAAAATTTTCTAGCAATTTTCCTTTTTTTTCTTTCTTTTTTTTCTTTCTTTTTTTCTTTTTTTTTCTCTTCTTCCTTTCTTCGACCGAACCGGCCTGTTGGGCCGTTGCTTGGGCCGCCCGGCCTGCCTGGCCCGAAAAAGCACACCAAGCCAAAAGACAAAAACCGGCGGCTCAGGTTCCCATCCCCTAGCCGCCATATGCACGTGTTCCCAAATGCACATGCCTACGGCTTCATGCGCACACGCCGGTGGGAGCAGGGCGTTCGGTCGGCGGGGCGAGGCCATACGGCGACGGATGGCTTCGAGCCGACGGGCGGACGGCGCGGCGCACCGGCCGGGTGGCGCGGCTGCCGGCCGGCCGGCCGGCGTGACGCGCCGAGGTGCGAGCGCGGCCGCAAGCCGGCAACCGAGGAGCGCGCGCGCGGCGGGCGCGCGCGTTCGCCAGTGGGTGCGGCCGCAGCCGACGCCGGATTCGAGGCGCCGCGTAGCGGCCGAGGCGCAGATCGCGGCCGCGAGCCGAGCAACCGAGGTGGCGCGCGCGCGCGCTTGCGCGGGGCCGGCGGTCGGTCGTCGTGGCGGCGATCCCGCGAGGCGGCGGCGCCGTGCCGAGGCCGCTGGTCGGCCTTGTGGCGCGCGCGCGGCGGCGTTATGCGGCCGGCCGTCGGTGGCGGCGGCTTCGAGTCGGGCCTTGTGGCGGCACAGAGGGGCCGGGCCGACGGCGGTGAGTGTGGGCGCTGTTTGGTCGCGAGCCGGGCCGGGACAGCGTCGCGGCGACGCTCGCGGCGCGGTGGTCGGGCCGGCCGAGCTTCAAGCCGGTTTCATGTGCACTGGCGAGCAGCGGCGGGCCGGTCGCGGCAGCTGCAGAATGCCAAGGCGATAGCCGGCGGTTTCATGCATGCCTGCCGATGCGATGGCCGGTTGCTTCGTGCGCGCCTACCGAGGCGACGACTCGCTGTGGTAGCGAAAACCGAGGCGGCGGCGCTTCGAGCGCCATACTGTTGTTGTTTTTTTTCTGATGAACAGTAGGTTCTTGTACTGTAGCTTCATGTCGTGTAGCTTCTTGCCACGTGACGGATAGTACTAGATGCGTAGGTTAGATGCATGCATAGAAAAACAACAGTGATTAGATTCAATCGCCGAAACCCACCTTTCTCACCTTTCACCTCAACTCCAGAGCTTAGGCCGATAACGTGTTAAGGAACCTCGCTATCGAATAGTCCGGGGTTCCCGAACATATCTAAATTGGAGAACAGAGAGAGAGACACAGGTATATGGGGAGCAACGACAGAATTCTTTATTGCTTTGTGATTCTTGTACATAGGGGGGACCCCCCTCCTCCTTATATAGCGCTCACCTAGGGTTTCAGCTAAGGGACCATCGTGGGCTTTTCATTGGGCCACGTGGTTTCCCAACAATCGTAAAGATCAGCTAGCATTCGAAAACGCTGCGGGGCACCGTCTGAATTGGGCGTTGCATTTGTCGGTGCAGACACAAAACCGTTGTCGTCCCTTGCCAGCACATCTGCCGATGTACTAGAAGTTGGCATGTGCATGTCAACAGGAACAATACCCGTATGCATGTCGGCCGAAAAATTGTCCATATGCATGTCTCCTGCATGCATGTCTTCAGGAGTTGAAGAAGCCCTGGTCTCATCAATTGCCGAAGCACCTACCTGACCTGCAATATATGAAGAGAAAAACTCCATAGTAAATATCTCCTCTGTAGCCGAATCAGTTTGCTCTTCATCCGGTGTAGACCAGTCCCATTTAGCTTCTTCGTCAAAGACAACATCACGTGTCACATGCACACGATTTGTGACAGGATTATACACCCTGTAGGCCTTGCATCCTAGTTCATAGCCTAAGAACACCATGGGTTTGCCTCTGTCTTCCAATTTTTTCAGGTTGAGCTTTACCTCTTCACATATGCGACACACCCAAACGTGCGGAGATGATGCATGTTCAGTCGTCTCTCATGCCATGCTTCATAAGGCGTCTTCCCGTCAACGCTACGAGTTGGTGCTCGATTGAGGAGGTAAACTACCATTGTGACCGCCTCGCCCCAAAATTTTCCTGTCACTCCCTTTGCCTTCATGAGACTCTGCGCCATTACGACAACAGTCTGATTACGACGCTCTACAACGCCGTTTTGTTGGGGGGAATAGGGCGCCGTAAGCTGTCTTTCGACGCCACAATCCGCACAATAATCGGCAAACTCAGTTGATGTGAATTCGCCTCCACGGTCGGTTCGGAGTGTGCTCAATTTGCGTCTACATTCTACCTCAGCCCGAACCTGAACCCTTTTGATTGCCTCCGCAGCCTCATCTTTGGACGACAAAAGGGACAGCCACATGTAACGACTCAAATCATCTACTAAAAGCAGGAAATACCTCTTGCCTCCTGGTGTCGCCAGTGTAATGGGACCACATAAATTGCCGTGCACAAGGTCCAGGAGGTTCTCTGCTCGGTAGACTGATTTTTGTGGAAACGGAGTTCGTCGTTGCTTGCCCACGAGACAGCTATCACATAACTGCTCGATATGATCAATATGCGGTAGTCCTCTCACCATCCCATGTTGTGATAACTTGCGAAGTGCCTAGAAGTTCAGATGTCCGTAGCGTGCATGCCATCGCCACGCATCCTCGCTACACTTCGCCGCCAAGCAAACAGGACGCGCGTGTTTAATGTTGAGAACATACAGGCGATTTCTTAACCTTTTTACCCTTACAATCAGTCTCCTTTGCTGATCACGGATCATCAATACACCATCCTCAATGAGTACCTGGCAGCCACGCTTGTCGAGTTGACCGAGACTCAATATGTTGCTACGGAGAGCAGGGATGAAATAAACATCCGTTAACTGAAGATGCTCGCCATTGTTGCATTTGAACACCACAGTCCCGTGTCCAGAGATCGTGACCGAGGAACCGTCTCCAAACTTCACCGATCCGGTTACCGAAGAATCTAGCTCGGTGAAGCTTTCCATGCAACCAGACATTTGATTGCTAGCCCCTGTGTCAAAATACCAAGTCCCCTGGTGAAGATCTCCTTCGTGGCCAAGATGCATAGCAGGTGCATCAACTTTATTGAGCTCGTGAATGGAAACAACTCCCTCTGAAGTTTCCTTGTCGAAGTCAGCATCTAGCACAACTTTCTTGCCTTGAACGCCGTTCTGCGTTTCTGGAATTCCCAAATCATAATTAGCACCCTGGGCTAATGAAGCAATCTGGCTGTAGCCTATATCCTGCGCTACCAAGGCTAATGCCTTCATGTCTCCAGCCGCTGCTAGATAACCTCCGTGCATCACGTCTCCAGCGCTGCTAGATAATCTTCATGCATGCTTCCTTCGCCATGTGCCGATCACTTCTTCATCAACATCGCCTCCTTTCCAGAGTTTTTGGGCATGCAAATTTGCGCCATGAGCAGAGTTGGCTCTGTATCTTGTGCCTTGATCAGATTTGCCTACTCTTTTCACTCTCGCCGAGGCTTGCGACAATCTCTGGAAAAATGTCCGCAGATTCCGCAATTGAAACACTTGAGGTTTGATTTATCGCGCTAGCGCCTCTCTTGCTTCGCCAAAGAGTTGCTTGCCCTACGCGCGCCTTTGCTTGCATTTGCATTGTTCCTTGAGTTATGACTGCCGCCTGAAAAGTACTTCGGATCTTTCTATTTTTGCGCGCCAACCACTCCTCTTCCGGGAGAAGCAATCGATCACCTTCTCACTGCTATCTCAGTGGAATATATGAAACTGTGTCTTCATAACCGTCCAAAGATCGCTGAAGGGAAGAAAAGGCGGATGGAAAGCCCAGAAGATAAAGCTCCGCGCCAAGCCTTGCTGTCGCACAAAAGGGGATACGTCCTGGAGGCAGTTGAATATGTATATTTAGATATAAAAGATACGATTGTAATCCGAGTTATTAACAGGATAGATAAAGATGTAAACTCTATCCTGTAACTGACTAGAATCTTGTAACTGATCGAAATCCCTTAGACCGATCAGGACTCTGTAAACCGCCCCAGCCCCACTATATAAGGGAGAGGGCGGGCAACAGCAGGGACATCGAGTAATCGCATCATAGAGCGCACAAGCAATCTTAGATCCAAGAGATCCACATAATCCCAGCATACAGGACTAGGGTATTACCTCCTCCATCGAGGGCCTGAGCATGTCTCAACCTTTGTCTTGTGTGACCTTCGAGTTTGAGATCTAGCGCCTGCCCTATAATTTTATTGCCGACTACAAAAGTCGACAGTTGGCGTGCCAGGTAGGGGAAGCGCTATAATCTTTTCCTACAGACTCGATGGCAGCAACTAGCGGAATCATCGCCACCTTCATCTCCGGCCAGGCTTTCTACTTTGGAAGCCTGGACTTCGTCGCTGATGCGCGTAGAGAAGTTGTTCACCTGGACTTAAGCCAGATCCAATCTGGCAAAGATCAGGCCGACCCTTCTCAGGTATGTCACTCTGACTCGGCCAATAAACCAGTCGGCATCGCGAGGAGTTGCTACGATCTTTGTGGCATCTTCGCAATAGAAGAGCAGAAGACCGATCTCCAACGCCAGTAAGAGATTCAAGAAGCTGCGGAGGAAGATCGCCTTCTTCGTAAGGGTAAGGAGGCCCAGGCACGATCGCTTCGATCTCGTGGCCGCAATGTCCGCAAGGATATCCTACAGTACAGGTTGGGAGATCAAGCTGTCTTCCACACACCGCTGCAGAACGTCGTCGCCTCCAAGACGCTGCTCGACACGCTGGACCCGATGATTGCATCTAACAGCCCGACAGCCCCGATCGTGGCCTAGATCAAGGCCATGGTGACGACGGCGGTGATTCAGCAGAATTAGGAAAAGCCAGTAGGAGAAGCGCACTCGCGCTCCCACGCGGCTACTCGTGTCGCTTGCAGTCGAACTGCAACTAGTCGAAATACCGGCAGTCGGCGCCACACACCACCAGTCGAAGACGCCAGCCGGAACCTCGACCGCGACCTCCGCCAAGACATCACCGCCAGACGGCAAGAGCAGGACAAGGAAGAACGGCATTGGCGCGACGACGACCACGAACGCTTCGGAACCAGCTACAATCGACGAGGCGATCAAAGGTACGACGACCGCAACAACTATAGAGATCATCATCGTCAGGGTCGGAGCGACGACGACGATCGCCGAGTCATGGACTCGCCGAGCCAAACTCCACCCCGACGCGTTGAAGACAATCACTGAGCCAGAGGCTCGCCGCGCCGGACTCCCCCTCATCGTGGTGACAGATCCATCGACGGGATCCGAGCGTTCACTTCTCGGTTACGCCGAGTGGTATGGCCCGAAGGCTTCAACCCTAAGGGCATCGTTAAGTTTGACGGGGAGCAAGATCCGAAAGCTTGGCTGCAAGTCTATGCCCTAGCGGTTAAAACGACCGGGGGCAATCAGAATGTGATGGCAAATTATCTGCCAGTCAATCTCACCCCTTCAACTCAAGCATGGCTTACAGGACTTCCTGCGAACTCGGTGGACTCCTGGAGCGATCTGTGCGACCAATTTATTGCTAACTTTCAGGGAACCTATGAGAGGCCTGGCACCCCATGGGACCTATATCAGCTTCACCAGAAGAAGGACGAGACGCTGAGGGATTTCATCCGGCGTTTCATGCAGAAGAATAACACCATCAGGGATGTATCTGATGCAGTGGTGGTGGCAGCCTTCCAGAAAGGGGTAAGTGATCCTGATCTAATCAAGAAAATATCCAGGAAACCATCGGCTTCCGTAAAGGAGATGTTTGCGTTGGCCGACCGCTATGCCACGGCCTCAAACGCCCTGGTCGAGCGCCAAGAAGATCGCCCACAACAGAAGAACAAGGGCGACAAGGCCGAGTCCTCCAAGCACAAAGACAAGAAGCGGAAAGGCGAGGAGCTAGTTGCGGTAACAGAACGCAATCGGCCCCGAGCCACACGGAGGGAAGCGCCCGATTACAATTCTGTCATGGATGCGATCTGCCCTTTCCATCCTAAAGGAAAGCACGCTGCCAAGGACTGCTTCACCCTGAAGCGTTTTGCGCGTGAAAACAACAAGCAACCGGCTCCAGCGAAGGATGAGGCTGCCAAGCGGAAAGACCCTCCCGGTGAGGACGATTAGCAAGAGCCCGAGCACAAGCTGAACTACAAAAAGGGGGCTCCACCGGATACGAGTCCAAGCGGAAGCAAAAGCTTACCGCTCGGGAGATCAATGTGGTGGAACCGGCAATCCCCCAGTATCTAAAGTGGTCCAAGGTCCCGATCACCTTCGATCGCTCGGATCACCCCAACCGAGTTCTACATCCGGGTAAGTACCCTCTAGTGCTCGACCCTGTTGTTCGCAGTGTAAAGCTCAAGAAAGTCTTGATTGATGGAGGGAGCGGACTCAACGTCCTGTTCGCCAAGACTTTCGACGACATGAACGTCCCTCGCTCCGAGCTAAGACCGAGCTCACAATCGTTCCACGGGGTGATCCCTGGGGCGTCCTCATTTCCTCTCGGGCAAATTTCTTTGCCCATCACCTTCGGTACCAAAAGCAACTATCGGACTGAGTATGTAAATTTCGAGGTAGCGGATTTCGAGACAGTGTATCACGCTATCTTGGGAAGGCACGGTTCATGGCCGTCCCGCACTACACCTATTTGATGATGAAGATGCCGGGACCCGAAGACGTCATCACGGTTCGCAGCGACATCAAGTGATCTCTGGAATGCGACCGAGAGAATTGTGAACTTGCTGAACTGCAGGAGACAACCGTTGAGGCGAGGAATATCCAAGCAGAGGCTGCCACGTTGCAGGAAGAAGACAACGCCCCATCCAAGAAGTAGGCCACGTCAGGGATAAAGCCTGGCGAAGGAACTAAGAGAATCATTCTCGACACGTCCGATCCGTCTAAAATGGCTCTGATCAGGATAGGGCTCGAGGAAAAATAGGAAGGCTCGCTCATCACCTTCCTCCAGGCCAACAAAGACATCTTTGCCTGGAAACCATCTGACATGCCGGGTGTTCCTAGGGAGGTGATCGAGCATTCCTTACATGTCGATGAAAAGGCGAAGCCAATCAAGCAAAGGCTCCGGCGGTTCGTTCCAGATCATCGGAACGCCATCAAGCAGGAGATCGCCAAGCTATTAGCTGCAGGTTTTATGAAAGAAGCGTATCATCCCGATTGGTTGGAAAACCCTGTACTAGTTCAAAAGAAGAATAAAACTTGGCGCATGTGCATTGATTATACTGATCTCAACAAGGCATGTCCAAAGGATCCCTTCGGGCTACCTCGAATTGATCAGGTGGTTGACTCAACCGCCGGGTGCGAGATCCTGAGCTTCCTCGATGCCTACTCAGGGTACCACTAGATTCGCCTAAAGGCAGAAGATCATATCAAGACTTTGTTCAACACGCCCTTTGGGGCCTTTTGCTACACCACGATGGCGTTCGGGCTGAAAAATGCTGGTGCAACATATCAGCGCGCAATTCAGCGGTGTTTTCATGCCCAACTCAAACGCAATGTGGAGGCATATGTGGACGATGTCGTGGTAAAGACTCAGGAAAAGAAGGACTTCATCGCCGACCTAACCGAGACGTTCGAAAGCCTAAGGATTTTCAGCATGAAGCTTAATCCCAAGAAGTGTGTTTTCAGAGTATCTTCGGGGAAACTGCTCGGGTTTATCGTATCCCAGAAAGGCATTGAGGCCAACCCAAAAAAGATCAGGGCCATATCAAATATGGAACCGCCGACTTGCCAGAAGGACGTCCAGAAGCTTACAGGATGCATGGCCTCACTCAGCAGGTTTATTTTCCGACTGGGTATGCGAGGTATGCCATTCTTTAAACTCCTCAAGAAGGAGGACAAGTTCCAATGGACGCCTGAGGCATAACAAGCGTTTGAAGATCTAAGGTGCGGTATCCACAAGTGCAAAAATTATTATACGCCGTACTTCTTACATCTCGCAAACTCAAGCACTACTTCCAAGAGCATACTGTTTTGGTGGTCACCTCCTTCCCAATAGGAGATATACTTCACAACCAGGAGGCCACTGGGGGAATTGCAAAGTGGGAAGTCGAGCTTGGAGCTTTTGATATCCTATTCAAGCCTCGCACAGCCATCAAGTCTCAAGCATTCGCCGACTTTACTGCTGAGTGGACAGAACTACAAAACCCGGCGAACATCAAGGAACTCGAGTATTGGACGATGTACTTCGATAGTTCCCTCATGCTCAGCGGCGCGGGGACTGGTATAGTGCTCATATCGCCAAGTGGAGAGCGGTTGAGGTACGTAATGCAATTACTTTTCCCGCGTCAAATAACGCCGCCGAGTATGAGGCACTCATCCATGGGCTCCGTATCGCCATATCGCTCGGTATCCGACGTTTGACGGTTCGCGGAGATTCAATGCTCGTGGGTAATCAAGTGCAAAAAGAATGGTCCTGCATCGAAGACAACATGGCTGCCTACTGCCAGGAGGTACGCAAGCTAGAAGGCAATTTTGACGGTTTGGAGCTTGTTCATGTGCTCCGTCGTGACAATGAAGCGGCCGACGAGCTAGCAAAGATGGGATCTGGCTGGACCACAGTGCCCGTTGGAGTATTTGTCGAAGAAATTCATAAAGCCCACAATAGGCACTTGGCCAAAGTCGGACGTTCCAGTGGAGAAGAGCGAAGAGACAGAAGTCTTGGTCATTACCCCCGATTGGACGGCTCCGTATCTAGACTATTTGATGAAGGACGAGCTACCTGAAGTCCGCATGCAGGCCGAGCGAATAATGCGCCGAAGCAAGAGTTATGTGGTGATCAGGGAAGAACTCTATTGCAAGAGCTCCTCTGGTGTACTACAACGGTGCATATCAGAACAAGAAGGAAGAGATCTTCTCAAGGAAATCCACTCGGGAGTTTGCGGGAATCACGCGGCGTCATCAACCCTAGTTGGCAAGGCTTATCATCAGGGATTTTTTTGGCCGGCTGCTGTCACTGATGCGAAGGACATCGTCCGAACATGCGAAGGATGTTAGTCCTTTGTGCGACAGGTGAATAAACCAGCATAAGAGCTGCAAACCATCCCAATCACTTGGCCGTTTGTGGTCTGGGGGCTTGACATGGTGGGTTATACACATCTCTTTGTGGCCATCGATAAATTCACCAAATGGATTGAGGCCAAGCCAGTCGCCACAATCTCAGCCGCCAAGGCCAAAGAGTTCTTCAATGAGATCGTGGTTAGGTTCGGCGTACCAAACCGAATCATCACGGATAACGGCACCCAATTCAGAGGCAGTATATTTCAAGACTGGTGCGGTGAAATCGGCATAAAAATTTGCTTAACGTCAGTAGCACACCCCCGAAGTAATGGGCAGGTCGAGTGAGCCAACGACATGGTTTTACAAGGCCTAAAGGCAAGGATTTTCGATCGTCTCAAACCATACGCCACTCGATGGGTTAAAGAATTGCCTTCGGTACTCTAGGGGCTGTGAACCACCCCCAGCAGAGCAACTGGGCAGTCACCTTTTTTCCTGGTGTATGGCTCAGAGGCGGTCCTCCCCACCGAGTTAGAATTCGGATCCCCGAGGGTTCGGAGCTATGAAGAAGTCGCTTCGAAAGAAAGCTGGCTAGAAGACCTCGACCGACTTGAAGAAGCCAGGGACATTGCAACAATTCAGTCGACAAAATACCTTCAGGGCTTACGTCCCTATCACGGTCGCAATGTAAGGAGCCGCACGTTCTCTAAAGGAGATCTGGTCCTTAGAAAGAATCAGAAGTGCGAGCATAAGCTCTTTCCAAGCTGGGAAGGCCCTTACGTCATCGATGAGGTGATACTCCCTGGGGCTTATAAGATAAAGTGTGAAGACGGCACAACTATCAGCAACACCTGGAACATAGAACAGCTACGTCATTTTTTCTCTTAAACTTTGTAATTCAATTGCTTCTTTATGAATAAATGTTTGATCTTAAAGTTGTTCTCGTATAATCTTCTCGAAAATTATGCGCCTGAGTGCTTTGCTGCTACAAATTTTAAGACTCTGAGACATGCGTCATGAACCATGCCTCAGAGCCTGGGGGCTGGACTAGTCGGACATGATATGTCAAAATCACTAGGGCAAAGTAGCATATTTAAAGACAAAATGCAAGAACAAAGAAACATTTTCATATATTCGGTTCATAGATCCAAAGTTTCCGCTATAGCTGAAGAAGCATCCTTGACTTCATCCCAGAGTTCGGCGGCCCGGTCTTCATCCACGTTGCAGGCATAGCCATCCTTGATAGCCTCAAGATCCACTCGGGGATAGTGATTTGGTGATAGCTAGAGCTTGACTAGCACCATTGGTCGTCGTCTCTTTCAAGAGTATCTTGAGCTCCTTGGGGGCTTCCTCCAGTTGGGAGATGACTTGGTCCCTGCTGAGCGGCCTCTCGCTTCCGGGATGAAGCAACCTCAGCAGCGGCTCAAAGGCCTCGCGAAGCTTGGAGCAACACGTTTCAAGGGATTCAACACTCTCGTTGTAAGCGGCGTATTGCGCCCGCATCTTGAACTTATAGTCTGCAAGCAAAACTGATTATCAAGAAAGGCCAAGAAGACAACAAAGACAAAGGAAGGCCAGGCTGCGGAGCGTACCTTCTAACTCCTTCTCCGACTTCAATTTGGAGGCTTCCGAGACCTTGGGTTGCTCTTGAAGCTTTGCAACAGTGGAATCCCGAGCTGACATGAAGACAAGGAAATCAAAAGACCGGATGATTGAATAAGAGCACGGGGTGTTCCAAAAAATATTTACCTCGAAGGGAGCCAACGACGTCTAGCTTCTCCTATCGCAGGGTTTTTTGCTCTTCCCGCAACGCCTGGACCTCCGACCGAAGAAGGCGCAGCTCGGCTGCATGACCAGCCTTGATCTGCTCCAAGTCGGCCAGATATTCCTGGCGCGTCATGACCTCCGGGAGCGTCTTTTGGAGGTACTCGGACTTCTTTTCAGAGCGTTCTCCCAATTTCTGTAACCATCGCAGCGGAAGGTGAGGACATGCTGACCGGCACAAGCACGAAGGTGATAAGAGTAGTGAAAGTACTACCCGGGCCAGGCGAGCACAAGCGGTGGCATGACTGTAAAAGTCATTCCTTTCTATCTCCTCCTCCGAGTCATCCAGAAGCTTCAAGCCGTCCTCCTCATCAACCCACGCGGTTTGCATTATGAGCTGAGGGCGGGCGGGAGTCGGCGAAACTCGGGAGATCTCTTCAACTTCGGGGGATGAATGAGAGATGGGCTCTTGAGTGGCAGGACCCAACGCCGAAGCGGGGCATGTCAGTGAAGGTTGCTGGGGCTCGGTGGGCGATCCTGTGTCCACGGGCGAGGCCTCCCCAGTCAAGGCACGAACGTCCCGGGGCTCAGTTTCTTTAGGGGCCCCGGACGGCGTCTCGATAGGAACATCGTACAAAGGATTCCTACAAGAAGAACTATCAGCAAATAAGCCGGCAAAACACGTCGAATAAGAGTCGATGGGGCATCAAACCTGTCGGACTTCTTCATTCTTATTGGGGGCTTCTTTCGGGCTGCAGAGCCACTCCCGGAGGGACCACTTGAGGCGCTACGAACTGGAACCCTGGACTCCTCCCGACTACCCGAGTCTCTCGAAATTGGACTCGGCTGCACCACGGGCTCGTGGGGAAGAGGAGCCGAAGACATTGGGGCTCGTACTGGCGATTCTTGAATTTTGGGACCACCAGTCGAGCGCGGGGGCTTTGCAGGGTCCTTGGCAATCGCCTTCTTCCCCTTCTTGGCGGCGGGGTCTCCGGCCGGGGAGCTCGCAGGTCATTTGAAAGGAGCGCTCTTATGAACGGGCACCTCCGGGAGAGGCACATCGCTAAAGAAAGCCAACCGGTCCTGAAAAAGAGTATTACAACTGTTAAAAGACATTCAGAGACCAATGTGGAAATCTATCAGCAAAACTTGCTTACCTCAGGAGGAGGGTGTGATGCGGTGAAGGATTTCGGGCATCTGATGGTGGATACCTCAATGCTCGGGATGAAAAAGTCGCCTACCCGAGCAAATACTTGCTCCTTCAATATTGCTTCGGGCAGTTCCCCGGTCGGATCGTCCTGTCCTTCAAATGCGAATCCCAGATGGACTCACTCCTTCAGGGGCTGTATCCGGTACGCAATGAAGTGAAGGGCCAGACAAACCCCCGTGAGACCATCTTCCTTCAATTTCTCAATCAGCGCCAGAAGATCATGCACCTGGTCCATGTCGGCAGCATTGGGAGCAGATACCCAGGAAAGGGACACCTTAGGTCGGCGTCCGACAAAAGAAGGGAGAGCAGGATCAGGATTGGCACAGTAGAACCACTCCTGGTACCAGCCTTTATTGGAAGTTTTGAAAGGAATAGCAAAGTAGTTTTTCTTCAACCCCTCCCGCAGCTGAAATCCGGCTCCCCCAATTACCTTGGGGTCGCTCTTTGAGGGATAAGGTTTCAAAAGGTAGAAGTGGCGAAAGAGATCGAAATGGGGGCGGATGCCCAAGAAAGCCTCACAGAGGTGAACAAATAGAGAAATCTGTAGGATGGAATTGGGATTCAAATTCACCAACTCAATGCCGTAAAAGAAGAGAAGACCGCGAAGGAAGGCGCAGGCAGGAAGGCCCAGCCCGCACTGGAAGAAAGATTCAAAAACCACCACTTCTTCGAAGCGAGGAGTAGGGATGGATTCACCTGCGACCGGTCAAGCGGAAATTAAGGTCAAGGCTGGAAGAACTCCGTCCTCCACCATAGATTGCAGCCGCTCTTCCGTCATTATGGAGGTGGTCCAATTTTGGGGCGAAGGCATTGCGGAGGCGTCTGTCGACTTTTGTAGTCGGCAATAAATTTAGGGGGCAGGCGCTAGATCTCAAACTCAAAGGTCACACAAGACAAGGGTTTAGACAGGTTCAGGCTCTCACAGAGGAGATAATACCCTAATCCTGTGTGCTGGGATTATATGGATCTCTTGGATCTGGGATTGCTCAGAGCGCTGTGTGCTCTGGGCGATATGCGATATGCGCACTATGGCTTGATAGCTCGATTGCTTGATGTCTATGTTATTTCCCACCCTCTCCTTTATATAGCGGGGGTGAGGCGGCTTACAGAGACCTGGTCAGTTAGGAGATTCCGATCGGTTACTAGATTCTATTCGGTTACAGGATAGAGTTTACATCTTTATCTATCCTATCAACAACTCGGATTACAGCCATATCTTTTATATCTAAATATACATACAACCGTCTATAGGATGTGCCCCCTTTCCGTACGACAGCTTGGCGCGGGGCTTATCCTTTGGGCCTTCTACTTGGGCTTGTCTTCTCTTCAGGCGATGCTGGCCCAACCATGAAGATACCTGATTTCATATATTCCACAGTAGCCCCCGAGTGATTCATGATCCGGCTGCTACGTTTCTTTTCGGGTCTCGACTCGAATCATTACTCTAAGCTTCCCGCGTAGACTTCCAACTGATTTCTTTTTCTCAGCTTTTTCTTGCAGCAAGTGGATTATGAAGGACTCGAATAGAACTCTTGATTTTTACTTGAACTGGGTATAATCTTCTGTCAGACGTGTTTATCACGAGCGGCTTCGTGAACCTGACCCATATTTCAATTGTGGATTGAATACTTCTTCCCGCTCGAGGCGAAGCTTTAATATCCTTTCTCTTCGTGGATAAATATCGAATAGTCTTCAAGGCTGCTTTGGTTTTCTGTGTCAACCCAAATTCTGAAAACTCCTTTGGCTTCCGAAACTATATTAACTCCAAACCTCTTCGGCTTCTATTGCATTTACTTCATCCTCACTGTATCGGCTATAAAAGGCGAACCAACACTTGTAAAATGCATTCCTTCGCGCTTTGTTCTCCATTTTCTTGCTCTGAGCTCCACCACTTTTCGGATAGATCTCCATGGCCAACCAAGGTCATTCGACTGCTGAGTTGTGGGCACTTTTTGACCTTGCTATGGTGGAGTGGGTGAAAGACAAAGCCGCCGGCCTCGACCGTGTTGCCGTCGACACCCTCCTAGAGATCATCCCCGCCCTTTACAGGGCCAGGGAGGCCCTTGTGGAGGCGCTCGGCCGCGTGCGCCGGGGTGAGGTTTAGAGCCCCTGTAAATATAATATAATAAAGAATTACCTTTTCCAAATATCCTTCGTGATTGTCATTTGTTTTGGCTCTGACCCAACTTGGGGTACATCGAAGCTTGCATGACTCTTTGGTCGAGCGCCATCCATATCCGATCGTCGTAGGATACATCCTTAGGTCCAAACCTCGGGACATATTAGCTTCACACGTGGCTCTTGGCCAAGCAACACCTACGCCCGATTGCTGTAGGATATAGCTTAAGCCTGACCTGAGGCATATCAGGATTTTCATAGCTCATGGCCAAATGATGCCCATATCCAACTGCTGCAGGATACAGCTTTGGCTCGTCTTGGAGCGCACCCTGCTTACGTGGCTCTTGGCCGAGTGATACCCATATCCGACTGGTGTAGGATATTGAAGGGAAACGCGGTATGCTACGCTAGCACAAAAAAAAAACTACCGCGCAACCAGAAAGCTACTCGCAAGAAGGGGATCATAGATAAGATTACCACTAGACGCCGCAGCTGCGAATCCTTCGCGCCGATGTAGTGGTTCGTCCTCGCCGCGATCGTTGCGTCGATGTAGTGGATCGTCCTCGCCTCGCCGTGGATCGTCCTCCCACGCCGCATCGCGCAGCAGTCACACCGCAGAGTCCACACGTCCAGAGATGGAACGCCGTGCGTCGTGTGCAAGCACCTAGTCGCTCGGCGGGGCGCGAGAGGAGGAGGCTAGGGTTTCAAGTGAATCAAACCTAAACCGTGGAAAGCACACTCTGCGCCCTCTCCTCCCCTCCTTATATAGCCACGAGATGAAACCTAAACCAGGGCCCACCAAAGATGCTAAGCCCACGAGGTTCATTAATTACGGATCCAATCCAAATTAATGCGTCCCACCCATTAAGTGTGTGACCTGCGAGTTCACATACGTTTGGACATGGATTCGGAAAACTCCTTTTCAATCCAATAGTTGGTAGCGGCTTCTTGCAAAGTATGCCAACTCCCAAACATACTATGATCAAATCGAGCAGAACCTATCAAAAGAACTCATGTAATAATCCCTTTGCCAAGTATATGAAGATTGATCTCAAGCGAGAAGCATGTCATCCTTTGATGATTCAATCCATCTCTCGTATCCGTGATATATTAATAAGTTGTGATTGACTCCTCAATCACGGCATGGCCATGCACTTTCTTAATCATATCACACGAGTGGCCTTGTCATATATCTCCGTTTCATTGGAGTGGCAAATTCCATCTTGATCGCTCACTTCCCTCTGCGCACGTTTCATAGTAAACATGAAAGCTACCTTTATAACTATCCGGTTAGGAAGTAGTGTTTGATAGCCCCAAGGAAAACTATTACACATGTAGGGAATATGACAATCTCAGGTCTAAGGATCATACATCTTCTAGGTATGAGATACACCGATGACACATAAGAATGAAACATTCTCGCAGTTGTCCCATAGCGGTCTATCTAACCCATGTTCTTCAACATGGTCCACAATGTAGAGATGATATCTCCATATCCCATGATCTATGAAGCATGATCATCGATCACTACATGTGCCGATCTATTCATCGTAGTCCTATACGATGATATCCGATCGTAGATATTTATCGAATTACATCATTAAGTAAAGAGCTTCATAATCAAGTCACATACTTGTTGATCAATACAATGATATACATTCATTGGACCAATAATCATATTATTATTCATAAACATAGTCATGTTACAATCATCTAAATGATTGCCTCAAGGGCATAACACTAACAATCTCCCACTTGCACTTGAGTCAATCAATTAAGTATCTAATACCAATAGACCTTGTGTGTGCCTCATGCTTAGGCTGTGGCAGTGGCTTTGTCAACGGATCGGCCACATTGGCTTCCGTATGTACTTTGCATATTCTGACGTCACCTCTATCCACAATCTCGCGAATAAGGTGAAAGCGACGGAGTATGTGTTTAGACTTTTGATGTGATCTAGGCTCTTTTGCTTGTGCAATGGCACCACTATTATCACAATAGATGTCCATTGGACTAGAGACACTAGCGACCACACCAAGCTCGTGGATAAACTTCTTAATCCACACGCCTCCTTTGCGGCCTCCGGCCGCAATGTACTCCGCTTCGTCGAGAGTCGGCCACCGTGTTTTGCTTGGAACTCTTCCACTTCGCTCCTCCATTAAGTGTAAACACAAACCCGGATTGCGATCGAAAATCATCTTTGTCGGTTTGGAAGCTTGCATCGGTGTAACCCTTTGCAACCAGATCTTCCTCACCTCCAAAAACAAGGAACATACCCTTAGTTCTTCTCAAGTACTTGAGATATTTTTACGGCTATCCAATGACCATCACCAGATCCGCTTGGTATCCGCTCGTGACACTTAGAGCATATGAGACATCCAGGCGTGTCAGATCATGGCATACATAATAGACCCAATAGTGAAGCATATGGAATCTTGCTCATCTGTCTCGCCATCGGATGTCGAAGGACACCGATTCTTGCAGAGATCGATGCCATGTGACATTGGCATGAAACCTCTCTTGGATTCATGCATATTGAACCTTTTCAATATCTTGTCAATGTACGTTTCCTGACTTAATCCAATTAACCTTTTTGATCTATCTCTATAGATTTTTATGCCCAAGATATAGCATGCTTCTCCCAAGTCCTTCATTGAGAAACTCCTTTTCAATGAAGTCTTAACATCTTCAAGCATAGGAATGTCATTCCCGATTAATAATATGTCATCCACATACAAAATCGTAAATACAAGTGCGCTCCCACTAGCCTTCTTGTAAACACAAGGCTCTTCTTCATTTTTGATAAAGTCAAAACCTTTGACTACTTCATCAAAACGAATGTTCCAACTCCTAGATGCTTGCTTTAACCCATAAATGGATCTTTGAAGCTTGCATACCCTTTTAGCATATTTAGGATCAACAAAGCCTTCAGTTGTATCATGTATACATCCTCGAAAGATTCCCATTAAGGAAGGTGTTTTGACATCCATCCGCCATATTTCATAATCAAAATATGCAGCAATAGCTAAAATGATCCGGACAGACTTGAGCATGGCTACCGTGAGAAAGTTTCATCATAGTCAACTCCTTGAACTTGTTTGAAACCCTTTGCCACCAACCGTGCCTTATAGATCCGAACATTTCCATCTACGTCTATCTTTTTCTTGAAAATCCATTTGCACTCAATGGTTTTACACCATCAGTGAATCGACCAAGTTCCAAACTTGATTGTCATGCATGGATTGAATTTGGATCTCATGGCTTCAAGCCATTTTTCGAGTTTGGGTCCATCATTGCTTCTTCATAAGTCGTGGGCTCATCATTGTCCAACAATAATATGTCATTCCCATATCTAATAGGTACATGACGTGGCCTCCCCGACCTACGTGGGGCTGGAGTCTCTTCCACAGGTTGTACAACACTTTGTACATCTTGTGAAGGTTCAGAGGTAGCTTGAACATATTCATGTGATTCTCGAACTTCATCAAGATACACATCACTCCTACTGATTTCTTTTGAAAGAAACTCTTTCTCCAAAAGACACCATTTGAGCAACAAAACTTTGTTCTCGTTTCTTTTGTAAAAGTAATATCCTTTTGTTTCTTTAGGATACCCACAAAAAGCATTTTTCTCGATTTAGGTGCGAGTTTATCGATTGTAAACGTTTTACATAAGCCTCACATCCCCATATCTTGAGAAATGACAACATGGGTCTTCTCGACCCATATCTCATATGGCGTCTTCTCAACGGATTTTGATGGGACCCTATTCAAAGTGAACGCAGCTGTCTCTAGAGCGAAACCCCAAAAGGATAATGGCAGATCTGTTTGGCTCATCATTGACCGAACCATATCTAATAAAGTCCGGTTACGTCGTTCGGACACACCATTCCATTGAGGCGTTCCTGGCGGAGTAAGTTGCGAACGATTCCACATTGCTTTAAATGATCACCAAACTCTTGGCTCAAGTATTCGCCACCACGATCGGATCGTAAGTGTTTTATTGTTTTGCCAAGTTGATTTTGTACTTCGTTCTGAAACTCTTTGAACCTTTCAAAAGTTTCAGATTTATGCCTCATTAAATAGATATATCCATATCTCTGAAGTCATCGGTAAAAGTTACAAAATCTCAAACCCACCCCTAGCGATCGAGCTCATTGGTCCACATACATCCGTATGTACTAGGGCCAATAATTCACTTGCTCTCTCACTAAAACCTGTGAAAGGGCTTTTGTCATCTTGCCAAGTAAACAAGATTCACATGTTTCAAATGATTCAAAATCAAATGAGGTTAGAAGTCCATCACCATGGAGCTTCTTCATGCGCTTCTCATTTATATGACCTAAGCGACAATGCCACAAAAGGTAGGGTTCAAATCATTAGGCGGTGCCTTTTACATTAATATTATAGACAGGTTTTTCTTCGAGTTCAAGGACGTACAACCCATCCACCATGGGGCAACGACCATAATACATATCATTCAAAATATTGAACAAACAAAGTTCTTTATTCTCAAATCATAACCTTCATGTTCCAAACAAGAAGATGAAATAATGTTTCTACTCAAAGATGGAACAAAATAACAATTATTGAGTTCTAAAACTAATCCTCAAGGCAAATGCAATGGGTATGTGCCAACGGCAAGACCAAAGAACTCTTGCTTTATTCCCCACGCCAAGATCCACTTCTCCTTTTGCCAAGTCTCTACTCTTTATCACCGCAACGAATTGCAAATGTGAGCAACCGAACCGGTATCATATACCCATGAGCTGAGTGAAGAAGTAGCAAGATTAATTTCTATAACATTAATACCAAGTGGAAACCACATTTCCATTCTTCTTATCCGCCAGTACTTTTCGCAGCCCGTTTCCAATGCCCCGATTTCTTGCAATAGAAGCATTGGGTATCGTGTTGAGGGCCAACTTTAAGCTTCAAGCTTAGTTTTGAGGCTCGCGATCTCATCTTGAGCCTTGCCCTTGCCCTTGCCCTTGCCCTTGCTCTTCCGTGCCCCAGCCTTAGCCTTTCTCTTTTGAAAGCGGTTGTTTTCTCAACCATCATCACATGATTGGGTTTTTCTTAATGCTTTCCTCCGCACCTTGAGCATCCCATGTAGCTCGGTTAGGCTCTTCTCCATGCTATTCATATGAAAATTCATAATGAATGGCTCAAAGCTCTGAGGCAGAGACTGGAGAATAACATCTGTGGCCAAACCGAGGCTAAGGGGAAACTCAAGTTTTTCCAATCTCCCAATGTAACCAATCATCTTGATCACATGAGGATCGACCGATCGCCTTGACCGACTTACAAGCAAATAAAAGCTTTGAGATACCATACCTCTCAGCTCTTGCTTGATTCCCAAACATGCCCTTCAAGCCCACAATCATATTGTAAGCATCCTGGTCCTCATATTGCTTTTGGAGCTCAGAGTCCATTGTGACTAGCATGAGACAGCTGACCTCTACAGAAGCATTAACATGCTTTTCATATTCAACCCTCAAATTGCGAGCAGCATTTTCGACTGGTTCATCAGGAATTGGATTCTCTAGAACATAGTCCTTCTTTTCATGCTTGAGAACAATTCTCAGGTTGCGATACCAATCAACAAAATTAGTTCCATTCAGTTTTTCCCTTTCCAAAACCGATCTCAAAGCAAAACCAGGTGTAGCAGAGTAGGAGAAGGTGCCATTGAACTACAACAAAAATATGCAAAGATTCTAAGCACTATGTTTATGTAAAACTTTTATTAAACTTTTTAATTAAAGACACTCCTATTTTATGTCCTTTTATAGACACATAGTGAGTATTCAAGATCCATATTCATTAAACACTAGTGAGCTTTGGCATCACTGCTAGAAATTTAATGACATAGGTAAGCAACACCTTTGCTAATTACATCATATGTAACTCTTGTTTGTTGAGTATGAAAACAAGTAATGAATGCCTCCATCAACTTGACTCATGGCCAGGTCAACCTGCCCCAAGGGCTCACATGAGGGAGGGAGCACTTCCCGTATTCGGGTGCCAATTAAGAAACCTGCCTCATGTGTGTTTTCCTAGACACCAATTGTCTTGTATAGGTTCCTTCATTATCAAATCAAATCCCAACCACTTATGTCCTCAAGCCCAAAACCGTTTTGATAGCTCGTTTAAATCTGCCATTGTTATGCGTGATGTGTCCAACACATCCCTATCATCTATTGAGATAGCCATTGATATACTACTTTGGCAGTCATATCAATAACGATCTAAATTCTTGATAGGTGCAACAATTGGATGGACAATTTGATTTAAGATTTTTAACTATAAGGATGAACAAAGATTACTATGAACATGTCTTTTTTTTAGAGGCATGTCTTCCGCCATGGGAAAACACCCTCAAAATTTCCACGGATCAACCAGATTGACCTAATCCGATCTAATATAATTGGCTTGGTCCCATATGGATACGTTTGAAACCACGATGGCGGTAACCCGACCGGTAAGGGCAACGTCATACCATGAACGGACTCACCCAAATCAATATTGAATCTGCTTTGCGCTACCATGGATCAACCAGATTGACCCAATCCAACTCGATCGATTGGCTTGGTCCCATATGGATACGCTTCGAAACCCCGATGGCGGTAACCCGGCCGGTAAGGGTAACGTCGCACCATGAACGGACTCACCCAAATCAAGATTGAGTCGGTTTGCACTTTCCTCAAACCCTAAATCGATCGATCTCATCGATGGTCGCCATCACCAATTCATCACATGAACCGGTGAACATGTAATAGATCCAATCTACTAACCTCACACATCATATGTGCAACATCCAGATCACAAAACTATACGAGATGGCTCGATACCACTTTGAGGAAACACGGTATGCTACGCTAGCACAAAAAAACTACCGCGCAACCGTAAAGCTACTCGCAAGAAGGGATCATAGATAAGATTACCACTAGACGCGCAGCCGGAATCCTTCGCGCGTCGATGTAGTGGTTCGTCCTCGCCGCGATCCATTGCGTCGATGTAGTGGATCGTCCTCGCCTCGCCGTGGATCGCCCTCCCACGCCACGCCGCATCGCAGCAGCGTCACCGCATGAGTCCACACGTCCGGAGATGGAACGCCGTGCGTCGTGTGCAAGCACCTAGTCGCTCGGTAGGGGCAGCGAGAGGAGGAGGCTAGGGTTTCAAGTGAATCAAACCTAAACCGTGGAAAACACACTCGCGCCTCCTCCTCCCTCCTTATATAGCCACGAGATGAAACCCCAAACCAGGGCCCACCAAAGATGCTAAGCCCACGAGGTTCATTAATTACGGATCCAATCCAAATTAATGCGTCCCAGCCCATTAAGTGTGTGACCCTGCAGGTTCACATACGTTTGGACATGGATTCGAAAAACTCCTTTTCAATCCAATAGTTGGTAGCGGCTTCTTGCAAAGTATGCCAACTCCCAAACATACTGTGATCAAATCGAATAGAACCTATCAAAAGAACTCATGTAATAATCCCTTTGCCAAGTATATGAAGATTGATCTCAAGGCGAGAAGCATGTCATCCTTTGATGATTCAATCCATCTCTCGTATCCGTGATATATTAATAAGTTGTGATTGACTCCTCAATCACGGCATGGCCATGCACTTTCTTAATCATATCACACGAGTGGCCTTGTCATATATCTCCGTTTCATTGGAGTGGCAAATTCCATCTTGACTGCTCACTTCCCTCTGCACGTTTCATAGTAAACATGAAAGCTACCTTTATAACTATCCGGTTAGGAAGTAGTGTTTGATAGCCCCAAGGAAAACTATTACACATGTAAGGAATATGACAATCTTAGGTCTAAGGATCATACATCTTCTAGGTATGAGATACACGATGACACATAAGAATGAAACATTCTCGCAGATGTCCCATAGCGGGTCTATCTAACCCATGTTCTTCAACATGGTCCACAATGTAGAGATGATATCTCCATATCCCATGATCTATGAAGCATGATCATCGATCACTACATGTGCTGATCTATTCATCGTAGTCCTATACGATGATATCCGATCAGAGATATTTATCGAATTACATCATTAAGTAAAGAGCTTCATAATCAAGTCACATACTTGTTGATCAATACAATGATATACATTCATTGGACCAATAATCATATTATTATTCATAAACATAGTCATGTTACAATCATCTAAATGATTGCCTCAAGGGCATAACACTAACAGATATAGCTTAGGCTCGACTTGGAGCGTACCATCCATACATGGCTCTTGGCTGAGTGATACCTATACCCGACTGATGTAGGATATAGCTCTGGCCCATCTTGGGACATATCAAGGACTTCTTGGCTCATGGCCGAGGTAATGCCCATACTCGACTGATGTAGGATATGGCTCTGGTCCGACTCAGGACAATCGAGGTTAATCCGAATGGTATCTGTACTCGTTTATTACGATGCACAGCTTTTTGACCCTCATGGGGCATACCATTGGAGTCGTGCCCGTTTAGGCTCATCTCGTGTTATATGATTCCGTCATGCGGTAACCACCTAACGACCCAGCGTGGGGCATATCACAAGAAGTTATATTTTTTATCCAAATTGGAGGATATCCACTCCCTGCTTAGCACGGTAAGTGGTTAAACGTCCCATCGTGGGGTGCAACGTGTCCCAAATATGACTTGGTCAAACCACGACTATCTCTGCCAGTCAGAACATCAGGTCAGTCAAATCATTATGAAGGATACGGAAGGGCGAGGTGTTTCGCAATCTTTTTCCCACCGATTCGGTGAAAACCTAATTTTTCCCCTTTAAGGGCTTGGCCATGCGTCGCCCGACGGTTCATTCTTTCCACCGCGCTCTCTTGCCCCTTCTGCTTCCTTCTCTCTGATTTCTCCGTCGTTAGTGTTATTCGCTGCTGCGCTCGCTTTTTTGCGCTGCCATTGATCTCTCCTTCGAAGATGTCTTCTCCGTCCAAGGTCTCCTCCTCGCAGCCTTCACCTCAGGATTGGACGACCTCGATCACGACCGAGGAGAAACTGTAGTCCATGGTGAAGGATGGGGTTCTCCAAGATTTGGCTTTGATCTCCGCTCGATCGGCTGCTGGTGAATCCATCCCCACCCCTCGTCCTGAAGAAGTTGTGGTATTTGAGTCTTTCTTCTAGCGCGGGCTGGGTCTTCCGGCCTGCGCTTTTCTCTGCGGCTTTCTCTTCTTCTATGGCATCGAGTTGGTGAACTTGAATCCCAACTCTATATTGCTAATCTCTATCATTATTCACCTTTGTGAAGATTTCTTGGGCATCCGTCCTCATTTGATCTTTTCCGCCATTTTTACCTTCTGAAACCCTATCCCTCAAAGAGCAACCCCAAGGTAATTGGGGGAGCCGGATTCCAGCTTCGGGAGGGGCTAAAGAAATCGTATTTTGCTATTCCTTTCAAGTCTTCAAATAAAGGCTAGCAACAGGAGTGGTTTTATTGTGCCAATCCTGATCCAGCTCTCCCTTCTTTCATCGGGCGCTGGCCAAAGGTGTCCCTCTCTTGGTCCTCTGTCGGTGACTCCTGCCACATGGATCAAGTGCAAGACCTCTTGGTGCTCATCAGCAAATTAAAGGAAGGGGGCCTCACAGGGGTTGCTCTGGCCCTTCACTTCGTTGCTCGCCGGATTCAGCCCCTGAAGGAGTGCGACCATCTGGGGTATCAGTTTGAGGGAAGGGACGATCCGACCCGGGAATTGTCCGATTTAATAACAAAAGAGCAAATTTTTGCTCGAGTAGGCGATTTTTTTATCCCGAGCGTCGAGATGCCCACCAGATTCCCCAAGGCCTTCTCTGCATCGAATCCTCCTCCTAAGGTGAGAAATTTTGCCGATAGATTTTTACATCCATCTCTTGAATGACTTCTGACTTTTAATCTTCCTTTCCAGGATCAAGTGGCTTTCTTTAGTGACGCGCCTCTTCCGGAAATGCCCACTCGTATGGGCAATTCCCTGAAGCGGCCAGCGAGCTCTCCTGCGGGAAATCCCGCCGCCAAGAAGGGGAAGAAGACGGTGGTCAAGGACCCCGCGAAGCTCCGGCGCCCGACTGGTGGTCCCAAGATCCAGGAACCGTCAACACGAGCCCCGGTGCCTTCGGCTCCCTTTTCCAGCGAGCCCGCGGCACAACCGAGTCCGACTCCAAGGGACATGGGCAGTCGATAGGGGGCCAGAGTACCGTCGGCGCAGCCCCGAGTGGTCCTTCCGAGAGCAGCTCGGCCACTCGGAAGAAGCCCCCGATGAGGATGAAGAAGTCCGACAGGTTTGTCACCTTATCGACTCTTATTTGACGCGTTCCGCCGGCTTGTTTACTGACGGGTCTTCTCATGGGAATCCTTCGCTCGATGCTCCTGTCGAGACACAGTCTAGGGTTCATGAAGAGGTTGGGCCTGCAGAGGTTCAATTCCCGGGTTAGGGGACTTCGTCTGGGGACACAGGAGCGCCCCCCGAGCCTCAGCCGCCTTCGCCGATGCCTCAGCCGCCTTCGCCGACGCCTCGTGCTTTAGCATCGGGCTCTGCTGCTCTGGAGCCCATCCCCCGTCTGTCCCCCGAGGTTGAGAAGATCTCTCGGGTTCCGCCGACACCTGCTCGCCCCCAGCTCATAATGCGAGCTGCGTGGGTTGATGAGGAGGACGGCTTGAAGCTCCTGGACGACTCGGAGGAGGAGAGGGAAAGGAATGACTTCTACAGTCATACCACCGCTTGTGCACGCCTAGCCCGGGTAAAATTTTCTCTATTTTCACCGTCTTCTTGCATATGTCAGTCAACACATAGTCACCTTCCCTTGTGATGATTACAGAAATTAGGGGAGTGCTCCGAGAAGTTCGAGTACCTCTAGAAGATGCTTCCGGAGGTCCGGACGCGCCAGGAATATCTGGCTGAACTGGAGCAGATCAAGGCTAGGAATGCAGCCAAGCTGTGAGCTCTTCGGTCGGAGGTCCAGGCATTGCGGGCTGAGAAGTAGACCCTTCGGCAAGAGAAGATAGTTGTTGTCAGTTCTCTTCACGGTAGATATTCCCCGGGCCATCTCATGCTTTCGTTTAATCGTCTGGCCTTTTGATCTTCTTATCTTCTGTCAGCTCAGGACTCTGCTAATGTAAAGCTCCAGGGGCAGATTAAAACTTCAGAGAAGGAGCTAGAAGGTACGGTTGGTAGCTTGGACCTCCCATGTCTTCATTGCTTTCTTGGTACTTCTTAATACTCTGTCTTTCAGATTATAAGCTCAAAACGCAGGCGCAATACGCCATTTTTAACGACAAAGTCGTAGCCCTTGAGACTGAAGAGGAACGCGATATGCTACACTAGCACATAAAAAAAACTACCGCGTAACCAGAAAGCTACTCGCAAGAAGGGGATCACAGATAAGATTACCACTAGACGCGCAGTTGCGGAATCCTTTGCGCGTCGATGTAGTGGATCGTCCTCGCCGCAGTCGTTCCGTCGATGGAGCGGATCGTCCTCGCCTCAACGTGGATCGTCCTCCCACGCCGCAGTCGCAGCAGCGTCACCGCAGTAGACCACACGTCCAGGGATGGAACGCCGTGCGTCGGTGTGCAAGCACCTGGTCGTTCGGCAGGGGCAACGAGAAGAGGAGGCTAGGATTTCGAGTGAATCACTTCTAAACCGTGGGAAAGCACACCCTGCGCCCACCCTCCTCCCTTCCTTATATAGCCACGAGATGAAACCCTAAAACAAGGCCCATCAGCGTGCTAAGCCCACGAGGTCCATTCATTATGGATCCAATCCAAATTAATGCGTCCCAGCCCTTTAAGTGTGTGACCCTGCAGGTTCACGTACGTTTGGACATGGATTCGAAAAACTCCTTTTCAATCCAATAGTTGGTAGCGGCTCCTTGCAAAGTATACCAACTCCCAAACATACTATGATCAAATCGGACAGAACCTATCAAAAGTACTCATGTAATAATCCATTTGCCAAGTATATGAAGATTGAACTCAAGGCGAGAAGCATGTCATCCTTTGATGATTCAATCCATCTCTCGTATCCGTGATATATTAATAAGTTGTGATTGACTCCTCAATCACGGCATGGCCATGCACTTCCTTAATCATATCACACGAGTGGCCTTGTCATATATCTCTGTTTCAATGGAGTGGCAAATTCCATCTTGATCGCTCACTTCCTCTCGCACGCTTCATAGTAAACATGAAAGCTACCTTTATAACTATCCGGTTAGGAAGTAGTGTTTGATAGCCCCAAGGAAAACTATTACACATGTAGGGAATATGACAATCTCAGGTCTAAGGATCATACATCTACTAGATATGAGATACACTGATGACACATAAGAATGAAACATTCTCGCAGTGTCCCATTGCGGGTCTATCTAACCCATGTTCTTCAACATGCGTCCACAATGTATAGATGATATCTCTATATCCCATGATCTATGAAGCATGATCATCGATCACTACATGTGCTGATCTATTCATCGTTGTCCTATACGATGATATCCGATCAGAGATATTTATCGAATTATATCAATAAGTAAAGAGCTTCATAAGCAAGTCACATACTTGTTGATCAATACAATGATATACATTCATTGGACCAATAATCATATTATTATTCATAAACATAATCATGTTACAATCATCTAAATGATTGCCTCAAGGGCATAGCAATAACAATCTCCCACTTGCACTTGAATCAATCAATTAAGTATCTAATACCAATAGACCTCGTGTGCGCCTCATGCTTAGGCTGTGGCAGTGGCTTTGTCAACGGATCGGCCACATTGGCTTCCGTATGTACTTTGCATATTCTCACGTCACCCCTATCCACAATCTTGCGAATAAGGTGAAAGCGCCGAAGTATGTGTTTAGACTTCTGATGTGATCTAGGCTCTTTTGCTTGTGCAATGGCACCACTATTATCCCAATAGATGTCCATTGGACTAGAGGCACTAGCGACCACACCAAGCTCTGTGATAAACTTCTTAATCCACACAGCTTCTTTTGCGGCCTCCGAAGCCGCAATGTACTCCGCTTCTATCGTAGAGTCGGCCACCGAGTTTTGCTTAAAACTCTTCCAGCTTACTGCTCCTCCATTAAGTGTAAACACAAACCCGAATTGCGATCGAAAATCATCTTTGTCAGTTTGGAAGCTTGCATCAGTGTAACCCTTTGCAACCAGATCTTCCTCACCTCCAAAAACAAGGAACATACCCTTAGTTCTTCTCAAGTACTTCAGGATATTTTTTACGGCTATCCAATGACCATCACCAGGATCCGCTTGGTATCTGCTCTGACACTTAGAGCAAATGAGACATCTGGGCATGTACAGATCATTGCATACATAATAGACCCAATAGCTGAAGCATATGGAATCTTGCTCATCCTGTCTCGCTCATCAGATGTCGAAGGACACTGATTCTTGCAGAGACTAATGCCATGTGACATTGGCATGAAACCTCTCTTGGATTCATGCATATTGAACCTTTTCAATATCTTGTCAATGTACGTTTCCTGACTTAATCCAATTAACCTTTTTGATCTATCTCTACAGATTTTTATGCCCAAGATATAGCATGCTTCTCCCAAGTCCTTCATTGAGAAACTCCTTTTCAATGAAGTCTTAACATCTTCAAGCATAGGAATATGATTCCCGATCAATAATATGTCATCCACATACAAAATCAGAAATACAAGTGCGCTCCCACTAGCCTTCTTGTAAACACAAGGCTCTTCTTCATTTTTGATAAAGTCAAACCCTTTGACTATTTCATCAAAACGAATATTCCAACTCCGAGATGCTTGCTTTAATCCATAAATGGATCTTTGAAGCTTGCATACCCTTTTAGCATATTTAGGATCAACAAAACCTTCAGGTTGTATCATGTACACATCCTCAGAAAGATTCCCATTAAGGAAGGCTATTTTGACATCCATCTGCCATATTTCATAATCAAAATATACAGCAATAGCTAAAATGATCCGGACAGACTTGAGCATGGCTACCGGTGAGAAGGTTTCATCATAGTCAACTCCTTGAACTTGTTTGAAACCCTTTGCCACCAACCGTGCCTCATAGATCTGAACATTTCCATCTACGTCTATCTTCTTCTTGAAAATCCATTTGCATTCAATGGTTTTACACCATCAGGAGAATCGACCAAGTTCCAAACTTGATTGTCATGCATGGATTGAATTTCGGATCTCATGGCTTCAAGCCATTTTTCGGAGTTTGGGTCCATCATTGCTTCTTCATAAGTCGTGGGCTCATCATTGTCCAACAATAATATGTCATTCCCATATCTCATAGGTACATGACGTGGCCTCCCCGACCTACGTGGGGCTGGAGTCTCTTCCACAGGTTGTACAACACTTTGTACATCTTGTGAAGGTTCAGTGGTAGCTTGAACATATTCATGTGATTCTCGAACTTCATCAAGATACACATCACTCCTACTGAATTCTTTTGAAAGAAACTCTTTCTCCAAAAAGACACCATTTCGAGCAACAAAAACTTTGTTCTCGTTTCTTTTGTAAAAGTAATATCCTTTTGTTTCTTTAGGATACCCCACAAAAAAGCATTTTTCTGATTTAGGTGCGAGTTTATCTGATTATAAACGTTTTACATAAGCCTCACATCCACATATCTTGAGAAATGACAACATGGGACTTCTCCCAGTCCACATCTCATATGGCGTCTTCTCAACGGATTTTGATGGGACCCTATTCAAAGTGAACACAGCTGTCTCTAGAGCGAAACCCCAGAAGGATAATGGCAGATCTGTTTGGCTCATCATTGACCGAACCATATCTATTAAAGTTCGGTTTCGTCGTTCGGACACACCATTCCATTGAGGCGTTCCTGGCGGAGTAAGTTGCGGAACGATTCCACATTGCTTTAGATGATCACCAAACTCTTGGCTCAAGTATTCACCACCACGATCTGATCGTAAGTGTTTTATTGATTCGCCAAGTTGATTTTGTACTTCATTTTGAAACTCTTTGAACCTTTCAAAAGTTTCAGATTTATGCCTCATTAAATAGATATATCCATATCTACTAAAGTCATCGGTAAAAGTTACAAAGTACTGAAACCCACCCCTAGCAGTCGAACTCATTGGTCCACATACATCTGTATGTACTAGGGCCAATAACTCACTCGTTCTCTCACTAAAACCTGTGAAAGGGGCTTTTGTCATCTTGCCAAGTAAACAAGATTCACATGTTTCAAATGATTCAAAATCAAATGAGGTTAGAAGTCCATCACCATGGAGCTTCTTCATGCGCTTCTCATTTATATGACCTAAGCGACAATGCCATAAAAGGTAGGGTTCAAATCATTAGGCCGATGCCTTTTACATTAATGTTATAGATGTGTTTCTCTTGAGTTCAAGGACGTACAACCCATCCACCATGGGGCAACGACCATAATACATATCATTCAAAAATATTGAACAAACAAAGTTCTTTATTATGAAATCATAACCTTCATGTTCCAAACAAGAAGATGAAATAATGTTTCTACTCAAAGATGGAACAAAATAACAATTATTGAGTTCTAAAACTAATCCTGAAGGCAAATGCAATGGGTATGTGCCAACGGCAAGACCAGCAACTCTTGCTTTATTCCCCACGCGAAGATCCACTTCTCCTTTGCCAAGTCTCTACTCTTTATCACCCCAGAATCGAATTGCAAATGTGAGCAACCAACCGGTATCATATACCCATGAGCTGAGTGAAGAAGTAGCAAGATTAATTTCTATAACATTAATACGAAGTGGAAACCACATTTCCATTCTTCTTATCCGCCAGTACTTTTCGCATTCCGTTTCCATTGTCCCGATTTCTTGCAATAGAAGCATTGGGTATCGTGTTGAGGGCCAACTTTAAGCTTCAAGCTTATTTTTTAGGCTTGCGATCTCATCTTGAGCCTTGCCCTTGCCCTTGCTCTTTCCGTTCCCACCCTTAGCCTTCCTCTTTTGAATGCGTTGTTTTCTCAACCATCATCACATGATTGGGTTTTTTCTTAATGCTTTCCTCGGTAGCCTTGAGCATCCCATGTAGCTCGGTTAGGCTCTTCTCCATGCTATTCATATGAAAATTCATAATGAATGGCTCAAAGCTCTGAGGCAGAGACTGGAGAATAACATCTGTGGCCATTCCGAAGCTAAGGGGAAACTCAAGTTTTTCCAATCTCCCAATGTAACCAATCATCTTGATCACATGAGGGCTGACCGGACTGCCTTCAGCCAGCTTACAAACAAATAAAAGCTTTGAGATACCATACCTCTCAGCTCTTGCTTGATTCCTAAACATGCCCTTCAAGCCCACAATCATATTGTAAGCATCCTGGTCCTCATATTGCTTTTGGAGCTCAGAGTCCATGGTGACTAGCATGAGACAGCTGACCTATACAGAAGCATTAACATGCTTTTCATATTCAACCTTCAAATTGCGAGGAGCATTTTCGGCTGGTTCATCAGGAATTGGATTCTCTGAACGTAGTCCTTCTTTTCGTGCTTGAGAACAATTCTCAGGTTGCGATACCAATCAACAAAATTAGTTCCATTAAGTTTTTCCCTTTCCAAAACTGATCTCAAAGCAAAATCAGGTGTAGCAGGAGTAGGAGAAGGTGCCATTGAACTACAACAAAAACATGCAAAGATTCTAAGCACTATGTTTATGTAAAAATTTTATTAAACATTTTAATAAAAGACACTCCTATTTTATGTCCCTTTTATAGACACATAGTGAGTATTCAAGATCCATATTCATCAAACACTAGTGAGCTTTGGCATCACTGCTAGAAATTTAATGACATAGGTAAGCAACACCTTTGCTAATTACATCTTATGTAACTCTTGTTTGTTGAGTATGAAAACAAGTAATGAATGCCTCCGTCAACTTGACTCATGGCCAGGTCAACCTGCCCCTAGGGCTCACATGAGGGAGGGAGCACTTCCCGTATACGGATGCCAATTAAGAAACCTGCCTCATGTGTGTTTTCCTAGACACCAATTGTCTTGTATAGGTTCCTTCATTACTGAAATCAAATCCCAACCACTTATGTCCTCAAGCCCAAAACCGTTTTGATAGCTTGATTAAATCTACCATTGTTATGCGTGATGTGTCCAACACATCCCTATCATCTATTAAGATAGCTATTGATATACTACTTTGGCAGTCATATCAATAACGATCTAAATTCTTGATAGGTGCAACAATTGGATGGACATTTTGATTTAAAATTTTAACTATAGGGATGAACAAAATCTATTAAGAACATGGCATCACATGCAATGAGCATAAAGAAAATAGCAAGGATTAAACACACATCCACAGAAAATCAGAATAAGCTATGAAATAGCATGGCCCTTAGCACTAAGATCTCCATCATCATGCTTGTTTGTTCACCTTGCCACCTTGCTTGATTTGTTCACCTAGCCACCTTGCTTGATACCATCGTCTTCACCATTATGGATGCAACACCTTACAACTTTTGACAATGAATTTTACATGAGGGTTTGAAGCATCACAAGTCGACACACAGGTCCTTATACAAATTAAATAGCCTTATAGCTTGACATGGCACGCAGGCCATGTGGAAATTACATGCATCACATACACATTGGCCATACTATTTCACATAATCCCCTGCAAAAACGAGTTAAACAAAAACAACCCTACGACTCCGGGGTCCGAGGGGCAGCGTCCCTGGCGGCAGTCCCGCTGGCCGGTCAGCGGGCGGGGTCCGAGGGGCAGCGCCCCTGGCAGGGTCCAAGCTTGTGCCAAGCTTCATGAAGCCTTCGAGCCGCTGTTGAGTTCGCTTCGTCCCAGAGGTGAGAGGCCACTCAGCAGGGATCAGGTCATCTCTCAACTGGAGGAAGCCCCCGAGGTGCTCAGGAAACTCTTGAAGGAGACAGCGACCAATGGTGCTAGCCAGGCTTTGGCGATCACCAAGTCGCTCTATCCCCGAGTGGATCTTGAAGCCATTAAGGAAGGCTACGCCTGCAATGTAGATGAAGATCGGGCCGCCGAGCTCTGGGAGGAAGTCAAGGATGCCTCTACGGCCATTGTGGAAACTCTGGAGCTGTAAACGAGATATATGAAAATTTTTCTTTGTTCATGCATCTTGTCTTTCAAGTATGTTGCTTTGTCCGAGTGGTTTTGACATATCGTTGTCCGACTAGTCCAGCCCCCAGGCTCTGAGGCGTGGTTCATGATGCATGTCTCAGAGTCTTAATCATCGTAGGAGCGAAGCACTCGGACGCATAAATTACGAGAAGTTTGAACGAAAATAACTTTAAGAGTGAACATTTATTCATAAAGAAACAATTGAATTACAAAGTTCAGGTGAAAAAACGACGTAGCTGTTCTATGTTCCAATTGTTGCTGACTGCCGTGCTGTCTTCACGCTTGAGCTTATAAGCTCCAGGGCGTATCACCTCATCGATGACATAAGGGCCTTCCCAGCTTGGGGAGAGCTTATGCTCACACTTCTGATTCTTTCTAAGGACCAGATCTCCTTTAGAGAACGTGCGGCTCCTCACATTGCATCCGTGATAGCGACGTAGGCCCTGAAGATATTTTGCCGACTGAATTGTTGCGATGTCTCTGGCTTCCTCCAGTCGGTCGAGGTCTTCTTGCCGGCTCTCTTTCGAAGCGATTTCTTCATAGCTCCGAACCTGTGGGGATCCGAATTCTAACTCGATGGGGAGGACCGCCTCTGATCCATACACCAGGAAGAAAGGTGACTGCCCGGTTGCTCTACTAGGGGTGGTTCGCAGCCCCCAGAGTACTGAAGGCAATTCTTTGACCCACCGAGTGGCGTATGGTTTGAGACGATCGAAAATCCTTGCCTTTAGGCCTTGCTAAACCATGCCATTGGCTCGCTCGACTTGCCCATTACTTCGGGGGTGTGCTACTAATGCAAAGCAGATCTTTATGCCGAGTTCACCGCACCAGTCTTGAAATATGCTGCCTCTGAATCGGGTGCCATTATCCGTGATGATTCGATTTGGTATGCCAAATCTAACCACGATTTCATGGAAGAATTCTTTGGCCTTTGCAGCTGCGATTGTGGCAACAGGCTTGGCCTCAATCCATTTGGTGAATTTGTCGACTGCCACGAAGAGGTGAGTATAACCGCCTTGGGTCTTCTTCAAAGGTCCCACCATGTCCAGCCCCCAGACCGCAAACGGCCAAGTGATTGGGATAGTTTGTAGCTCTTGTGCCGGTTTGTTCATCTGTCGTGCAAAGAACTGGCATCCTTCGCATGTCCGGACGATGTCTTCTGCATCAGTGACAGCAGTCGGCCAGAAAAATCCCTGACGATAAGCCTTACCAACTAGGTTTGATAACGCCGAGTGGTTCCCGCAGACTCCCGAGTGGATTTCCTTGAGGAGATCTCTTCCTTGGTGTTCTGATATGCACCGTCGTAGTACACCAAAGGAGCTTTTGAGATAGAGTTCTTCCCTGATCACTACATAGCTCTTGCTTCGGCGCATTATCCGTTTGGATTGTACGCGATCTTCGGGTAATTCGTCCTTCGTCAAATAGTCTAGATATGGAGCTGTCCAAACAAGGGTAATGACTAGAACTTCATCTTCAACGTTTCTCTCTGCCGGGGCGTCCGGCTTTGACCGAGTGCTAATCGTGGGCTTATGAATTTCTTCAACGAATACTCCCACAGGCACTGTAGACCGGCAGGATCCCATTTTCGCCAACTCGTCTGCCGCTTCATTGTCCCAACGGAGCACATGAACGAGTTTCAGGCCGTCGAAGTTGCCTTCCAGCTTGCGTACCTCCTGGCAGTAGGCAGCCATGTTGTCTTCGATGCAGGACCATTCTTTTTGCACTTGATTGATCACGAGCATTGAATCTTCGCGGACCGCCAAACGTCGGATACCGAGCGATATGGCGATACGGAGCCCATGGATGAGTGCCTCGTACTCGGCGGTGTTGTTTGATGCAGGAAAAAGTATCTGCAAAACGTACCTCAATCTTTCTCCACTTGGTGAGATGATGAAGGACCATGTGGAGGTCCATCCATATTTGTGATGAGTATTTGACTTTATTTGAGCAAGGTGTGCTCAAGTTTGAGTTTGATTTGGATTGATTTTCAAAATGAAGCAATTTGAGTTGTTTTTGCCAGGAGTGGCAGTACCGGTCGTATGGACGCGGTAGTGATGAGTTGCATGGTTTTTTGCACATCTTTGTGGGCATTGCTATGTGAGGAGTTTCCTTGTTTTTGATGGTTGCAGGACGACGGTGCTAGGTCATGGTGAGGCGAAGGATGACCGGGACTAGGCGAGGAGCGTCGGAGGTCCAGACGGTTGGGAGATCGCCGGAAGATGATCGGAGACGGAGTCCGGGCAAGTCAAGAAGACAAGGAAAGGAGTTGATGCTAGCAAGATGCCGCGTGGATCAATGAGGGCCGTCGGATTGAGGTCTAGTTGATAGGTTAGTGGGTCTAGGTAGTATGCATTGAAAACCGTGCAAGAAAACCCGGTATGTGTGTGGGTTTTGGGTTAGCCCTTGCATGGCTGTGTGTATGGGTTAATCCTAGCCCTTAGATGAGTGCTCTAGGGTTGAGGGACTCATCCAAGGGTGGTAGGTGGCCCAAGAGTAGTATAAATAGGGGTGGAGGGGTAGCCTCCTCCCTTGAAGGTGTTGAGGTTTTTGATGCTCATTTGAGCTTTGCCCACATGAATGTGAGGCTTTGTAACCTCCCCTTCCAGAAATGAAAGTTTTATTCATCCACCTCTGAATTTATTTTGCGCATTTACATTATGTCTTTACTTTACGCAATTTAAATTCAGCATTTACTTTCAAGTAATTTGGATTTGCCTCCCCTCCTTCTAAATGCTGCTGTTCTTGGATGTTTTGAGTATGTTCATATGGTTTTACATCTCTTTTGCACTCTTGGATTGAGTAGAGAACATCTTTTCTTTCAAGTTCCAACTTTGTTCTGAACTTGTTCTTCGCGCAGCAGTCAGTGTATGATTTTTGTAAAAATCTAGAAAACTCCTTTTTGAGTGATTCTTGTTGGAGGAGATGCGGGACTCTGATATCCACTTGCAGAAAAATTTTGGAGTTCACTTGTTGTACCGTTTGGGTGCCATGAGGTGAAAACCGAGCCCCAAACGTTCTGCTCGAAGTTCTTGACCAGACTGTGTTCTTCAATTTTTCGTGTTTTTCTGTAAGGCTTTTGAGGAGAAATTTGGTGGAGTTCTTCAAGACTCTGATGCTCACAGGAGAAAAAGTCTCAAAATTTTGTGAGCTACAGAAACCCACCAACCTCCTGTGCAAATTGAGGACAAGTTCTGGGAATTCTGCTTTTGCTTTTCTGAAAGTGACTTTTGTGATTTGAATTGATGTCCTTTCTAAAAGCAAGAGTTTGAATTGATTCCTCTTTATCTTGGACACTAGACAACCAGGATTGTGACTCAAAATCCCCACATATTTTATGGTACTTATCCATGCAAGCTTGGGGTACACATAGTTGTCTAGTTTTTCGGGTTTTCACAATTCCTTTTGAGCGATCTTGTCGAGTTTTTGTTGGAGTATTTTGGGGAATTTTTATTTGCGACCATTCACCCCCTCTGCTCGCCATTTCGGTCCTTCAATTGGTATCGAGCCGGTTTTGCTCTTCCATAGATCTTGACCGGTCTCAAGAGCCATGGCGACGGACAAATATTCCACCAAGCCTCCAATCTTTAATGGAGTTGATTTTCCTTTTGGAAGTCCCTGATGGAGTCATACATCACGCCTGGGCTACGATATGGCGTAAGGTGAAACTCCGTATGAGGTTCCTGCCGATGAAAATGTCACGGCCATCAATATGGTTGACGTTGAGGCGAATGCTAAGGCAAGGAACATTCTCATACGAGGTCTTAGCCATGTGAGTATGATAGGATTTTCACCTTCGCTCCGCTCACGAGATTTGGGTAACCTCGATGCTTACCATGAGGGCTCTACTCAAATCAAGACGTGAGGCAGATTCAGTTCAAGCGCGAGTACAACAAGTTTGATCAACGCTACCGGTGAGAGTCTCGACGAGTGTTTTGGTCGGTTTACAAAGATTTTGAGCGACCTCCGAGCAGTTGGTTGCATATACCCTGACTCGGACAATGCTCGGCATTTCTTGACCGCACTCGACCTTCGGGTTTGGGAGATGAAGGTGATCACCATCAAGGACACCACCGACTTATCGACTCTGACTCTTGACGGGCTTTATTCCCGCCTCAAGACTCATGAGATCGATGTCGTCTCTCGGAAGACGAAATCTCAGTCGATGGCTTTGGTCACCGATCCCATTGGATCTTCTTCTTCCGATCCTTCTATTGGTTTCTCTCTTCCGCCCTTTGCGAGCTAAGCGATGACCAAGCTGGAAAAATTTCGAAAATGAGCTTGCTCTTCTCGCCGCAAGTTTTCTCATGCATACAAGAGGGTGAGAGAGAGGAAGAGAGGTGGCATGATCACCGCTTGAGTGTGGTGGCCCCAACCACATTCGCGAACTGTCCCAAGCCGGAGAAGGGCAAGAACGACGCTGGCGGTTCGGGCAAGAACGACTACACCGACAAGAACCGCAACAAGAAGCCTCCGGTTCGTGAATCGGCGCACGAGAAGAAGTACCGCAACTTCTCCAAGAACAAGAAGTTTTCCACCGCGTCCTCGCCGCTTGACGACATCAACCTCTCCGACACGGAGACATGGAGCGACGAGGCGAGGATGATCCGCAAGAGAAGAAAGGCGGCGACGACTTCTCCCAGATGTGCTTCATGGCCGACACCAACGACATCGACGACTCGAGCTCTACAAATGACTCGGACGAGGTACCCTCCTATGACCAGCTCAACGAAGCTTTACGCAAATTAGGAAAATTTCATGCTAGAGCTAGAGCTAGGTGTACTGAGCTTGAGAAGGAAGTAGGTACCTTGACTCGGGAGTTAGCTTCACTTAGATCTTCTCCTCCCGAGTCACCGATGATTGCTCTTTGTGTGATGCTATTCTTGTGGAGTTGGAGAACCTAAGGACCATACATGATAGTGTGCTTGTTGAACTTGATGGTCTTAGGTTGAAGAATGCTAGCACTAGTTACTGTTGATGCTATTCTGTTGAGGCTAGTTTTCTTCATGCTCACTCCACTCCATCATGCTCTAATTGCCCTAAATTGCTTGCCAAATTGATGCCATGAGCGAACACCTTAGGAAGCTTTCTGCTAGAAACAATGAACTTGAATCACAGCTTCTAAGGACCCAATCAGCTCATGTGAGGGCTGTAAGCAATTAAAACTTGACAATGAAACCCTGAATGTCAAGTGTGCTAAACTTGCTAAGGACTTACTAGATAAGTCACAAAAATATTGCTTGCGATGTACTGAGATTGTGGGGGACTTGGATAAAATCCATGTCGAGCTTAGGAAGAAATTAGAAGACCAAGCCCATAGAATTAGAGATGCTCCTTGCGTTTCTTGTGAGGCCCTCAAGATTGAGGCAGCCGTGCTGAGGGAGAAAAATGCACGTGCTGAGAGAGCTCATCTTTCTGGTTCTTCTTCCTCTCCTTCCCCTGTTCTTCTTGTGCTTCTTTCTTCCGAGATTGCCAGTATCTTATGAGCACTCTCGAGAAGTTTGTTGGAGGCAAGAAGAAGCTCAATCTTATTCTAGACCAATCCAAGATTAGTAGATTCAATCAAGGTCTAGGATTTGATCCCTTGAGCACGCTCGGCGCATCCTCCCACCATTGTGCGCGGCTCCAAGAGTGGTGAGATTGTGGTAGCTCCTGAGTGAGTACCACCGTGTTTAGGTCTCTGGGGTTGTCCATAGGACTTCACCGTAAGGGTGTTACTCCTATTGCTTCGCCTCTAGCAAGGCGAAGCACACATGCACCTTCCGTAAGAAGGATGGTCACCTAGTAGATTTACGCTTGGTAGCGCCAAGATCACTCGGCGTGAGCGTGTTGTCGCTCTTAGGGGTATTCGTGGTCATCCCGGACTTTGAGTGCTCCTAAGACACACACCGCTTCTAGACAAGTTAGAGAGTCGCTGTTTTGGGCAGGCCCGTGACTTGGTTTTCATGCTAGTTCTTCGAGTTTTAGTCCCGAGCTGTTCAGAGTCGGCCTTTCCGCCGTCCTCTTGATATTCCTCGCTTTTCCCATCGAGGTAGATATCGGGGCGTGAGGTGTTTTCTGGTAGGAGATCCAGCACCTTATCGGGATGGTCGGCTTTTGCACCACGCGTGCCAACCCGCTTTGACTCCTAGATTATCTACCGAGTTGCTCTGATCGTGTGAGAGTTGAGCGTCAGAGAGACACTCGAGTCCGCCTTCTTCGTGGTGGTACTGAGGTGTCGTATGGTTCAAGATTGGGTTCCTAAGTCTTCACTCTATCCCAAGATCGAGTCATCTTTCTCTCTTGTGTCTTGATCAGTTCGCTCGGATGGGAAGGGCGATGTTTGGATTGTTGACTCGGTTGTTCTCGCCATATGACCGAGATTCTCGTTGGTTCTCTTCCTAGTCCGAGCCCCGGTGATGAGTTAATCACTTTTGGGGATGCATCTTGAGTAGAGTCATTGCTAAAGGTACCATCCGCATTAACCAAAATTTCATTCTTAAAGATGTTGCCTTAGTAAGTAAGTCGCAATACAATCGCTCTCTGTTTCTCGACTTATCGATGACTCTTTCGAGGTAAGCTTCAAGAGTAATGCCCGTAGAATCCTTGATTCATCGGAGGGTTAGTTTATGGGATTTCTAGATTTGGGAGAGTCTTTCGTGCTGATTTTTACGCTTCTTCCGAGACTCTCTTCGATGTTTGATTGCTTCGAGTCCCGTGATCTCTCCTTCGGCATAGGAGACTTGGTCACATTGGTTTTGATCATTTGACCCGAGTTAGCGCCACGATCTCATTCGGGTTTGCCCAAACTCAAGATGGTCAAAGACTTAGTTTGCTCTCCTTGCCGACATGGCAAGATGGTTATCGCTTCTCATCCTCCGATCCACCGTAGTGATGATCGATGCACCAGACGCTTTTACATATGGACACCGTTGGTCCAAATAGAGTGCGATCGAGGAGGGAAGTGGTATGTTCTTGTCATCGTTGATGATTTTTCTAGATACTCTTGGGTATTCTTCATGGCCTCAAGGATGAGACTTTTCTCACTTCAGGGTTTGATCAAGAGGTTGTCTATTGAGCTCCCAGGTGCATTACGAGCTATACGCAGTGATAATGGCACGGAGTTCAAGAATTCCTACTTTGAGAGTTTTTGTGTGGAGTCTGGTTTAGAGCATCAGTTCTCTTCTCCCTACGCCCCTCAGCAGAATGGCGTAGTGGAAAGGAAGAACAGGACCACGTTGAGATGGCGAACGATGCTAGATGAGTCAATACTCTAGGAAGTTTTGGGCTGAGGCTATAGCTCCGCTTGCCATGTTTCTAATCGCGTGTTTTGAGAGCACATTTGCATCGCACTTCTTATGAGTTGAGGTATGGGCGAAAGCCCAGTGTCTCATTTTCGCTTTTGGGTGCAAGTGTTTTATCTTGAAGTCCGTAACCTAGATAAGTTTGAGTCTCGCTCTTACGATGGTATCTTTCTAGGTTACTCGACTTCTTCTCGTAGCTATAGGGTCCAGAGTGTTGATGCGCATAGGATCATAGAGACTGTGATGTGACCTTCGATGAGGCTAGCCCAGGAGCTAGACCTGATGTTTCAGGCTCTTCTTATCCCTCCGAGACCATCTTTGTAGAAGATGAGGATGATGGAGATGATGGTGTTCCACCGGATCCAGCCTCTATACCCGAGGTGCCTCCTGCTTCCATTTCTCACACTCGAGTGACCACCCTTGCCTTCCGACTCTCCTTCAACGAGTGGCTCTGCTCCTACCTCTTCATGCATGAGGTAGAGGCCACTACTTCGTCCTCCCGTCATATCCAGAAGCTCATCCACCGATCGATCATTGGTGATCTGCTTGAGCGCGTCACTCGCTCAAAATCAGGTTTGTCGATTCCGCCTCCACTCGCCTTCGTTGCCTCCTTTGAGCCGAAGATGTTTCTCATGCATTATCCGATGAATCGTGGATTAATGCTATGCATGAGGAACTTGAGAACTTTGAGAGGAACAAGGTATGGCAGCTTGTCGAGCCCCATCCGGTCATAATGTCATTGGGACCAAGTGGGTGTTCAAAAACAAGCAGTGAGGATGGGGTTGTCATTCGCAACAAGGCTAGGCTAGTTGCACAGGCTTTTCTCAGGTTGAGGGTCTTGACTTTGAGGAGACCTTTGCCCTGTAGCTAGACTAGAGGCTATTAGGATCCTGCTTGCATTCTCTCGCATCCCAGGGCTTCAAGCTCTATCAAATGGATGTCAAGAGTGCATTCCTCAATGGCTATATTGAGGAAGAGGTTTATGTCAAACAACCTCCGAGATTCGAGAACCCCAAGTTTCGAGTCATGTATACAAGCTCTCCAAAGCTTTGTATGGACTCAAGCAGCCCCCAGAGCATGGTATGAGAGGCTCAAGTCTTATCTTCTCACCATGACTTCAAAATGGGCATAGTAGACAAAACTCGCTCATCGACACCATGAGTCTCATTTTCTTCTTGTCCAGTTTATGTGGACGATATAATTTTGGTGGCTCATCTCATTCGCTTGTGTCTCAGTTTTACGAGGTGATGAGCACAGAGTTTGAGATGAGTATGATGGGCGAGTTGAGCTACTTTCTTGGCTTCCAAATCAAGCGCACTCGGAGGGTACTTTCTTGCATCAAGGCAAATATACCCGTGACCTCCGAGGCGTTTGACATGTCCGATGGGAAGCCGGTGATGACTCCTATGGCCACCACCGCTGTCCTCGAGCCCGATGAGGATGGTGAGCCTCTTGATCAAAAGGAGTTTCGAGCATGATCGGCTCCTCTTGTACCTCACCGCTTCGAGGCCGGACATACATTTTGTGTGTGTCCGCGCGCTCGATTTCAAGCTTCTCCTCGCGCCTCTCACCGCCAAAGCGGTCAAGCGCATCTTCAGTACCTTCGTGCTACCACCGATTATGGTATTTGGTACTCTTCGCCTTCTTGTCTATCTCTTAGAGCCTTTTCCGATGCCGACTTTGTTTGGGTCAGAGATAGATAGGAAGAGCACTTCGCACTTGCCAATTCATTGGCACTTCTCTTGTTTCTTGGTCATCTAGGAAGCGATCCGAGTTGCCTGATCCACCACGAGGCCGAGTATGTTGTCGCAGCCTAGTTGTCAGAGCTGTGTGCTGGATGAGATCGACCTTACGGGACTATGGGTTAGAGATAGAGAGTGTGCCACTTTTCTGTGACAACACTTCAGCTATTTGCATTGCTAAAAACCCAGGCAACATTCCCGACCAAGCATATTGATATTAGATATCACTTCCTTAGAGACCATGTGGAGAAGGGAGATATCGCGCTCATTCATAGAGAGTGACCTTCGCTAGCCGATATTTTCACCAAGCCTTTGGATAGCTCCAGATTTGTTGCCTTGAGGAGTGAGCTTGGAGTCGTGAGCCCTTACGGCCTTTCGTGAGGGGGAGCCGGTTTGTATATTATGTATTATATGTTTTCTTCCACTTTTCTTTTCTTTGTGTTTCTTCCAGGTGACTTTGGGCTTGTTTTCTTGAGTTGAGTTCACTCACTTAGACTTCTCGCATGCCTTGCATTGACCTCTTATCTTGTGCTTTAGGTTGCTATCATGCGTGATTAGTTCTCTCTTCTCTCTAGGTTGAGTTCCCTCACGCCTTATAAGTCTAGCGGTATTGGGCCTCCTGGTAGACAGTGCATGTGCACTCCTTAGTTGGGATCTAGAGTCGACTTCCTATGTCACCACTGGGAAGATAAGAGCGAGTCCGAGCCGTAGTGAGTCTCTTCTATCTTTCTATGCTCTATAGCCATCCAGCTTTTGCGCTTCTCGACTTCTTCTCCTCATTCTGCTTTTTCTCGTTATTATTGAGTTCATTCGGTTTTCTTTATGCCTAATCTTGATAATAACTCAACTTTAACCAGATTTGAGCTTAAAATTGATTCATTTGTTGAGGGGAGTTTGGGAATCTGTTCATGCATTGCATTTAGACTGCATTTTCTGCTTTATGAGCTTTGTCTATTATGCAATTGATTTCTTCTTCATGCTATACACCATGCTACATCATTTGAAGAAAATCACTAGCTTAGGTATGTCCAAGTTCATTTAACTTGCTAAGCTTAAAAATGAAATAAGCCTTAAATGAAAAACTTGATGAAACTTGTTGCTTTTACTTGCTAGGTTTCTTCTCTAGAGGTTTGTGCCATAATTTGAGAAATTTAGGAGTTCTCTAGAGTCCCTATAGCAACTTGGGTGAAACTAGTTTGATCCATGCAGAGTCCTTCAATTGCTCATGAATCGTTGTGCTAAAAATGAAAATTAAACAAAATTGACTCTTCTTGTGCACATACGACTCAACACCTTGTATTCACAAGACCGCTTCCCATTGCACTTGGGATGAACTTGGAATACATCGTGTTTGACCTAGACCATCCTCTTAAGAGCTCATCTTGAGATGGTCGATACGGCTTGAGTCAATTGGTTGTCAAAAGAAAATGCAAATAAATTAAAAACAAAGACATATGTGGGTAAAGAATGCAAATAATGTCAAACATTTGCACCCGCTATGTCTTGTATGATGATAAATCAAAATTTGCATTAAGTGATAAATGAGCCCAAGGACCTTGTATGCTCTTCTAGATTCCCAACGTGTTGAGTAGGTTGAACTCTAGGTTTTCCTTTTGATCCTTAGAGTGGCTATTCTTCTATTTTTGAAACTAAAGCTAAGTGTTGCACTTGTCAAATCTTGCTAAAAATGAAATATTCAAAACTAAGCTCGTATTTGCACTTGGACATGTCTTAGTTTAGTCATCTTTTGAAATTGACAAGCTTGGTGTAATATCCTTCCATTTTGATCAATTGGATAATCCTCAAAGCTTTTTCGATTGCATTTCATGCATACATAAAAAAAATTGATGCCTATATTGCCAAAAGGGGGAGATAACGTAGAAAAGGCATCACTAAAAAGATAAAAATGTGAATGTGAATGCTTATTTGGTTTTTATGATCTTTGTAAAATTATGCTACTACTTCTGTTGGATCATAATCTCATAATCACATTTGACATGTTTAGTTGGATTTTAGAGTTTTTGTTGAAAACTTGCTCTTTCTTAACTTTAACTCTAAAATCTGAATTCCTCTTCGTCAACTTGGTCATGGTTCTAATTTCTATCTTTGGACCAAGTTTGACTTTGCAACTGAAAATTGCTTTCTTCTTTATTTTCTTCAAACTCAAATTTATGCCTTTTGTGTGGTTTGTCAATATACTCATCAAGGGGGAGATTGAAGGACCATGTGGAGGTCCATCCATATTTGTGATGAGTATTTGAATTTATTTGAGCAAGGTGTGCTCAAGTTTGAGTTTGATTTGGATTGATTTTCAAAATGAAGCAATTTGAGTTGTTTTTGCCAGGAGTGGCAGTACCGGTCGTATGGACGCGGTAGTGATGAGTTGCATGGTTTTTTGCACATCTTTGTGGGCATTGCTATGTGAGGAGTTTCCTTGTTTTTGATGGTTGCAGGACGACGGTGCTAGGTCATGGTGAGGCGAAGGATGACCGGACTAGGCGAGGAGCGCCGGAGGTCCAGACGGTTGGGAGATCGCGGAAGATGATCGGAGACGGAGTCCGGGCAAGTCAAGAAGACAAGGAAAGGAGTTGATGCTAGCTAGATGCCGCGTGGATCAATGAGGGCCGTCGGATTGAGGTCTAGTTGATAGGTTAGTGGGTCTAGGTAGTATGCATTGAAAACTGCAAGAAAACCCGGTATGTGTGTGGGTTTTGGGTTAGCCCTTGCATGGCTGTGTGTGTGGGTTAATCCTAGCCCTTAGATGAGTGCTCTAGGTTGAGGACTCATCCAAGGGTGGTAGGTGGCCCAAGAGTAGTATAAATAGGGGTGGAGGGGTAGCCTCCTCCCTTGAAGGTGTTGAGGTTTTTGATGCTCATTTGAGCTTTGCCCACATGAATGTGAGGCTTTGTAACCTCCCCTTCCAGAAATGAAAGTTTTATTCATCCACCTCTGAATTTATTTTGCGCATTTACATTATGTCTTTACTTTACGCAATTTAAATTCAGCATTTACTTTCAAGTAATTTGGATTTGCCTCCCCTCCTTCTAAATGCTGCTGTTCTTGGATGTTTTGAGTATGTTCATATGGTTTTACATCTCTTTTGCACTCTTGGATTGAGTAGAGAACATCTTTTCTTTCAAGTTCCAACTTTGTTCTGAACTTGTTCTTCGCGCAGCAGTCAGTGTATGATTTTTGTAAAAATCTAGAAAACTCCTTTTTGAGTGATTCTTGTTGGAGGAGGTGCGGGACTCTGATATCCACTTGCAGAAAAATTTTGGAGTTCACTTGTTGTACCGTTTGGGCGCCATGAGGTGAAAACCGAGCCCCAAACGTTCTGCTCGAAGTTCTTGACCAGACTGTGTTCTTCGATTTTTCGTGTTTTTTATGTAAGGCTTTTTAAGGAGAAATTTGGTGGAGTTCTTCAAGACTCTGATGCTCACAGGGAGAAAAAGTCTCAAAATTTTGTGAGCTACAGAAACCCACCAACCTCCTGTGCAAATTGAGGACAAGTTCTGGGAATTCTGCTTTTGCTTTTCTGAAAGTGACTTTTGTGATTTGAATTGATGTCCTTTCTAAAAGCAAGAGTTTGAATTGATTCCTCTTTATCTTGGACACTAGACAACCAGGATTGTGACTCAAAAATCCCCACATATTTTATGGTACTTATCTATGCAAGCTTGGGGTACACATAGTTGTCTAGTTTTTCGGGTTTTTCACAATTACTTTTGAGCGATCTTGTCGAGTTTTTTGTTGGAGTATTTTGGGGGAATTTTTATTTGCGACCATTCACCCCCCCTCTGTTCGCCATTTCGGTCCTTCATATGAGCACAATGCCTACCCCCACGCCACTGAGCATGAGGGAACCGTCGAAGTACATCGTCCAATACTCGAGTTCCTTAATGACCGCCGGATTTTGAAGTTCCGTCCACTCGGTAGTGAAATCGGCGAGCGCTTGAGACTTGATGGCTGTGCGAGGCTTGAAAAGGATATCAAAAGCTCCAAGCTCGACTGCCTATTTTGCAATTCTCCTAGTGGCCTCCTGGTTGTGAAGAATATCTCCTATTGAGAAGGAGGTGACCACCGAAATGACATGCTCTTGGAAGTAGTGCTTGAACTTGCGAGATGTAAGAAGTACGGCATATAATAATTTCTGTACTTGCGGATACCGCACCTTAGATTCACTCAGGACCTCACTGACGAAGTAGACCGGGAGTTGGATCTTTTGCACGTGGCTCGGCTCCTCCCTTTCTACGATGACCGCAGCACTGACTACATGAGTCGTTGCCGCTATGTAAAGTAGCAGAGGTTCTTCTGGCATCGGCGAAACCAAGACCGGGGGCGTTGTTAAGAAGGTCTTTAGATCTTTAAACGCTTGCTGTGCCTCTAGCGTCCATTGGAACTTGTCCTGTTTCTTAAGGGAGTTTAAAGAATGGCATACCTCGCATACCCAGCCAGAAATAAACTCGCGATTGCGCCATGCACCCGTAAGCTTCGACGCCCTTCCGCAAGTCGCTTCCATATTTTATATGGCCCTGATCTTCTCTGGGTTGGCCTCAATGCCTCGTTGGGATACGATAAACCCGAGCAGTTTTCCCGAAGATACTCCGAAAACACACTTCTCGGGATTAAACTTTATGCTGAAAGCCCTTAGACTCTCAAACGTCTCGGTCAGGTCGGCGATAAGGTCCTTCCTTTCCCAAGTCTTCACCACGACATCGTCCACGTATGCCTCCACATTGCGTCCGAGCTGGGCGTGAAAACACCGCTGTATTGCGCGCTGATACGTAGCACCAGCATTTTTCAACCCGAACGCCATTGTGGTATAGCAAAAGGCTCCAAAAGGCGTGATGAATGAAGTCTTGATATGATCTTCCGCCTTTAGGCGAATCTGATGGTACCCTGAGTAAGCATCGAGAAAACTCAGAATTTCGCACCCGGCGGTCGAGTCAACCACCTGATCAATTCGAGGTAGCCCAAAGGGATCCTTCGGACATGCCTTGTTGAGATCAGTATAATCAACGCACATGCGCCAAGTTTTATTCTTCTTTTGAACTAGTACAGGGTTTGCCAACCAATCTGGATGATACATTTCTTTTATAAAGCCAGCAGCTAAAAGCTTGGTGATCTCCTGCTTGATGGCATTCCAGTGATCTGGAGCGAACCGCCGAAGCCTTTGCTTGATTGGCTTTGCCTTTTCGTCGACGTGCAGAGAATGCTCGATCACCTCCCTAGGGACACCCGGCATGTCGGATGGTTTCCAGGCAAAGATGTCCCTGTTAGCCTAGAGGAAGGTGACGAGCGCGCCTTCCTATTTATCCTCGGGCCTTAACACGATCAGAGTCATTTTGGACGAGTCGGATGAGTCGAGAGTGATCCTCTTGGTCCCTTTGCCAGGCTTCATTCCTGACGTGGCTTGCTTTTTGGACGGGACGTCGCCTTCTTCCTTTAACGTGGCAGCCTCTGTCTGTACACTCTTCAGCTCGGTGGCTGCCACCTGCAATTCGGCATGTTCGCAATTTTCTCGATCGCATTCCAGAGATCGCTTGATGTCGCTGTGAACCGTGATGACGCTTCTGGGTCCTAGCATCTTCATCATCAAGTAGGTGTAGTGCGGGACGGCCATGAATCTAGCCAGACCGGGCCTTCCCAAGATAGCGTGGTACGCTGTCTCGAAATCGGCCACTTCGAAACTTACATACTCGGTCCGGTAGTTGTCTTTGGTACCGAAAGTGACGGGCAAAGAAATTTGCCCAAGTGGAAACGAAGACGCCCCAGGGATCACCCCATGGAACGGCTGAGTGCTCGGCCTTAGCTCAGAGTGGGGGATGTTCATATCGTCGAAGGTCTTGGCGAATAAGACGTTGAGTCCGCTCCCTCCATCGATCAATACCTTCTTGAGCTTTACACTGCGAATGACAGGGTCGAGCACTAGAGGGTACTTACCCGGATGCAGAACCCGGTTGGGGTGATCTGAGTGATCGAAGGTGATCGGGACCTCAGACCACTTAAGGTACTGGGGGGTCGCTGGTTCCACTGCATTGATCTCCCGAGCGGTGAGCTTTTGTTTCCGCTTGGACTCGTATCCGGTGGAGCCTCTGTAGAAGTAATTCAGCTCTTGCTCGGGCTCTTGGTAGTCGTCCTCGTCTGGAAGGTCTTTCTTCTTGGCCACCTCATCCTTCGCCTGGGCCGGCTACTTGTTGCTTTCTCGCGCAAAATGCTTCAGGGTGAAGCAGTCCTTGGCGGCGTGCTTTCCCTTGGGGTGGAAAAGACAGATCGCATTCATAACAGAATTATAATCGGGCGCCTCCCACCGCATGGCTCGGGGCCGGTTGTGTTCTGTTACCGCAACTAGCTCCTCGCCTTTCCGCTTCTTGTCCTTGTGCTTGGAGGACTCGGCTTTGTCACCTTTACTCTTTTGTTGTGGGCGGTCTTCTTGGCGCTCGACTAGGGCATCTAAGGCTGTGGCGTAGCAGTCGGCCAACGCAAACATCTCCTTCACGGAGGCCGGGGGTTTCCTGGACATTTTCTTGATCAGGTTAGGATCACTTACCCCTTTCTGAAAGGCAGCCACCACCACAGCGTCAGATACGTCCCTGATGGTGTTCTTCTTCTGCATGAAACGCCGGATGAAATCTCTCGCCTCGCCCTTCTTTTCCGTGAAGCCGGTATGTGTCCCACGGAGTGCCAGGCCTTTCGTAGGTTCCCTGGAAGTTCGCGATGAATTGATCGCAAAGATCGCTCTAGGAGTCCACCGAGTTCGCAGGAAGTCCCGTGAGCCATGCTTGAGTAGAGGGGGTGAGATTGACTGGCAGATAATTCGCCACGATATTTTGATTGCCCCCGGCCGCCTTGACTGCCAGGGCATAGACCTGCAGCCAAGCTTCTGGGTCTCGCTCCCCATCAAACTTGACGATGCCCTTGGGATTGAATCCTTCGGGCCATACCACTCGGCTTAGCCGAGGAGTGAACGTTCGGATCCCGTCAATGGATCTTTCATCATGATGAGGGGGAGATCGGCGTGGCGAGTCTCTAGCTCGGCGATTGTCTTCTACGTGACGGGGTGGACTTCGGCGCAGCGAGTCCATGACTCAGCGATCATTGTTTTTCCGTCCCCGGCGATGATGGTCTCTGTGGTCATCGTAGTCGTTGTAATTTCGATCACTTCGTCGATCGTGGCCGGTGCCGAAACGCTCGAAGTCGTCGTGGCGCCCGCGTCGTTCTTCCTCATCCCGCTCTTGCCGTCTGGCGGTGATGTCTTGGCAGCGCTCGCGGTTGAGAAGTTGGCGAGCGTCTCCGACTGGTGGTGTGAGGCGCCGACTGCTTGAATTCCGACTGGTCGCAGTCCGACTGCTAGCGACATGAGTGGATGCGTGGGAGCATGAGTGCGCTTCCCCTAACGGCTTCTCCTGATTCTGTTGAATCTCTGCCGCCGTCACCATGGCCTTGATCTGGGCTACAATCGGGGCTACCGGGCTGTCAGACGCAATCATTGGATCCAATGTATCAAGAAGCGTCTTGGAGGCGACGACGTTCTGCAGCGGTGTATGAAAGACAGCTTGATCTCCCAACCTGGACTGCAGGATGTCCTCGCGGACATGGCGGTCGCGCGATCGAAGCGATCGTGTCTGCACCTTCTTACCCTTACGAAGACGATCTTCCTCCGCGGCCTCTTGATCTTCTTGTTGGCGTTGGAGATCGGTCCTCTGCTCCTCTATCGCGAAGACGCCACGAAGGTCGCAGCGATTCCTCATGACGCCGACTGGTTCGCTGGATGAGTCAGAGCGGCATACCTGAGATGGGTTGTCCTGATCTCCACCAGATTGAATCTAGATTTGGACCAGGCAGACAAGCTCTCCGCGTGTATCTGCGATGAAGTCCAGGCTTTCGAAGCGGAAAGCCTGGCTGGAGACAAAGGTGGTGGTGATTCCGCCGATAGCTGCCATCGAGTATGTAGGAAAAGATTTTAGCGCTGCCCCTACCTGGCGCGCCAACTGTCAGCTTTTGTAGTCGGCAATAAATTTAGGGGGCAGGCGCTAGATCTCAAACTCGAAGGTCACACAAGACAAGGGTTTAAACAGGTTCAGGCTCTCACAGAGGAGATAATACCCTGATCCTATGTGCTGGGATTATCTGGATCTCTTGGATCTGGGATTGCTCAGAGCGCGGTGTGCTCTGGGTGATATGCGGTATGCGCACTATGGCTTGATAGCTCGATTGCTTGATGTCTATGTTATTGCCCGCCCTCTCCCTTATATAGCGGGGGATAGACGGCTTACAGAGACCTGATCGGTTAGGAGATTTCGATCAGTTACTAGATTCTAGTCGGTTACAGGATAGAGTTTACATCTTTATCGATCCTATCAACAACTCGGATTATAGCCATATCTTTTATATCTAAATATACATACAACCGTCTATAGGATGTGCCCCCTTTCCGTACGGCAACTTGGTGCGGGGCTTATCCTTTGGGCCTTCTACTTGGGCTTGTCTTCTCTTCAGGCGATGCTGGCCCAACCATGAAGATACCTGGTTTCATATATTCCACAGAGTTCTTGGAGGATTGAGAAGACATTCTTGGAGGAGAGATCAACTACGGTGCAAGAATGCAAGCGCCACAGCAGTTAACCCTAGCAGCGGAGAAGTTGGAGAGACAAGGAAGCAAAAGAGGCAGGCGTATGCGATGGGGAAAATGAACCATCGGCTTAGTCTTTAAAGGGGGAAAATTAGGTTTTCGCCGAATTGGCAGGAAAAAGATTGACCCTACTCTATGCTTCATAATGATTTGCTAGCCTGGCGCCCTGACATACAGAGGCAGTCGTGGTTTGACCAAGTCACGTTTGGGATACGTTGCTCCCCACGATGGGATGTTTAACTGCTTATCAAACTAAGCGAGACACGTGTATTCTCTAGTTTGGATTAAAAATATCTTCTTGCGATATGCCCCACGCTGGGTCACAGATTGGTTACCGCATGCCGGAATCATATATCGCGGGTTGAGCCTGATAAGGCACGGTTCCAATGGTATGCCCCAAGATGGGTCGATATGCTGTGCGTCGTAATAAACGAGTACGGATACCATTCGGACAAACCTTGATATGTCCCAAGATGGACCAGAGCTATATCCTACAACAGTCGGATATGGGTATCACTTGGCCAAGAGCCACGTATGTATGGTACGTTCCATGTTAAGCCTAAGATATATCCTACACCAGTCGGGTATAGGTATCACTCGGCCATGAGCCAAAGAAGTCCTGATACGCTCCAAGCCGAGCCTAAGCTATATCCTACAGCAGTCGGATATGGGTATCACTCGGCCAAGAGCCGCGCAAATCTTAATATGTCCTACGTCTGACCTAAGGTATATCCTACGTCAGTCGGGTACGGATATCACCAGATCAAAGAGCCATGCAAGCTTCGAAACGCCCCAAGCTGGGTCTAAGTTACGTCAAACGACAATCATGGAAAACACTTTGAAAGGTACTTCTTTATTATATATAAAATTCCCCAGGCATTATGCCTGGGAAAACATTACATTTATAGGGGTCCTACACTTCACCCTGACGCACACGACCCAGTGCCTCCACGAGGGCTTCCCTAGCCCTATAAAGGGCAGGGAAAATCTCGAGGAAGGTATCGATGGCGGCGCGGTCGCGGGCGACCACCTCCTCCTCGGCTAATTCTGCCATGGAGAGGTCATAGGCCTCCCACAGCTCGGCAAGCTCAGGGTCCCGGTCGTCCATGAAGTTCCTCATCCTCATGAAGAAGATAGAAGCTTGAAGCAGAAAGGTGGAGGACTAAGCGTGAAGGAATACATCCCAGAAGCATTGGTTCACCTTTTATAGCCAATGCGGCAAGGTTGAAGTAAATGCGAAGATGCAGTAACACCAAAAACCGAGGAGACTTGGAGTTAAGATCATTTCAGAAGCCAAAGAAGTTTCTGGGAAAGTGAATCGGCATGGGAAATCAAAAACGACTTCGAAGACCATCCGACATTGACCCTTGAAGATTATGATGAGTTGAGAAAAAACCTAGGGGTTATATTCGAGTCCTTCATAATCCCCTTGCTGCAAGGAGAAGCATTCAGATCAAAGAAGAAACCAGTCAGAGGTTTATGCAAGAAGCTAAAAACGTTGATCCAAAGTTGAGGTCCAGATGAAGATATAGCAACCGGATCATGAATCACTCGGGGGCTACTGTGGAATATATGAAACCAGGTGTCTTCATAACCGGCCCAGCATCGCCTGAAGGGAAGAAAAGGCCGGATGGAAAGCCCAGAAGATAAAGCTCCGCGCCAAGCCTTGCTGTCGCACGAAAGGGGATACGTCCTGGAGGCAGTTGAATATGTATATTTAGATATAGAAGATACGATTGTAATCCGAGTTATTAACAGGATAGATAAAGATGTAAACTCTATCCTGTAACTGACTAGAATCTTGTAACCGATCGGAATCCCTTAGACCGATCAGGACTCTGTAAACCGCCCCACCCCCACGATATAAGGGAGAGGGCGGGCAACAGCAGGGACATCGAGCAATCACATCATCCAGCGCACAAGCAATCTTAGATCCAAGAGATCCACATAATCTCAGCATACAGGACTAGGGTACTACCTCCTCTATCGAGGGGTTGAACCTGTCTAAACCTTTGTCTTGTGTGACCTTCGAGTTTGAGATCTAGCACCTGCCCCATAATTTTATTGCCGACTACACAAGTCGACACTATCTGTGACTGCATAATGCTCCTCTACGGCCATGAGACAGCCAGTAAGCTCTTCGATAGACAGCGTTCGTAAATCGATCAATTGTTCAATAGAAATAGCCACCTGCAAATATCTTCATGGTACAACTCGCAAGAACGTCCTGACCACCTTCTCATCTTCTAGCGTATACCCCATTCTCATCTTCTAGCGTATACCCCAGTGCACGGATGTTGTTGACGAGACCTTGCAATCGCATAGCAAAGTCATTCACGGACTCGCTGTCCTTCATGCGAATTGACTCAAATTCATTGAGTAGAGTTTGCGCTTTCGCCTCGCGAACTCTCTCAACACCCATGCGCATGATCTTCACGGTCTCCCACGCTTCCTTGGCGGAGTCCTTCACCGCCAGCGTGGAGAGCATCTCCTGTGAAACGGCTTGTAGGATGGCTGCTAACGCTATCCTATCCTCCCTAAACGACGCATCGCTAGGCTCGATTGCACTCCAGACTCCCTGAGCCTGTAGATTGACTCTCATCAGGAGAGCCCAATCTGTATAGTTCGTCCGCGTGAGCATCGGATAGCGCAAAGTCACCCCCATCTCCTTTGATGCCCTTTGCGCCAATGCTTCATGGCTGCTGCCGCTGCCAGAAGGGTCCCAGCGATCACCATTGTCGTCGAGATTGATCTCACGACGGCCGCTGCCATCGGAGTTCCTCTGTGAGGTGGGTGATGCTGACCTTGCTCCTCGCGACATCGTTGCAGGATTCGATGAATCTCTAATACCAAATGTTGCAAAACCTCTCTGTGTCAACCCTGAAATCTGCTTCTGAATCGACAATATGCTACAACGTATTGTCGGACAACAGCACAAGGTTGCCGGAATACTGCACGGGAGTAGTCGGAGTTTTCCCGAGAGGTGCCGGTTCTCTTCTTGAAGAAGTCAGAAAGAACTTCCTAGAAGAGAAAACGAATCGCTTCTCTGTAATGACTAGAAGTTCACGCAACAGATGAACAAACAGGCGACAAGAAAACTTTCAGGTTTTGGTGCTACGCAATACCTACCACAGCTTTTCTATTTTTTTCTATTGCTTATATAGCAAATACAGATACAGTTACAAAAAGGAAATCCGGACTCCTTACACCAGACGGACTCAACGACCTCTTCACAAAAACTAACCGGATGAGATCCTTTTTGCCTTCCGACAAGGAAGCAAACTCAGTTTCTAATACAAACTCGAACTCTGAAGAACTGCGGACTCTATTCGAACAAAACAAAAAACTGACTGGACTCCATGCACAAGATTATAAGCAACAAGACGGCCCATGTATAGACAATGAGGTTTCGCTAGGGCCCTCACTGGCCTTCTGCATGGGCCAGCGCATGCACGCCGCCGGCGACGTCTGCCGCGTTGGCACCGTGTGCTACATGACCCTATCGAGGGCCACGCCGACAACTAGGACAGCGCCCGCCACGACGGCTCGGTAGGCGGCCGACGCTACTTCACTGCCTCAGACGGATGCTGCGCCTCGTTCGCTCGCCCCACCGCTCTCAGCGCCGGGATCCCGCTCACATACGCGCTCCGACTCCGCTACAGCGTCGACGACTTCACCAAGGAGGAAGAGGGTGCGTATCCATGCCTGAAATCTTGATGCTGTTAACAACATCGCATTGTATGTTGTGTTTAGGGGACCTTTGTTCTTATCTGAGAGGATGCAGTATAAACCTTCTACATCTTGTAGAAACCTTTCTTGCTAGAGATCTCTCCTCGCACATCTCATCTCGCCTCATTTTATGCTCAAGTAACTGTGCTACTATGTGTAGATACTAGCCTACTTTACTCATCATTTGAGCATGTATTGGCATCCATCATGTTAATAATCATGTGCTGTCACTACTACATAAATATGCATCACAATCGGTTCTTTTTTTTCATCACAGTCGGTTCTAGTGACGACACAAAGTCATTAGATAGAGATGAGATAGCGCTATCACAGTCGGTTCTTGCCCGATTGTGATGAGGGGATCATATCAATCGGTTCTTTGAAAGAAGCGATAGAGATGAACCCTCATCTCTATCGTTTCTCACAAGGAACCGATAGAGATGAGGTTTTCATCTCTATCGGTTCTTTGAAAGACTATAGAGATGAACACTCATCTCTATCGGTTCTCACAAAGAAGCGATAGAGATGTTCACTTTATCTCTATCGGTTCTTACAAAGAACCGATAGAGATGAGCCACTCATCTCTATCGCTTTCTTCTGAGAACCGATAGAGATGAGGGTTCATCTCTATCGCTTCTTTCAAAGAACTGATAGAAATGAAGACCTCATCTCTATCAGTTCCTTATGAGAACCGATAAAGATGTGGTAGTTATCTCTATCACTTCTTCCAAAGAACCGCTAGAGATGAGGGGTTTATCTCTATCGCTTGTTACAAAGAACTGATAGAGATGACCCCCTCATCTCTATCATTTCCTTCTGAGAACCGATAGAAATGAGGGAGTGTGCTGTTTTGCAATTCCCCCACCAATCAGCACATATTTCACATAATATGCACATATCACATTCACACAATATAAATCATTGCACACATTATGTACATATATATATCACATTCACAGAACACAAACATTTTATTACAACATATATCACATTTGTTTTCAAAATAAAACTCAAAACATCATACGAAGTGGCGGGGGACTGGGAATGAATTTTACAATGTACAGCGCACTTAACCAGACTAATTTCCAATTTAAATGATCTAAACTATCAGAGATCTCTTCATATCTGATGACTGATAGTAAAATGAATCAGGAATATGATGTAATTTCTGTTGATGAGAGTAATATGGTCTGATGTTCAAGATGTACATACTAGTTCCTATCATATGAATACATGAGCTAAAATACAAAAACATACTCGGAATTGCAATGTAAAATCCAACTTGGGAGCTTGAGTAGAAGTCATATGTTTTGATAAGTAAGCAGCTTGACCCACATATGCCAAAATCAGCGCAGGGTAAACTACAGAAGTGAAAGAAAGCTGTAAAAAAAACTAAATGATTAGCACAAAAAAATATATAAAATGTTGTGTAGGAATTACCTAAATTGCACTGTAAGAGAAGTGTCCATATTAATAACACTTAGTCCAACCGAGGTGCTAGTCCTCAGCAAGAATCTAGGCCTACCAAGGTGCCATGGCTCGGTAGGTCTCTTTTCGAGCTTCTGTAGCGCCTTACCTCCTTCCGAGGTAGGGAAGCATGGCGGGTGGACATCTCTTTAGGCACTTCCGTGGTTGGGATGTGGCTATTTTACTCCTAGGAGTACATACTCCCACTTCTAATATACTACTTAAACCAACATGTTATACTTTCTTATGACTTAATTAAGGTATACTTAAATACTAATGTTAAGATACTCCAATGCGACATGGTTAGCAAATTTGCATTGGAGCCCTTTATTTTTGCTATATATCTTTTTCATTTTATATACGCAAATTATGCTATAAAAAGTGGACTTTGAAAAATGAGTATATACACGAATTATGCTATAAAAAGTGAATTTTGATGAAATTTTTCGTGAAACTCATTTTAGAGTATCTTATTTATATATAGCCTCTTTTCTACTCTTGGGAGTAGTTACTACATATGCTGTATCTCACAACTAGGGAGTATCTCGTACAACAGAGGGTATGTACATGTAGTATATGAATATATAAGAATAGTTGAGTGGTATTTACATTTTTTCAGAGGTGATATGTATATTTTTTAGATATACTCCTTTTTATGTTCATTGCAAACATTGCTTGGATCCTCGCACAATCAGCAAGCTAGATAGTCAACCCAACTTCCTCTTATTCTTCAATTAATACAAACGGATGTGAAACACTAATGTGGTGCCAAGCTATTGTGCTGTCACAACTCACAACATATTCATTCTTACCCAGAAATCAAGCAAATAACAACCATATAATGGTGCTTCATGAAGCAGGATTGTAAACTCTGTTCCCATTGCATAGAATGTATGCAAAGAAATAAACAACCAACAAAGTTATAAGGATGTCATGAGAAATCTATCTAATAACCATGGCCTTTCATAAGCGAATTGATGACAGGTCGTGCAGTTCCTATATTTTATCTTGGCCTAGGAAGTCATTTAGTTGACAACTTTTGCAACAATTCGAAAAGATCCCATGAACCCACAACTAATAAGCTGTGATCCAGACCAACAAATCGAAAAGATCCCATGAACCCAGCACCTGTCTTTCATCTCCCTACACTAATGCCTGTTAATCCCAAACAATATGACTGATGATGAATTAAAAAGATAATTCTCACCAGAGACCATAAGAATGTTGCCATCTCAAAGGCGTTCTCGAAGCAAGAGTAAGAGTTAGGATGCGGAAGAAATTGTTCGTATAGGCATCACAACTGAACATTACCTACGGTAGCAAGAGACATCACCTGAAATGAAATGAATTGTATAAGCCACCAGAGAACCCGAGGCTTTCCAAACCAAAAGAGATCATCACGCAGTTTCAGTTGTGTCCCAACATAAGGGGCAGTTGCCCCAACTTCCAGAGCCAACTGAGCAACAACATGCTACAGCTGCTCAAGGCCTTCATATGAAACAAAAGGCTCATGACCCTGCAAGTAGAGAAAACAACAACAAATTACCAAATGGTGCCTTTCCACTGCAAACATAATTGGGTGGAAACAAGTTGATAAGTCATTTACCTCACTGCAAGTATGCATTGACTGGCCACCCTTGTAGGTGGTGCAGACTCACAAGACCGGTGGGCACGCAGTGAGGTCGAGAAGACGGCACAGTGCACGAGGTGGCTGCTGCAGAAGGTGCACTCCTTGCCGTCGTCCCCGCCCAGCACCAAATCCGCCTTTTCTAGGGTTCCATTTCCAACCCCACCCCCCCAAAAAAAAGAGAAAAAAACACAAATAACTTGAGCACCAAATCGAACCACAGCATTTGTGCAGGGCGAGGGGAATTTTGGATGGGATGAGCGAGTTTACCAGCTTCTCGGCCTCGATGCCTTCGATGTACTCCCCGATAGGCGTCGATTAGACGGCGGTAGAGGCTCGACGGAGACCCCCACCACGAGCAAAGCATGAAAAGAGGGCGAAGACCCCCACCGCAGAGACCCCCACCAAGAGCAAAGCAGTCAAAGGCTCGGCGGAACTGCACGGTTTGCGTCTAGGGTTTGGAGAGGAGAAGCGGCGCGGGATCGTAGGGGCAGCGCAGGATCGATGGGTGGTGCGAGGTCGAGTGGCAGCGTGGGATCGACGGGCGGCACGGGGTCGATGGCTAGGGTTTCGACGTGGAGGGACTAAGGCAGAGGTTTTGACGTAGAGGAGCGCAGAGGGAGGTTGTAAGGAGAACTGATAGAATTACAATCGGTTTTTATTAAAAGACCGATACAAATACTCAACAGCCGCAATCGGTCCTCCTAGCCTTTCGTGTCCGTTCATGGCCTTTTGTGTCGGTTCTCATTAAGAACCGATTGCAATGAGTATAGAATTTGTATCGGTTCTTAAATAAAATTGATTGTAATAAAGATAGCATTTGTGTCGGTTCTTCGATAAAACCGATTGCAATGAGGCCAGCTTTGTGTCGGTTCTCTGGAAGAACCGATTGTGATGGTAGTGATATCTCTATCGGTTTTATTTAGAAACCGAAACTAATAGTCCATATATCTCTATCGTTTTTATTTAAAAACCGACAGTAATGATCGACGTATCTCTATCGGTTTTATTTAAAAATTGACACTAATAGTGCATATATTTCTATCGCTTTTATTTAAGAACTGACACTAATGGGCAACATATCTCTATTGGTTTTAATAAAAAAACCGACACTGATAATTGATATATCACTATCAGTTTTATTTAAAAACTGACATTAATAGTCCATATATCTCTATCGCTTTTATTTAAAAACTGACACTAATGATCAATATCTCTATCGGTTTTAATATAAAAATAACACTGATAATCAATAAATCTATTTTCATAAAAAAACGACACTAATTTACTGAAAACCGACACACATGAATATCTTATCACTATCGATTTTATTTAAAAACCGACACAGATGGTAAGCACTATTTGTCTTATAAGAATCGAGAAAGGATTTCATACAGAGTTTCTTACAGAGTTCTATAGAGTCATTTGCCATACCCTTCCAACCAACCATATTTATAAACAAGCACGTCCAAAGGACATGGACAATTCGAGACTGTTTGTTTATAAATACGCTATTTCGATCGGTGTCGAGTGCTCATACCATGGGTACCCCAACAGCCCGGAGTGACAAACGGGCTGCCCCAAGCCCGGCTCCGACCAAAGGCCCCACGGGACCATGAAGGACGATCGACCCCGACCTAACGAGCTGCCCCAAGCTCGTCCCCGACCCAATGGGACGTCCGACCCCCGCAGGTCGGACTCCCCACGATCTCTGACCAAGCTGAGGCGATCTCCGCCGAGGGCCAAGTGTCAGGCCTCCACCGGCCATTAGCCACATACCCTACAGACACGATAGCTCAGAGTGACTGTGCGGGGGCAGGTGGCTCCTTCCCGAGGTGGTAAGGAGATTGCCGAAGTCAAGCTCCGGTCTCATCATCCAGACGCGCACGGCATGAGGACGCGCTCCCTCCCGAGGCAACGTCAGCGCCTGACAGGCTTGTAGAGGGCAGATGCGCTATTTCCCGATGAAACGGCAAACCGCTTCCGCCGGTGAGTCTCGCCAACCAGCGTGGGGGAAGCGACACATCGCCCAATCGCCAAGACGAAGGACCAGAGCTCCTAGCATAGATCGCCTCACCCTTTCCTCTCCCAACTTCCCATGTAACCTGCCCCCTCCGGCTATATAAAGGAAGGCAGGATCCTCTGGGAGAGGCGACGAACTCCCTCCTCTGGATCTTCACGAATAGGCTGTTTTCGCTCTCACCTATTCGAGCCCTCAGCTCCCGCTTGTAAAAACAGTGCAGTCATCTGCACCCGCAACAATATAACACCACCACACGAACTGGAGTAGGGACGTTCAGCCCGAACCATTATACATCTTGGACTCCTGAGTTTAACCATTCAAGGAGAGGGAACGCGCGGCCCCTTAGACTTAAAAATTCACTCGCCGGTGCTCGAAACGCCGACAATCGGCATATTTATAAATAAGCACCCTCGAACGGGAGACGTAGGTTCCGCAACCTAAACTCTAACATTCATCACATGATAGCAACAATAATTCCAGATTAACACGAGAGCACTACAAATTAAGATAATTATATCCATTTGTGCTTGTCAAATAAAGAGTGTGAAATCTGATAGGATATACATAATACCAATGCAACCTAAACTTTCTTCGCGACATGTCAAAATTACATAGTGCAAAATTGAAGGGGTTTGAAGGAATGCTCACATTTTGAAGAAAATAAAAAATTCTACAAAATGAGGGGAAATCTCCTCAGACTAGGCTTCAAATTTACCCCCTTAACACCCACCTTTTAGGATTTCAATTTTTCTCACCCAAGTATTGCTTCCAACTACAGAATATGAGCTATTTTTCAGGTGGCAGTGGAGAAATATCCTCTGAAACAACAACAGAGGAGAGTTTAGCCCGAGGAGTATAAATAACCTAGCGAGACACATCACAATCGGTTCTCACTTAAGAAGCGATTGTGATGTGCACACACATCACTATCGGTTCTCACTTGAAAAGCAATAGTGATGTGATCATGTACATCACTATCGTTCTTATGTGAGAAGCGATAGTGATACGAATTATCATCACTATCGGTTCTCACATAATAAGCGATAGTGATGATTACACATTAATCATCACTATCGCTTCTTATGTGAGAACCGATAGTGATGTGCATGATCATTACTATCGCTTCTCACAAAAGAAGCGATAGTGATGAGCACGTGCACATCACAATCGGTTCTATTTTGAGAACCGATAGTGATGTGCATGAACATCACTATCGCTTCTCACATAAGAACCGATTGTGATGTACCCAGTGCTACATCACAATCACTTCTAAAATGAGAACCGATAGTGATTATTATTAATACCTCTCCTAAGTCATCTATCACAATCGTTTTTTCTAAAAATTTAAGAACCGACCCAGATGAAGCGATAGTGATGTACCATTCTGTAGTAGTGTGTTGGCAAGTTGAAATAAGATTCCATCTATTTTATCTTCGTTCCTCGGTACTTTTAAGTGAAAATGATTTTTCTTTCCTTGTTAATTCGACATATATCTTGTACATTGATAATGATGCCCCCTGTACATGCTTCGTTGTGTTCAGATGAAATGTATGTTTTCTCAACGAGTCAGAAGCGTGTACCGGTGGAGTTGGTTGGGAAGAACGAAGTTCAGGAGAAGCTCAAGAACTTTAATGAGTTGCTCAGTGCATCCGTTTCCTACATGGGAGTAAGCACAATCGGATCACCAGATGAAGTAAAGAATTTGGTTCCATGTAGTTACTGTCTTATAATCCTTACTTTGTCCCATTTTGTGACCCAGTGATACTTGGCAAGCTTCATGAATTTCTATTTCGATACTGTTATCTTTCTTTTGAGGTAGGGAAATGCAATATATCTGAAGCATTCAGTGCCTTTTGGCATGGGTGATAATGGAATAGACTTCGTAGTTTGTTGACAAGACGTAAAAACAAAGGGAGCTAAAATAAAGTACTTCAAATGGGTTCGTATCATGTTTTACTCCTTGTTTGTGAATGTGTGATTCAATGTGCGGGTGAACTGTCTGTAAGCCTGTTGGCACCTACAGTAACTGACAGTTGAAATAATTTGCAGATGTGTCGTCTTATCAGTAGTTCTGCTAGGGAACTATTTCATGGAATGAAACACAAGTTATCAAGAATAGGTGGAGAAACCATTCATGGTATTGAAGATGAGAAACCAACTTCAAGGACATCAGGCCCGCAAAAGATGGCTTCTGGTCTTATAAGTAATGGTCTTGAATAAACAGGATAATTATATGGTTAATTGGTTAGCATGAAAGAACAGAAATATTTTCTACCTTGCATGCAGGTATCACTTTGAAATGTGTGGGGCCATTTATAAGTGAAAAGCAACCGTTGACAAAGAAACTGCCTCCTACAAATACTGTAAGTACTTGTTGGTACTACTTAGCTATCCTTATTCTTTGGCTCCCTTTTGCTTCCTTTTCGGCGGTTTTTGTTGCAAGTTGCAATGATATGATGGAACATGGTTTCCTGGTCGTTGTTTGAGCTGCTTTGTAGCAATATTTGTAAATTAGGCTGCTGGGATTTAACAAGTTGTGGTGCCAATCTATGTTTGCAGCAATTTGTCTCATCCGATGTTTAAACCGCTGAAGTTTGCGTGGTGCAGGTTGGAAAGTTAAAATCTTTGTGCGAGAACTTCTTTAAATTGAAGGACATCAAACTGAGACTTTTTCTTGAGGAAGAGGTATGAATTATATCGTGTATGATCATTGCCTCCTCCACAATCAATTTTGCCGTGATGGTTGGGTGCCTCCACTTAGGTGTCTGCAAAATTGACATAACGCCAGATTATGAGTACGCAAATATTGGAAGTACTAGTAAGGTGCACATGCGCTGCAACGGAGTACTAAATGAGGATGATACGTATCAATAAAATATGATTCTAAATTGTATAAACAGACAAGTAAATACAAAACAAAACATTTAGTCTCGTAAGATTACAGAGTATTTCAACAACAATGCCCTACAGTTATGTTGTCCTAAATCCTGAAGGCAATACATCAATAGTCCTTCTCAGAGAGCCAATGCATTTGCTACAATAAACCCATAATCATATGTTTCATCATCCTATAACATGATACATTATGTACATTTTAGATGTGTAACTTTATGAGGGTTTGGGTATATGAAAAATTAATAACTATATTGACAGAAGAATATGGAGGGGGATTTCATCTAGTTTTTCTCTTATCAGTTCATACCTTTTTTTTGCAAAGGAAATATTGGTTATTGATATTATATCATGTTTATAGCAATTCATTGTTCTACTAATTGCCATTACATTGGTCTACTTACAAGGGAGCAATACTAACATCAAAGCATGTACAAAGAAGCATGCAATTAAAATTGCGAATGTGAAATAGATTGTGATGTCAATTAAAGCCCCACTACTAACATCAAAGCATATGAAATAGATTAAGAAGGCAAACTATGGGGGAAAACATAGATAACCCAACCATGAGCAGTAGACAATAGGACTCAACTTGCTGCTTGTCCTCACAAAGAGATGCAACCAAAGTAATATTGGTAGTAGCCCCTCCGTGCGTTGACATCCTTATCTTGAATTCCAACCAAGTTTCCTTGATCCACCGAGTTTCTGCGAAGGCAAAAAGTAGGAAAAAATCAAGCTAAGATATTACTATCAGCCAGAGACATAAGGTTGTCATGCCACCTCACAAATGCAATGCTCTATTTGGGGCATGGGCATCAGTTCAATCTACACCATGCAAAATTTGAACAATTCTACATTTAGATCAATCAATTTGGCTCGCTTAGAAGCAATCTAAAGCCTAAACGATTATACCTCATGGTAAGGGAGGATTCTTGGTAGAGCATGCAGCAGCCTGAGTCCTCTTCATCTCAGGCCTCCAGGTGCGTGAAATCATAGCTGCCACCGTGAGTCTGTGAACAGAGCAGGAAGAGGGAGCCGACGTGGAGGGTCATCACCACCATATGGTTTACTTCCACCTCAACACACCAACACGAATCAATTGACACAGAGGTAGCTGAGTAGTAGGTAGAGTAGAAATGGCATCGAGGCAAACATTTCTTATAAGCTAAGAATTTACCTGAAAAGAAATTTTCATACAAAAGTGTAGGAGTGACAGACTAACAGTGGTAAACTATATTTTAAGCCTTTCAAAGTGTTTTTAGGGTCTGTATATTTTGTGACAATTCTATGACGTTATGATGTTTACCTTGCACACTGTATCAAACCCAACTGTTGTGGTAAGAAAGCTGAAGTCAGTCTATGGAGAATTATGAAACCTAATTGTACTTGATTAAAAAAATAGATAAATGTTAAATACTAAAGAATAAGCTCATTCTAAATTAGTAAGTTCCTGCTTGGACTTTGGATGAGTTTAAACTCTAAAGCTTGCATAAAATTAAGTCCATCTGCATTGACAAATGTATGGCATTAAGCCAACCTTGGTTTATGGGCTTATCAAGCTTATCAAAACTTCAAGTCCTAAAACAAGTGTAAAAACCATATAACATATAGATGTCTTGCAATATTAAGGCTTGCCAATGGATTTTTATGCAATCTGAATAGAAGGCCCGCCAAAATTCTACATGTACAGTAACTTACCATTGAGTTGAACAGGGATCTGAAGTTGCGGCATCTAAATCATCCTTTTCCACTCGAAATGAAGCTAAATGATCGTCAAAATTGAAAAGATAAGCCAACAGAATGATTAGCAGATCCTAAAGTACAAATAAAAGCTGGGAAGCCTAAGGTACTCATTGAAATACCTTTCCACTTTCTATATTGAATCAGATTTGGAGGGAGACCAATATGTTCTTCAATCAAGTCTCCAAGCAAGTAAAGTCTAGTATATTTTAGTACTTGAATCACCCTATAAGAGAAATTCCACTGTCTAAGAAGATGTGATCATTTTAGTTGTTGGATGACTCACCAGAATGCTGTTCAAATTCACACGCATTCAATATCTACAATTTATCCAAGATCACAAGATCTGGTTCCATTTTTCAGATAATTTACATGAACAGATATGAAAATTACAATCCATGCAGTATTGTAGAAAACAGAAAGCTCACGTTACTGGAGCAACACTCCGAGCAGCCACAAGAACATCCCTGTCCATTTATACGTCTAATCATCTCCACTTGAAAATCACAAAATGAAACATATATGTTGTTCTTTAGATAAATCAAAACTAAAAGTTTTCAATCAACATTTCATGCTGAATCTATAGTTCTAATACTAAAGGAACTACACGCACCTCATTCTTCCTGTAGATCACCCTGAAATCTTCAAGAAGCCCCGTGGATAGCAATCCTCTGACATCCTTAAGGAAAATTTTTGGCTGATATTTCGTTTTTGTCACTCGCACTTTAACAGGAGTAGTTGTCGACAAACAACTATCCCTAGGTTGCTCACCAGTCGCATTCCTTATCTCGTCTGCATTAGGCATTGCATGGTCAACACCGGCTGCATTCTCAATCTCCTCTACAATAGGCCCTTCAACACCGTGCATAGGATCTGACTTGGTCACTGAACTACTTGCCCTGCTCAAAACGAAGCATTAGGATTGGAACAATCCTTGCGAGGAGCTCTAATTTTACCAACCACACAACACAATTCCACACTTTGGTCAAGTACAACTTCAATTAATCGGCTAATTGTCGAATTCATCCCCATAAAAGGCCCGATATACCTATGAAATTGCACCGCTACACAATGAGCTCCAAACACAAATCAGGCAGCGGAATTGCTCATCTCAAGTCAAGGAGATACAAGCCAGTTCTCTCCTCCTCGGTCAGCATCCACGGCCTAGGGCTCTTGCGTCTCCTCTAAAGGAGGATGATCCGCTACCATGTCAACAGCCTTAAGCCCATCCAACTCGCTTGCGGTGCCCTGTCGGTAGCTGGCACGATCATGGGCACCCCGATGGCCATCTAGAAGGCCTTGACAAAGCGGTCGGCTAGCACCTCCCTAAGTGCGTGGAAGAGCTCGTAGAGTGAGGTGCTGTTGGGGAGGAATATGTGGGCATTTTGGTTCTTTGATACCTCCCCCGCGTGCTTCTCGAACTACAGCATCGACAACACCTATGCCGTCCACTGCCGAAAAAAACCTGACCTATGCTGCCGCCGGGCAACACCTAATCTGCATGCAACAATCGAGGAGAAGGCCGAGGGTGTGAAGAGGGGGACACGATGTGGAGGCAGAGCGGCATGGGGAGACGCAGGCAGCGATGGGGATTATGGAGCGGAGTAAGGAGCCTGAAGACGACAAGGTGGCACCGGAAGGGCGTAAGGCGGTCGGGGAAGTGAAGGGTGTCTTGCATGGAGGGCGATCGGTGGTATGGCGCACGCGGTTTGCGATCCGTGCAAAGAGAGGAGGCGATGTGGGCACGAGGTAGGCAAAGGGGCGGGGTGCGAGGCAGTCGAGGGAGAGAGGAGTTCGGGGAGGGGAAGGTGCAGGATGTGGTGTGGAGGTGGTGGTCGTGGGATCGAGCAGTATGACGGATCCACTCAGCCATTCGTGTCAGATCCAACAGATCGAATGCTCTGAAGGAGAACGGACAACCACTACCAACTTCAAATTATAAGTAGTAGATATATTGTTATTGAGGCGTTGCTTGTGATTTAACAGGGATGCCCACTACCACAACTAATCGAGGAAGACACAACTTCGCTTATGGAAATTGGGATAGGTACAGGAAGGGGCGTAGCCAGTAGAGATTCCAACAGCTACTGAATCTTAAGTACTCCTTTAGCATTAGTGCTTAATTTTGGGCACAACAACAACGAATGCACACGTGCTCAGGTGTGGCTTGAGGAAGAAGAAGCTTTGTTGTGTAGATGAGTTGCTTCATGTGCGCCATGTGACTTGTTGGACTGTTGCTTATTAGAGACCTAATTTGACAACTGGTTACTTTGCTTGCTGCTTGCATAACTAGACTTGAACCCTAAACCCACGCAAAGACCATACAGCGAGAGAAAGAGGGTACGGCTCAACGTCACTCTTTCACGAGGACATGGCAGCCCACTAAGTCAAAGGCACCTAATGAGTGTCACGGAGAGTGGATGCTGAGGAGACAACGTGAGAGTGGGTATACGGCAACGGGCAACCCACTGCGGCAATGGTGAGTGGGCAGGGAAGGCAACGCAACGTGAGTCAGCGAGTGCCTGACTGGAAAAGTAGGCTAACTAAAACAGGAAATAGACAATATGAGCCTCTTTTTTATTTATGATTTTTTGTCAATTTTAATTGTGTAAATGGGTTGAATAGAGACAATAACTGATTTATTTGATTGATTGGTGTTAACTTGTTCATAGATTTATAAAAGCTTGATAAGCGAACGTTGTACAAGTATTTCTCAAATAGTAAAGTATTACTAGTAACCCTCAAACCGATAAGAATACAATACAAGCTATTTAATATATTTATCTCAATTCAACTCAGTTCTTTGAGCCCACTCTCTATTTTTTTCTCCTAGGTACAGGAGCAACCATTATCGTGGATGAAAAAAGCTAGTCGTCAGAGAACCCAAAGAAGGATATAAATTTGCGTGCATGGATGCTACACTTAGGGTGCGTTTGGTTGGGTGAACGAGGAACCTGTACAGGATGGTTCAGGATAGATTTTGATATATGTGTTTGGTTGAGTGTATGGAACCATCTCGTACGGGATGGAATGCTACAGATTCTAGGAATATTCTTCAAATATGTTGTACCATCTCGTACATCCAAATTGGTTGAACCATCCTGTATCATCCCGTACCACTAGTGATAAAGTTTACCATACTAACCTCATCCATCCAACCAAACATCATCTCGTACCATCCTGTACCATTCCATCCAAGCAACCAAACAAACTCATGTATTATTCCATTCAGACAACCAAACACTCTCCCTGTACCATCTCATCTAGGATCATCTCATCCATCCTGTACGATCCCATCCCATTCAACCTCGTTCACCCAACCAAACACACTCTTAGTGTTGCTTTCAAGAAAATTAATCCTCTTCATTGTTCTATACATTTATCAGAGCCATGTGAAACTTTTTTTGGGGTTGGGGGGGAGGGTTGGTGGTTGTGAACTTCATTGTGTATGCAGTAGGAAAAAACGTATCATGTTTGTAACCAGATCATTTTGTTCCATGTCACACTGGATCGTGTCTTAATTCCCAAGACCTTGATTTAAAATGGAGATTGAGTTGGCAATGTATGTCAGTGCATCAACAAAATTGGTCAAGAAAGTCCCAACAAAGCATTTATGATGTATATTCACAAGTTATATGTGTCTCCATCGCATAAACAAAATATATGTGTTAATGTACATTTTTAGTGGCAACCTAAACATACATAGATTGCCCTGATACGGAACACGGGTGCAGTGATGCAGAGACGGTGCCATTGTGATATGACTAAGGGGGGACTATTTTTCAATTGTTTTTAAATGGATATTATTTTGATAGTGATTGATAGCTATCGGCGAGTTTCAAAGTGGTAACTTGAAAAAACATCGCTAGTGTTACGAGAATAAATGTTTGTTTAAAAACATTGCTAATTTGTCGATAGAACTATAGTTTGATTGGAACGAACGAATGACATGCCTTTTGTTGTGGACAATTTAAAGTACGTTTGGATATTTTACCAAATTTTGGCTAGCCCCCACAATTTAGCCCTTGTTTGGATTGTCAAAATTTTAGCAAACCTCTAGCACTATAGTCATATTCTATACATTTCTTGTCATTCCTTAGTAAAATTATAGCTAAAACCTTGGCCAAAATTTTGTCAAGTTGGTTTGGGCACAAACCAAACACACCCTCCCTCCTCCACTGCATGAAGAGGAGTGGGTCAAAATAACACAATAATTAAGGGCTTAATACATAAAATCCACTTTTAATTCCCAATCCCATTTCCCACCCTGCGAAAAAAACTCAATGATTGGTTGGATCCTTACAGATCTTGTTGCCACTTGTGTGCTCGAAATTTGTCAATTCGTCCCAAAAACCAATTATATATTCCCTTTGTCTCGTCCGATCTTAGGAGCTCTCGGAGGCAAAAGCTTATGTGGAGATAGCAATCCAAAGGTTGTACCTTTCTTCTGATTAAAGCCATTGTCTTCTCTTTCCAATTCAATCCCACATTCCCTTCCATATAAGCTGGGGTTGGATCTTCTTGGCTTCTCCAAGATTTGGTGCTACAAGTCGTGGAGGAGGTGAGGAATCAGTGACAGATTTCTAGGTTCCACCTGATCTGATCCTAGAAGTTGCAGGGGTAGTGGCGGATTTAGGATTTTATGAATGTGTGTTCACTAATTATATCGCGCTACATTTTAAGTAATAAGCTAATACTAACACTTTGTTTAGTGATAAAATAATTACAAGTTTTTTAGAATAAAACTATTACAACTTCAAGTGACAACACAAGGGTGCATTTTGTTCTTAAATAGATATTAATTCTAACCTTATTCTCTATTCTTATTTTATATGTTAGCATATTAAATGGTATTTTTTTACACACACAAAAAATGAATTAGTACATATTGCTTCAAAAAACAATTAACATGAATATTTTGTTGAGCATATCGCTTCAAAATGTAAATATTTGCAAACCAATATCAACTCTTGCAAATGATGTATATTTTTTATTCAAAGGACTATTTATAAATTATTATGACCACTAGATTCATGACAATTGGCACCATCAAATTCCTTCAAATAAAATATGTAAAGTATCTAGATATTTCTATGGAACTATCTGGATTTTAGAAAGATCAAACTCCATATAATCACGTATGGTCAAATACATTTTTAAAATAGGAGACAAGATGTACTCCTACTATGAATGGCCATGAACTAGAAATTTGTTTGAAACGAGTGTTTTGGTTGGGGTTTCAGAGAAATTATACTGTTTTTCGTAAAATTCACATAGATTTTGAAGGATTTGCGCTTCTCACAAAAATTAGAGCGGTGTTATACTATCAACTCGATATGATCGTACACAATACAAACCTAAAAAATAACTGCGTAAAATACTATGCTAATTACTTTTTTTTATACCCACTATGTTGATTACTTGATTTAGGAATATATATGGGTAGGCCTTTAGAGTAGAGTAGTGCAATGTGCACCTGCAACCACAATTTCTAACTACAACGACTGTTGGTCACTGACAAAAGATAGGTCATCTATTCTGGTTCTTCTCTTAACTGCTAATCTTACTTTCTTTACACCTTTTCCCTTTTTATTAATTCAAAAACACCAAATCCTCAATTTTTAACCATCATCTGCTATGCTTCTCTTGATGAGGGCAAGAGTAGAGGATAAGAGCACACAAATTCTCGATTACAAATAAAAATAAGATTGGAATGGCAAGAATGAGTTGGCTTGATGCAAGCACTCATGCTCAGCTGCAAGTCTCCAATCCTTACTGCAACCGCCATATATAAACATTTCCCTTCATCCTAGCCTGAATCTCCATCTCCTCCAGACGGTCCTTAATATCCTACCTCACCTCTGGCGGCAACTCCCCTGTTGCTTGTCCCTGTGCCCTCTCCATCACCTCCATCTCCTTCCTCCCTGCCCTCACCTCCGGCGGTAGCTCCTGTAGGATCGAGGATAACCGACTAGGGGGGTTGAATAGGAGGTTTCTAAATTTTTCGGCTCTAATTTCAATTTACAAGATCACTAAGCAGAAATTGCAATTTTGACAAATTAAAACTAAGATTTCTAGTGATCACTAAATGCTCCAACAATTCAGGCATAAACAAGAAATGATTCTAAGCACAAATGATATACTCAAATTGCTAGAAATGTAACTTGTGCACAAAAAGGGAGAAATGCAAACCACAAGAGAATAGAACACAAGAATTTTATCCTGTGGTCTCGGAGACTTGCTGGTCTCCCCTAATCCACATTGAGGTGACTTGAACAACTTCAAGCTGACTCCAACCTCTTGAGCCTTCCTCGATCACTATGGTAGTTCCCCGCTCCGGGTAGGCGAACTCCGGCTTTCACAACTTGTCGGGGTTTCTCACAATCTCCGTCGAGAAGCTCACCGCGCATGAACGCCTACAAGCCGTCTAAGAGGTGGCAACCTCCAAGAGTAATAAGCCTTGACGCTTGCTTGAGGTTGGATTGAATGTCTAAAGGCTTAACACTAAATCTACACTCAAATTTGCTCCTCACTCCCATAAAATGAGAATTGGATGCACTAAAGAGTGAAGAAGACTTACTAGAGCTCCAATATCATCAATGAGGACCAAGAGAGATTCTAGAGTGCAGATGGGGTGTATTTATAGCTTCCACCAACAAAACTAGCCGTTGGAGCTCGAATTATTGAAGAAGTGAGGATTTCCGGTGCTACCGCCCATGTAGGGCCGGTAGCACCGGGCTCCAACCCAATGGTTGGAACAGTGCATTAAATGCACTGTCAGAGGTCGTTGTGCAGAGGGTCTGGTGTTATCGCCAAACTAGGACCGGTAGTACCGAGTCCCTTTTTAAACTTGCTCAGCCAGAAGGGGAATCTCTGGAATTTTTGCACAAAACATTTTGGCTGGTGCGGTAGTACCAGACCGTCAAAATGCCTAAAAATGCACCCTTTTGGAATTTTTACACCAGACATTTAGGCCGGTGCTGTAAGATCGAGAATGCCGACTAGAGGGGGTGAATAGGCGGCTATAAAAGTTTCTTCTATGATTAAAGTCTCGCCTAAGTACCCTTATGTCAAAACCTAAATGATAATAGATGCGGAAGCGATAAACTAAGGTTTTGACAATTTAAAGCCTAAATCAACTAGGCTCACTAAGTGCACTAGCTAATTATGTCTCTACTAAAGAATATATAATTCTGAAGACAATCAAGCAATTCAATTCTAGGAATGTAAATTACAACAATATAAATAGAGAATTGAAAGAAAACATAAAGAGACACACCGATGTTTTACCGTGGTGTTCGGAGACTTGCCAGTCTCCCCTAATCCATGTTGAGGCTAGCTCAAACCTCTTTGGACCGGCTCCAGGAATTGAGCACCCGCCTCGATTCCACTAGTGGTAGCTCTTTCTCGCTCCGGGTAGGTGAGCTCTGACCTTCACAACTTTATCAGGCCTTCTCACAATCTCCTTGAGAAGGTCACCGTGCACGACACCTCCACATGCCGTCTAGGTGTCGGCAAACACCAAGAGTAACAAGCCAAGCCCTCTAGCTTGAGCTCCACCAAGTACAACACATGTACAATAGTGATCACCGAGTGCAACACATGTACAAGGCTCCCCTCAAGTGCAACACATGCACAAGAGGCTCTCAATCCTCTCCTAAATGCAACACATGCAAATAGGGCTCACTCTTAGCTCAAAAACCAAATGGAAGAGAGCAACACATACACACAACTCCCACAAACCTTCCCCAAGGTCAGCAACACCCAAATAACAGCCCCCAAGGCTCCTTTTATAGCCTCCCCAAAGAAAACTAGCCGTTGGGAGGCAAAACGGGCAAAAAGTGCAGCAAACCCGGTGTTACCGCCCTACTAGGGCTAGTAGCATCGGCCTCTAGGCCAACGATCACTTTCGTGCATTAAAAACACGAAAAACTAGCCGTTGCTACAGTACCCCCAGTGCTACCGCCCATCTAGGACCGGTAGCACCGGCCATTTCATCGAAAAAACACTTCTCTGGAGTTTTTACACCGCCTCTGGGCCGGTAGTACTGCCCCGGGCGGTGCTACCGCTTATCTAGGGCCGGTACTATCACTATTACAGCCACTAAAACGCTCATAACTTTTTACTCCGAACTCCAATTTAGGTGATTTTTGATTCTATGCGAAGCTTATCACGAGGGCTATAATCTCCACCTACTTTCAAGATTTAAGAAACTATAGATATTTTTAAATATCACAAAAATAAAGACTCTAATGTAGTCATTCAAGTCTAAAATCTGATTTCTCGAAATCCCTCACATAGACTTGATCAAGAGCGTGACTACAAGCTAGAGAGAGTCAATAAGATCAAATATTATACCATTTGGTGATCAACTCATGATCAAAATAATTTGCAAAACACATTTGCAAATACCGAGAACCCATGAGATCAATCCTCTAGCCATGTAAGGATCAACACATGATCCCGACACTTTGCAAAACACATTTGCAAATGCCAACGCATGCTCTAGGATCAAAACCATAACCTCTAGATTATTTTCAAAACACATTTGCAAATAGAAAAATCATAAACTGTACTTAGCATTGTGATGATCAACACATGATCAAATCACAAGCTAAAACACCGATGCATGAGCTCTCACCTTTTGCAACACATGTAAAACTTAGCTCCATGCAAAAACCACATAAACCAAATTGCATGAGCTATCTCCCTTTTTGCAACACATGCAAATCCATAGCTCCATGCAAAAACCAAATTGATTAGTGTCGGGGATCGGTACCCTCGCCACGTGTAAGCATCCCCTGGCCTCGTGGTAGCTTTCCACAGACCAAGGGGCTCATCACCGACCTAGATGATGCCCCCTCGATGGTCAGGCTCGGGGCCAGCGAGCTCGAGCTCGGGCACCGCCGCAGGGGTAGGCACCCTCGACCTCGACACCCCCGCGGGCACCAAGGAAAGGGACATCTGTAGCATTTCTATTTTTTTATCTTATGTAAAACTCTCCCCTACGTGGGAATCAGCACCCTACCTGCCCCTGCGTGGGAACTAGGGTTCAACAGCTCCCGTCAAGATCTCAACAACTCCCGTCAGACTCTCAACGGCTAGCAATGACTTCCAAGCCTCCGTCAAATCGCCACGGGCTCCTGACGTCGGCCTCGGGACCAAGCGGCAAGGTTTCCCGAGGGCTACAAAAGCAATAGGTCACCCCAACCGCAAGAGAGAGAACAACAGAACAGCAACGAGACAGAAAAAACAAGAGACAAGGGCAACACCCGACACTCGACACCGACAAAGAAGAACGGCGCGGCCCCTTCTCTTGCTCGGGCCCCATCCTTGTACTCTTCCACAGAGCTGCTAACACACCCTTAGCCTCAAGGCAAGACTGGAGTAGAGCTATTACCCGACCTTGGAGGCTCGAACCAGTATAAATCTCCGTGTCCGACATCCTTTCTTGGACGACTTCCCCGCGACAGTTGAAGCCCCCGAACGAGCGCGACCTTGGGTCCCGCTCCCGAGCAGACACCTCGCTCCCCTTTCTTTCTTCTGCGGCCGACGGTCCCGATCGTCGACAATTAAGATTCAATAAGAAGCGAGCATGAGATCCCTTATTTGCAACACATGCAAATACTTAGCTTATGCAAAATCAAAACAAGAGAGTGAGCTAGAGTGAACCGGATTGAGTTCATCAACACATGATGAAGCTCAAGCTATAAGACTCGACCCCTCTTAATAGTACGACAACCTATACTAGCAACCCGGTCTCCCATCCAAACACCGAGACCGGTAAAGACTAGGAACACATCCTTAGCCCTACCTAGTTTTACCTTTGCCTCTCGCAGCCACTTGGATCTTTCATGATAACCGATCATCTTCTCTTCAAGTAGGGATCTTCATCTTGTTCATCAACACATGATGAACTCCCCTTGTCTTAGCTTCGGGATCCTCTTTTGAAACTCATCAACACATGATGACGTACTTATCACGTTTATTTATCTCAACCTTGGACTTAACCTATTTCAAACTCATTGAAAATGTTAGTCCAAAATACATGGTTGTCTCAATCATCGTTACACTCCATTAACACATAATGGATGCTCCCAAGATCCTTTGATCTTTTCCTTTGATGATTGACCACAACCCAAAGACAAATGATTGAAAGATTAATTGTTTCTTGAGTATATTAATGCAACTAATGCTTCATATACTCAAGAACTTTCGATTGCTCTAGGATCAACAAAGTGAACCATCAACACATGACTAGTTCTTTGTTAATTGAATGGCAACCGAACACAATTTAAATTGTATTTAAACTATCATGAGTATATATTAACTACACAAGTTTCATATACTCAATTCGATGGAATCTAAAAGTAATGATCCAATTTATATGGAGTGGTGGAAAGGGATCAATACTCTTAAGACCATTAATTACAGAATAAACTCCGTTAGATGTGTGCATACAAATAATTGAACTTGAATCAATATGCAAATATTCAATTTTTGATTGCTTTTGAGTTTATCCTATATTGCCATGAGTATACTACAACTACACAAGTTAAATATACTCAAGGGATTGTTTCAAAGTAATGATCCTTGATATAGAAAGATGAATTAGATCAATACTATTGAAACATCAAGGTAAGGCATGAACTCCCCCTAAATGTGTGCATTCATGTATATATAGAGTCGGAAACAAAATGCGCATCTTAAGGTTAAAACAATGATGGAGTTCACTCTTTATCTTGAATCCAAGAAATATATCTAGAAATAATAAAGTTGCATTGGATACATATCTTTTGGATTTCTATTTTTCTTTTTTACGAGACTATTCAAAAATATACTCAATAAACATGTTAGTCTTACATTTAGATTTATCAATAAAATCGTAACATATTTGACATCAAAGAATGCAACAAAATATGATAATATGAACTCGAATGCATACTTTTGATATTTCTATCTTTTTCATCCAAAAGAGACTAATAAGAGTTAAGCTCAACAAAAGAGTCAGTCTTATAAAAGATTTGTCATTAATTAACAATTGAGACTAATCAATATTATGATTATCAAAAGAGTTAGTCTCAATATTAGATTTGTCATTAACACCAAAACCAACTTAATGGAGCTTGAACTTTCAGGTGCTACCGCTCGCCCGGTAGCACCGAGCTACCATGGGTGATAGCACCGCCCTACTAGGTCCCCCAAAATACCCTTCTTGGGTTTTTACACATCGCTCTAGGGGCTGGTGCTACCGTTCGCCCGATAGCACCGGGCTACCATGCGGGGTAGCATTGGGCTCCCAGATGCTTATCTTTTTAAAAATCATAGAATTTTCAATGGAATCTTAATTTGACATGATACATGTTGTCAAGCATAGAAACCCTGAACGACATCAAGATAAACATCAAGACCCCTCTTAATAATACGGCTCTATTTCTAACAATCTGATCTTTTTTCCCAAACTCCAAGATCGATGAAAAGGCTAGAAAAAAGTCCTTAAATTTATACCTTTGTCATTTGCTTGACGCATTGATATTCTTTTACGTTGTTTTCATGCTTCCATGATCACCAAACCTAGGACCAACCTATTTTCAACATTCTCAAAAAAAATATTAGTCTTTTAACCGCGATTGTCATAAATTACCAAACCCACAAGGGAATTAGGGGCCTAGATGATTTCAGCTTCCCTAGGTCATCCTCCTCCTCACGCTTCCATGATGCTGGGTTGCTAGATTGTCTGTATGTTTGCTACTCAAATAGATTACTAGTAATAAGATGAACAGGGGGGTTCGATTAAGTGACTCTTGCCCTACTTGCCTTATTTTTTTTTCTACTTGGTGATTCATGTCTGCATTATCGCCTAACATACGTCTAACCTAACAACCACCACATGTACTCAGTCTTTTGAAGAAAGAAATTGCAAGCAACAAGTTAGATACAGCAAACCTATCATACGTGTCCGAGACTAGTGAGAAAGCCTAGTATATGTTTTGATTTTGATTTTGAATGATTGTCATGACTTTGGTGGTTGTTGCTGTAACCAACTATTTTTGGATCGACGATTTTTTTAAAATAAAAAACATTTGTTACATCGCTTCATGTGCTAATTTATTAAGAAAAGCTCATACTTTGAATTTTGTTTTCTTTTTATCTATTGCAAGTCTGCACTACGGCCTGATCGGGCTGGGTTTTAGGCTTGCCAAGTTTACACTTATCGAGCTTCAGGCCGGGCTTGGACCTGACATTTTACGTTCTGGCTTTTTGAGCCCGTCCCGGCCCGGCCTGGCCTCGACGTTTGATCAGGTCACTTCTAGCCCATCCTCTTCTCCGGATCTCGTCGTGGCTATTGCTCCCCGTTTCTCAACCTCGAATCGAAGGACTTCTTATCTCGTGCGCATCCTCCTCCGCTCTACCGACTGGCGTGGAGTGGAGATCCATCCGGGCGTGGATTGGTCTCTACTTTCGCTGGTAAGGAAGCTCTACCTTCGATTGTTGTTCTAAGAGTGAGCTTTGTCCTGGGGATCCATTTTTTGCTGTGATCAATCTCATCCAGATCTTTCTTTCTGGGATGGATATGTCAGTCCATGGAGTTTGTTGCGGATTTGTTTGCTCCGTGGTGGAGTACTAGTAGCAGTTTATTTTCCTAAATTTTTGGGGGTTCAACTGAACCCCCATGACCCACGTTAGGTCCGCCCCTGTGCAGGGGATTTCTTGGTCTGGGATTGTGGACAGGAGGTGAAATAATAATCCATCCGCGGAAAGAATGTCATTTATGACGAGGATTGGTGTTTTGCCATGGCTCCACAACAAGGTTGTTGATCCCCTGGTGCAAGTAATCAGAAGGTAGTTGATCCCCTTTACATTGGTCATTACACTTCTGCATGCGAGATCTGTTCCACGTCTTTGCGAAATGGTTGACTACTTGTTTTAGTTATACTAGTTGTCGTGGATGGAACAGCTATATAATGAATGTTCTTCCGTCTATTTTGTGTGTCCAATTGCTGCTTAGCGTTCATTCAGCTTTAGTTTAATGAGGTTGTCACTGTTAAACCCTAGATTTAGTTGGAATCGCGTGTAGCATTGTTCTTCTTATTTCCCCCTGCATCTGTGTCTTGTACATTCTATATTCGTCCATTTGGTGCTTGCAGCACTCAATCTGTAGGTTGTTGAGAAGCTTCTGTTGTAATGTTACGCAGGGGAGCAGAACCAAAGCAACTGGCATTCTCTGCTGCTCTTGGCGTGACTCTTGGAATCTTTCCTATATGTGGTAAGGAATTTATCGAGATGCATTCTTTTGCCATTTTTTTTGTCATAGAACTAAAGAAGTTTCGAGCCAATTTAACTGAGTTAAGATGCCAATCTAGGAAAACAGGATTCACTATGCCTGTCAGCACAAGAAATTATACATCAGTATGCTCTAAGGTTTTTCTTCTTTTACATCTACATATCTGATGGCTTCAGATAAGTCGGTGGTTTTGTCCCACACAACTTTAGTCTTTCGAATGTTGCCGCTGTTTGCTGCATCTTGTCTCCCTGGTAATTCAAAAGAAGAAAAGTTTTGTATTGCCATGTCACAAAATGCTTTCATGAATTACACGTAGCTTTTACTTAATAAAAAAAATCATGCAAAGGGAATTATCTTGAAAGTTGAGGTTCTGTGTTGGTGTTCTGGCAATAGTGTTCATGTTCTTGGTCATCGTAACTAAGCATGTGTTTTCTCCCAAAACCTATCGGTATGCTGCAACATAACTGTTTTAGTCAAAAATTTCTTGAACTTTCAATGTCAATGATGCTTAATCGTGCCTGTGCTGCAATTGAAACTTGTGAAGTGTATGGACAAAATCTCTTCGGCCCTTCTAAATAATAAAATAATAAGAAAATAGTATTCGATTTCTGTTCATCTTAATATTTGAATTTGATATTATCATTATATATGCGCCTTTGTTTATTTCTTTAGAGGATTCTATGTCTAATTATTAAAAAAATTAGATTGATTGATACGAGTGGATTTCTTGTTACAATGGATGGAAGAAAGAATGGACAGTCCAATAGCTGCTTCACCAGCCGCAAGGGCTATGACAAAAATTGCGAAAATGTCTCCTTTTAATTGGCGACTATCAAATAGATCAGAAAATGATTGTCACTTTGTGACAAGTTATATACATTATATTGTTAGATAATCCTGTCATATCTTCCTCAAAGTAATGTGATGTATCTTAGGCCTTTCATGATTGCAGGGACCACTGTTATTCTTTGTGGAGTTGCTATAGCAATGTTAGGATCTCGCTGCAATGCTGCTACCGTTATGGTTCTAAATTTCATTGTTACTCCCCTTGAGTTAAGGTAAACACACACACAGTTCATTAATGCACGAATTGAGAAGCTGCATTCATGGTGTCTGATTCTCTTACAAGGTCTCCACATAGGTCAAACTTTGTTTATAATAGTAGGCTAGTGTATTGCATCAGGAAACAATGTCACTTAACTGTAACGGATTCTTTCCAAGATCTTCGCAATTTCGCGTAGCTCAAGCTTTGTTCGTAGATTATAACAGGACATGTTTGTGGATTCAGTCATGTCTTATGTGTCACAGTTTACAGAGCTCCCCAGTACTTTTTTTGATGGGGAACAGTAGGGGAGGGCCCTACTGATAAATATTAATTAATATATAGTACATGATTAACTTAATTACATAAAAGATCCACATGATCCAAAAAAACCTCTTAACACAGGTTAGCTACTACTCAAGGCAACCAATTACAAAATGAACTAACTCATTTAATTTCTACTAATCTAGCTTTCCAAAGCATCAACCATCTTAGAGGAAGTTCTGAACTTCAACAATTCCAAATCCATCAGTAGTAACCTCTTCACCTGAACTTGTTGGGAGGAATTTTCTCAAAAATGCACTTATTTCTTTGAGTCCATATGTTCCAGCAGGCTAAAGTAATAAGTTCCTTAACGAATATTTGTGCAGATCCAACTTGTGCCTTAGCATGAGACAACTTGTCCATAATATCTAAAGAAGTATTCCAATTGGTTTGAATCAAATTCCAACAATCTTTGCTAAATTGGACTCGAAGAAAAGATGCATCCACTCCTCTAGAACTTGATGGTTACAGAGCATGCAGTGAACATCATCAACTCTAAAATTTTTCTGAAGCATCGTACCCCTAGTGTTAATTTTCCCATAAAGAAGAATCCATAAAAAATACTGCATGTCTTAGCATGCATTAATTTTTCTGAACCAACTGAAAAATGGGACAAACTTGCAAATTTCTAGAGAGAGCCAAGTAAGTCTTCTTTGTTGAAAATAATTCCATGAATGACCATGAGTCCTGATTGCTACTAAAGTTCACCAAAGACTGTCTCACCTGCAATTCTTGAAGTTGACCAATAGCAATATATGATAAGGGAGAATAAAAAGCTTCATATAAATCCTCCAATGAGAGGAAGTCCGAAACTAGCATATTGCTCTTGATTATCTTCTTTGAGAATTGAGTTAAGCCATAAGTCCTCCCAAAACAGAATTGATTCGCCATTACCCAACTCAGGGCTAGCAATAGCTTTAGACCAAATCAATTGCTTTAAAATATCCTTTGACCAAAATGAACCTTTGCCACTGTTCAGCAAAGGAACCAAGCTTCTGTTGTACTGTTGCCATAAAAAGTTAACCCAAGGGATATCCATATTATTATAAAACTTGCATAAAGATTTCATTAGTAAAGCTTCATTTTGCCTTTTAATATTGATAAATCCTAGTCCCCCTATCTTTTTTTGGCAAACAAACTATATTCCAGGCAACTAAACAGGAATACTCATGTCGAACATCGGAAGAAGTGATAAACTGAATTCACCAAAGTTAGCTTGCCTCCTTTTGATAATGAAAAGCTTCCCAACCTGAAAGTCGACTTATACATCTGTCTAGTAATCCAGCAAAATCATGTATTCTTGGTTTAGAAACACAAATAGGCAGCCCCAAATATGTAAATGGAAAAGATTCAACTTTACAACCAAAAAATCCAGCTAATAGCTCGATTTTATCCAATTCCATATTGAGAGGCACCATATATGATTTAGCAAAATTAATTTACTGTTGAAGTTGCAAACGATTGAAGAATACCTTGAGGAAGAAAATCTCTCTTCCATCTGCCTTCATTACCGCCAGTGTGTCGTCAGCATATTGAAAAATTGGGAAGTCTATGTCAAATTTAGAACCATATTTGAAATTAAGCCTTTTTCCATAGCTTCATTTAGAATATCTTGTAAGAGGTCAGCAACCAGGACAAACAACTGTGGGGAAAGTGGGTCACCATGTCTTAAGCTCCCCGGTATTTGTAGGCTATTTTGAGTTTGGCTTGCTGAGTTTCCCTGTTTGTTAGTATCTTCCTTAGTCTGCACTGTTACATATTGTAATCATAGTGCGTATATTTCCCAAATCCATTTTGTTCATATGCTTCTTAGCAAGTTCATGGCTGATGTAGATGAATTTGCTGTTGCTAGTTAGCTGATAGGGAGAATTTAGTTTCCATGCGATTGACACTGCTAATTCCTGAGTACATTTTCCCCAGCATGATCGTCCCGTTCTTGCGTTTGGGAGAAGTCATCATGGGAAGTCAGCACTTCCCATTGACGTCGGATGCATTCATGAAGGTGATCACCGGCCATGCCTCAAAGGATGTGCTGCTCAGCATCGTCCATGCGGTTAGTAAACATCTTCAGCCAGTCTAGCTGATATATAATAATAGGATAGGAGCACCGCTCTTTCATTCAGAAACACTGACATGAGTACCACTGCCATTATTTTGGATCACAGATGCTGGGTTGGCTGATTGCTGCACCATTCGTGCTGGCTGCCCTGTACATCGTCTCCATCCCATGTTTCAAGCTTCTGATCGACAAGTTTGGCAGCATTCCTTCTAGCCCCAGGACAACGATCAAAGCGGTGTAGTCATAGCGTGGCTCTCCCTGAAAGTAGCCTGTCTTATGCTTCTTAAGCTGTGTATATACATTCTTTGTGATGTCGCCAAATTGAGATGGCTCTGGCAACATTTTGCTCAGCCATCCTGACATGGTGGATAAAATGGATTTTTAGAATTCACGTATAGTTATTTGTCATCAACGTTATATTGAGATTTATTATATTTCTGAATTTGCGGAGTGGGAGTAAACGAGGGAATGAAGCAAGTATATATACACATACAGTAGCGCTAATCTACGTATAGGCGCAGATTAACCTATTCTACGCGCTCATCGAAACCATAGAGCCTGCTCGCTTCGTGTGTTGTTCCCGTGTAACATGCCAACTGAATTAATAAATATGTTGTTCTCTTGTATGTACATGAATATTTTTGTTGTTTTATCCATAACTTTTTATTGGTAGTTTTGATTTACGAACGGTTTTCATCATTGTCTTATTGATGATAAGAGCTACATATTGATATAAGTCTCACTGTATAAATCAGATTTTACTATCGGTATACATAGATTTTACTGCCATATGGTAGTAAAATCTTACGGTACATTCGATAAATTGATAGTAAAAACTCATTCGTGCAGTGTTTATTAGCGAGGCTTATATTATTATGTTCCTCTTGTCGTTAGTAAACTACTGATGAAAACTGTTCGTTAATTAGAGCTACGAATAAAAAGTTATGGCTAAAATAAAGTAAGAACAGAATCATATACAAATTAAGAAATATGCTTACTAGTTGTTTTGGATACCCGTACTGCTTCGCTAGTTAGTTCATTTTCTAGTTTGTATAAAAGTCTGTTCTTTCTTTATTTTAGTTATAACTTTTTATTCGATGCTCCGATTCACGAACAAATTTCAGCAGTAGATTACTGATGACGAGAGGAACAATATGATATAAGTTTCGCTAATAAACGTTGCATGAATCAAATTTTACTGTTAAAATGAACATCGATTTACTACTGTATGATAGTAAAACATATATATATCGATAGCAAAATCTATATATAAAGGTAGTAAAATTTGTTACCAGCCAGAAAAATTAATGTTTATTAATAAGACTTATAGATTTTATTGTTTTTTACTCAAAGTATTACTATACCTGTGTATAGCACTCTTATCCAGTAAAAAGCAACATATCCAGTGTTTTCTAAAGTTCATGAAAAACACATGTCCATATTTTCCAAAATTCTCAAAAAATTACCATATGTAGAGGACATGAGATTCTACAAACCTATAAAATTTGAAGATCAAAATCAATCACATTTGAATGTTATTGCTAAATAAAAAAAGATTCATGTACAAGCACTGAGTAACATTTATTAGACATTTATGTACAAACATGCTTAGTCAACTGGACAGTCGCGCGGGCTCAGTCGGTAAAGCAAACCTGGCTGCCGTGTAGAATATGCTATTCTACACGCAGCTGTAGAATAGCATATATATATATATACACACACACGAGTTTAGATCACATGCTTTGCTAATTTATATATAAAATCAGCACATACCTACAACCAAACTATCATCAAAAAGGGAAAATCTAGTTTGAATTTCAGTTCAAACTTATTTGAACTAGTTAGTAAACTGGTTAAACTCAGCATCTTAAAAGTTTCAAAAAATTTCGCAGGAAAATACATAGAGAAAATATACTTTTTAAATCATGGTGCCCAGGCACCATGGTGCCCTAGGTAATTATACTATATATATATATATGTATATGTATGTGTGTGTGTATATATATGGATACATATATGTATTTATATGTTGTATGTGTATATGTATGTGTATACGTATATGTATTGTCGGAACCCAAATATGCAAATCCGAACCCTCTGTGTATATTGCACTAGTCCAGGATCACGCTAGTGCACACAAGCTCAACATAGATGTATATCATAATCATACACAACGAATACATAATAAAAGATATCATATATTAATTAATACCTGTTGAATGATCTTATGGACAGCTTACATGACAATGCCTCGCAAGACTGAATAACAAATTAAACTACAGTGGAAAGAAAACGTAGATACACCTCCCAGTATACCACAGGCAACTGACAAGGCTCGCACCTTAAACATTCGTCTCCTTCTGGTACATCTCCTCTAGCACTGGTGTAGACTCCTCAACTGAGGATATTGTTGTTGGCAAGGGTGAGTACTTAAAGCACTCAACAAGTTGTGTATAGAGTGCAATTCTAACAGAACCATATGCAAAGCTTATTCCAAAGGAATGGCTATCAAGGCTATTTTGCAATAAATCAACATTTATAAACAAATACAATAAATAGATTGTAAAACAAATAACAGTAATAGATAGATTCATCATTTCTAAAGTAAACCAAGTTTTCCAATCCTTAGTCAAATTCCAACCATTCTATATGGCAATCCTGTTATCCCAACCAAGTTTTCATTTAATTAAGCTAACCCTTAACTGTAATTCCCGAGCATTGCTCAATACCACGAGCACGGCTATTCGAATAGTTTTACACTCTGCAGAGGTTATGCACTTTACCCATATGACACGATCGTCTCTTGTTCCCATGCAATTAACACACTTCCTTTGGTGTGTTAGCGGAGAGATCATGACAAAGCCTTTACAAAGTTCTGCCGTAACCCAGTACTATCTGCTGAGGTTTCAACACTAAAGGGTTAAACCGCCACGACAGGGCTGTCCCATTCCAGACATGTGGTTGCATGATTTACTCACGTCAAAGGCTTGTAAGGTTAAGTCCTTAGGATGATCGAAGCAAGACTTCTACATACCCTCTGCCCATCGGGCCCACCTTGGCATACTCGCCCCTTGTCACTTGCCCCAATCTAAGTGATTACCACCCCAGTTGATTACCAAGCACCACGTGCCATCAACAATTCAACATTGTTGCGTGACATCCATCGCCACAATAACTTAATCTCATCGTGTGACCACACTTGACACACTAGTTCATATCACTGTTCCATATTCTATTAGTCAAGATTAAACATTGATGATTCAAGTACATGTGATAACATGGCATGGCTAAGCAACTATGACGTTCTAACCTTTCCATGTTGATTTCAATACCAACCAACTATAGTGAACCAATCTACGGTGACAGTATATCATGGCATACAAATGACAAGGTAGGGTATATATCAAATTGGTATAATAGCCAAGTCCCAGTTTAATTTGAAACAATTGTATATGTGAAATAACATGCAATAGAGTAAAACAATATAGCGATTTTGTAAACATAGGTTCAACATGATCAAAGCACAAATTGCCTTATAAAAGCCTTTATTCTTGCTCTGGGCCTTGGTCTTGAGTCGACGAATCTTCCTCGGATGAGTCGCACAATTCAACGTCTACGCGAAACGAGAGAGAACACCGAATAAACACAAAAAATAGAGATCAAACAATCTCTAAAAATTAAATAAAATTCACCATTAAATAGATCTCAATTTTATAAATTTTTAGAAATTTGAATCACCTCAATCGGAGTTCATATGGAAAAGTTATAGCTACTCAAAATTTGAATAAATTCTGAAAATACTGAAAATAGGAAATCCGAAGTAAATCGAATTATTTTTATACTGAAAAACCGCATTTATGATGTCAGCATGACATCATGATGACAACAACACCGACGAATTTCTAGTTGAAATATTTTTCAATGGAAAATCTTCGATTATGACAAAGCGACACGTGGACTCGGCGTATGCACCCAATTCACCAATCCACGCCGGCCCACCATGAACCCATCGCCTGACGCCTCGCTTCCAGGTTCGCCACACGCGTTTGCGCTGATTGGCTCGACATGCGTATGAATCTACCTCGCGCGCGATGAATCGAGCACTTTGCAGATTCAACGCGACGTGGCACTACCTCAACCGATCGATCTAAATCTAACGGTTCACCTTACCGGTTGTAACACCCTGAAATTTACTCTAATTTAATTTTTGGAGTATTTTTTATTTTTGAGAATTTCTGAGAATTTAATTGGATTTATTCATTTTTGACCTTTCTTGAATTTCATTAAATTCATACAAAGGTTTATGCAAAGTTTTATTGAAAATATTTTATCTGAGTTCTAAATGTTCCAAAATATTTTCCAGAATTTTTTTGGGTATTTTTGCTATTTATTTTGGCTTTGTTTATTTATTTGAATTATTTTATTTCAAAAATATATTAAAAATCGGATGAATAGTGTTTGGACCGAAACCCTACGGTTCGACCCAAATCGGCCGTCTTGTGCGTCGGCGCATGCAGCTCGCTTCATTAAACCCTAACCGCGCAAATCAAGCCGTCGGATCGAGATCCAACGGTCAACGTTGCCCGCGTCACCCGCGAACATGCGACATCGGATCGTCGCTACTTGGACGGTCGTGATGGAGCCACGTCGGTCTGACTGGGCGTAATCGCCGGAGTTAACACCGCCGAGCGTTTCCGCTCGTTTCGCCGATGTTTGCGCGCACATCGAGGCTCCTTTTAAAGTGTCGGTTGCTGCGCCGTGTAGAGCTCTTCTCGCCGCTCCTTTTAGACTCCTTGCACGCACGCCAAGACCTTCTCTAGCGCCCGTGTGAGCTCGCCGTAGTTGCTTCCTCTCGCCGCCGTTGTTTTTGCTTCCTCTCGTCGTCGTCCGAGCCGTTCCGCCGTGCTCCGACCCTGTCCCGAGTTTGCCGAAGGAAGCCGCGTCGATTGGATCACTTCTTCACGCCGGAGGATCACCGTAGCGCCGTCGTCTACGCCATCTTCCTCAGCTCCGACAGCCCCTCCTTCTTCGCCGCCGTCAACCTCGTCGAACCTCGCCGATCGTTCGATCCTCATCGCACCGCATAGGTGAGTCCACGTAGCCCTTCTCTGTTTTTTGTTTGGATTAGATCGTAGCCGTTAAATCTATGATGTGCGGCGTAGATTAGATCTGGATATTAGGTCTTTTAGTAGATCTTAGCCGTTAGATCTGCGGTAGACGCTTGAGATTGTGCCACGTTTCCTTATGCACAGTAAACCACTCCGGTAACCTGCGCCGTCGGATTAGATCTAAATGGTAGAATTTATATCCGGGTTGCCCTAAGGATCCGCGCCGTTCAGACTTGAACGTGCGGCGGTGATGGCGCCGTACCCTCGCCGAATCGCGCAGCGGCGTGTCTTGCGTTGGCCGGGCGGAGACCGGATCACGTGCCATTCTGAGGTGATTCGGAAATTGCGGAAGCTTGGTTTGATCAAGCTACTGATCCGACCGTTGCTTTTAGGCGCATCGCTTTGATCTTGCCGCGTGGCCGCGTGTGAACCGAGTCGCCGTCGAACGTGCGCGAGATCCAACCGTCGGATCCGGGAGTCCCACCGGATGCGCGATGCGTGGTGGCGCAGAACGCAATGCTTCGCCGAGTCGGTGCGTGGGATCCAGCCGTTGGATCCGAGCGACCGTCGGATGCGCGACGCGTGTCGCGTGGGTTCGAGGCAGTGCAGTGTGACGCATGAGATCTAACCGTTGATTCAATGAACGGCTCGGATCTTGTTGCGTGGAAGCACTGTGCTGGTGGACCGAGTCCATGGTGGAACCGATCCGAGCCGTGGACCGAGCCCATAAACTGAGGCGACGTGGCGGTACCAGAAGGCTGCCACATGTCATGCTGACGTCATATTTTTTTATATATAAAAATAATTCGGCCGAATTTCATTTCGATGCTGATGTCATCATTAGGTCATGCTGACGTCATAAATCCCAATTTTTCCGTATAAAAATAATTAAAAAAATCGGATTTTCTGATTTATATTTTATTTAAAACTTTAAAAGGCTATAAATTTTGCATTTTAACTCCGATTGAGGTGATCCAGTCCCTAAAAATTTGCAAAATTGTGCTCTTTTTAATTGTGAATTTTAATTGAATTTTTGAGGTTATATATTCTACTGTTTTGGTTATTTATTTCATATGTTATTTTTACGCGTAGACGCAAATTTGCCGAAAAGTTTCCAAGAAGAGTTCATCGCTCAAGATCAAGCTTCGGATCAAGACCAGCAACTCTTTGAAGGCAAGTGATGCTTTGACCATTTTGATCCCAGTTTCTTTTAAATGTATTTTGCTTTGAAATTATGCATGCTAAATTAATTAAAAATGAATTTAAATTAATTTGGGGTATGTAGCTAATCAACCCATATTGTTATCGCCACCTTGAAATTACTATTTGTATTCCTTTAAATCATTGTCCACCCTAAGGTTATTCGTATTTGTTGGATGTTAATATGATGCCAACACGGGAGGCTAGACCGTGATTAGAAGCTAAGCCTTGCAACGAGTCATGAATGATCTTTCGAAAAATGTATCAATGTTGACTACTGAAATATTGAATTTATTTTGAAAGTGGTGTGATGATGCCACATGATGAGATTGAGGTACAGAGACACGTGTGGTTACATCGATGTTGAGTTATTGGCATGTGTTGCACAATAATCAGCGGGTGGGAAATGATTTAGATCTGGGCAAGTGGCAAGAGGCTTTGTGCCGAGTGAGCTTTGTGTGGCAATGGGTTGATGAGTGATGTGAGTCTATGTGCCACATTGGGCTGTGTGCCACTGTTGAGTGATGAAAGTCTTGCCTTGGTCAGCTAAGGACTTCACCTTGCAAGTCTTTGAACTGAGTCACCCGTACAACCTCATATCCGGTATGGGACGGACCTAGTTGATTAGGGTTACGATATCTTTCCTCCGATACCTCGGGGTGACAGACACGGGGTGTATCTCGTGGGGAGCGCACGTGCTACGGCTTGGTGCCCATCCAACGGTGTTGGCCTGTCTTATACTTCGGCTCTGTGTGAGGGGAGTGATAGTGAAGGCAATACCAGAGAGGTTCATTGGTTAAGGTAGAGGTTCCTGAAAAGCTTTGTTACGGACAATCACTTGTGTGGTGAGCGGCTGTATCTTGTGGGTAAAGTGTACAACCTCTGCAGAGTGTCAAATCTATTCGAATAGCCGCGCTCGCGGTATTGAGCATTGCTCGGGGATTACAGTCAAGGGGTAGATCTTCAAAAATAAAATATGGAATGGGTGGCTGTGTGCCAGTGTGAAAATGAATTATTAAGTCTGGGTGCCGAGAATCTTTAAGGAAAAACTGTTTGAAGAACTTAACATTATATATAACTGTTTCATTGCTTTTAACCTAAACAAGATGCTAGTTTAAAAATGCTGTTTGATGCAAAAGAACCAAGTAAGCCAATTCCTTGGGATAAGCCTTGCATGTAGTAATAGTACCGCATTCAGTGCATTACTTGTTGAGTGCCTTGAGTACTCACCCTCCTGCCTATCAACCCCAACATCGGTGGAGGAGTCTACACCGTGCGGGAGGAGGAGTTCATTGAAGATCCGGATAATTAGGGGCAAGCCCGATCGGTTACTGTGGCAAGATGAAGGCTTCCACGAAGTTTCTTGCTTTTCATTGTTTCCTTTTACTCGATAATGTAAGCCTGCGTGGTGATTTATGTAAGGAGACCATAAGGTCGTACAATTCAGTTTATATAAATGTTTGCACTATTTATTATTGTATTGCTGTAATGTCTGCAAAGTGCAACCCTGTAAAGGCTGTGTGTGCTAGCGTGATCCTGGACTGGCACAGAATACACAGAGGGTCCAGATTCTCAGAATCGGGTCCCGACACCGGTGCGATTCACTGCTGGCGCGGTGACGTGGCTCGATCTTAGACGCTCGCTTATGATCCGATGGTTAAAAGCTTCTCCCGATGATGATGGCGACGCGGCCGCGGTTTCTTACCGGAAGCGAAGACGACAACCCCAACAGGACAGACGACGATGTTCTGATGACCCAAAAGTGGCGGCGCGGACACGTCTCAACACGACGATCTTGGAATATGGCACCCGCACGGCGAAACACGGCTTGAAGGTGGCACAAATTGATGAAAATGAACGGCGATGCAACCACGAACTCCGGCGAGCCTTCCTGCGCTAGAAGCGATGATTTTCGCAAAAGCACTCCGACCAAAAGATGCGGCGGCTAATGGCGAACCTCGAGGTACCTGCTCCCTCTTAAATAGCCTCGGCATGCGCGCACAAATGGAAACCTAATCCTACCCGGTGGCGGCGGCTTATCGGCGACGGATTCTAAGTCCTTCGTGAACACAACGGCCTCTAGCCATCCGATGATGATCGAACGGCCACGAAACATGCTGACGCAGCATGATCGGATCTGCCCCTTCCAAATTCAACGGATACGATCCTAACTTACTATAGGATCAAGGATAACCGACTAGAGGGGGGGTGAATAGGAGGTTTCTAAATTTTTTGAATCTATTTTGCAATTAAGAAAGACACTAAGACATAGAAGCAATAATTGCAAATTCACACCAATAATCTCTAGCAATCACTTAAAGTACTTAGTCAATACAAGTATAGCAAAAACAATTCTAAGCACAAATAGTCTACTCAATTTTTGCTATTAATGAAATTTATCACACGAATGAAAAATACAAATCACAAGAGAGTAAGAGACAAGATTTTTGACCCATGGTCTAAGAGACTTGCCGATCTACCCTACTCCACGTTGAGGTGACTTGAACCACGTCAAGCTGGCTCCACTCACTTGAGCATTCCTCGATCACTAAGGTAGTTTTTCCCCGCTCCGGGTAGGAGAATTCCGGCCTTCACAACTTGCCGGACCTTCTCACAATCTTCATTGAGAAGTTCATCGTGCACGATCGCCTCCAAGCCATCTAGGAGGCGGCAATCTCCAAGAGTAATAAACCTTGACGCTTGCTTGAGGTCAAATATTAGTGTCTAAAGGCTCAATCGCTAAATGCCACACTCAACCTTGCTCCTCACACTCACAAAAGAGAATTGAATGCACTAAAGAGTGGAGAGCACTTGCTAGAGCTCAAATATCATCAATGAGGACCAAGAGAGGCTCTGGAATGCAGGTGGGGTGTATTTATAGCCCCCACCAATTTTTCTAGCCGTTGGAGCTCGAATTGGGCTGAAATCAGATTTTTCGGTGCTACCGCCCATGTAGGACCGGTAGCACCGTGCTCCATTCCAACGGTTAGAATAGTACATTAAATGCACTTGCCAGAGACCGTTACATAGGGTCCGATGCTACCACCCTACTAGGACCAGTAGCACCGGGCCCTTTTTATTTTTGCTTCGTCATATTTGGACTTCTCCGGAATTAAGGCACCGGGCTGAGGTCCGGTGCTACCGTTTGCCCGGTAGCACCGCGCTACCATGAGCGGTAGCACCGGACCTCCTGACTACCCAAAAATGGGGTTCTCTAGAATTTTTGCACCGAGCTAAGGGCCGGTGCTACCGCTCGCCTGGTAGCACCGCGCTACCATAGGCGGTAGCACCGGGCTCCTAGAGAGCACAAAAGGGTTCTCTCTCGAATTTTCACACCACCCTTATAGCTGGTAGCACCGCGCTACCATGGGCGGTAGCACCGGGCTCCCAAAGAGCACAAAAGGGTGCTCTCTGGAATTTCACACCACCCTTATAGCCGGTGCTACCGCTCGCCCGGTAACACCGCGCTACCATGGGCGGTAGCACCGGACTTCCAGAGACTTCATTTGTTTCCATAGAATTTATTCAATGAGACTAGAAACTTGACACAATGCATGATCTTGAGTATTTAATTTGAGCCTTTAAACCCTAGATGATATCAAGACAATCGTCAAGATCCCTCTTTATAGTACAGCCCTAATTCTAGCAACTTGATCTTTTCTCCAGACTCCGAGATCGGCAAAAAGCTAGAGAAAGGTCCTTATATTTATACCTTTTCACTTTCTTGACGTATTGATCTTCCTTTTGCGCCATTCTTTATATTTCCATGGTCACCAAGCCTGGGATTAACCTACTTTCAATGTTCTCAAAACAATATTAGTCCTTTAACCAAAGTTGTCATTAATTATCAAAACCAAACCAACATGGGGGCCTAGGTGCTTTCAATCTCCCCTTTTTGGTAATTGATGACAACCTCAAAGTGATAATTGAATTTGAAATTGATTTGGAGTGTACAATAGATAAGATATGTTGTTTTTCTTCAAGAATTTGAATTTTAATAAGATTTTACTTCTTGAAACAACAAGCTATTTAATCATGATATTTAAATAAAAAACCCCCCCTAGAGATGTGCATATTAGAAGAAAGTGGATACTTGCACATGAAAGAGAAAATTGAAAAATTTGACAGAGTTTCATTAAAAAATTTGAATCCGTGGATGAACAAGCAACAATTTGATATATATGTTTGCAAGAAGCATGAGAATTTAAAAAAGAACAACCACAGGTACCACAAGTATTTAAATATCCACAACATATCAACCACAAGTATTTAAACATCCAAAACATATAAAAAAAATCAACATAACCACAAGTATTTAAAACATCCACAACATATCAAAATATCAAAGCAACCACAAACACAAACAACCACAAAGCTAATCTCTAATAGTTTCTTCACTCTTCCATTATTTCTTCACTTCTTCATATACTCTCCCCCTTTGGCATCAAATACCAAAAAATGACGAAGATCTTCAATGAGCTCAAGAAGATGGAGGAGCAGGAGGAGGAGTAGACGGAGGAGCACGAGATCCAGAACGCTGATAAAAGACGAGCGTAGTCTGAGAGCGAAACTCCTGAAATGATGAACGAAGCCCGGAGATAGATGAGTCAATAGAATCCACTCGTCCTCTGACCTCAACGATCTGCCTAGTCTGAGATTGATACTCCTCCACTCGAGAAAAACTACTCATCATATCAGATTTGATGCTTGCTAGACTGTTCATCATGTCATTTCTTAAGCTGTCATAGAACTGATCATGGGAGGTCTGATGAGATGATGGAGGGGCTTCTGCGGCAACTGGTATCTCCTGTAACTGAGGCTGCTAAGAGGAGGACTGGTCTTGCTGACTGATGGTCTGAGGAGCTGCCTCAGGGGGTCGATATGGCTTGTGGACACCGCCACATCCCCCTCGAAATCCATTCACTCTTTTGATAATCATCATAATAAATGGAGCAAAGTAGATTCTTTTACCTTTGTCACAGGCAAATGAAGCCATTTCTCTGATCATGAAGTCCACTACATCAAATTTGTGCTTGAACATGACTTTATTCATAATGTTCCATGCATACCCTCTGATCTCATCATAATTGCCGCTCTTAGGATGGATTGTCACTCTGACAATTCGGTTAATGAGACTTGCTGAGGGAAGGAGATGCGTCATTTTACTTGGACGCTTGACTGGAGCGGCTGGATCATAGAACTCAAGCTGTCTGCGAGGGGAAGAACTGTGTCATTATGTATACTTGGATATCCATTATGGTAAATCCCCCATGCCTCCTCTATCTCACTCTTAGTAACTGTATGCACTACGGCATCTATCATCCAGGTGATAGACTCAAAGGACTCAGAAATATGAAGAGTAGCATAGAATTGCCTAATAAGATCTTCATTATAATCACACTTCTTACTCACAAAATCTGACAGGCCAGCCCCATGAAATAACTCAGGAACTCCCACAAACAAAGAAATCTTTCTTATATGGTCCCAGTTGACCCATTTATGATCAGCAAATTCCTTTTTCTTGTAAATCTCATAATATACCTTTTGTTGAAACAAGGTTCTGAACCTATCCTCGGAGGCACTTATAGGCAACAAGTATTGATTTGCTTGTCGGAGAGAGATGAATGTTTCACCTTTGATTTTTCTCAAATCAATTGATGGATCAAAGTTGTCGAAGTTCTCTTGATCATCTCCTGATCCTCCATCCTTATCTTCATCATGATCAACATCCATGGGATTGTCTTCTTTTGTTTCTTCACTACTAGGCTCTGGTTCAATTTGTTTGCCTTTGGATCGCTTTGAACTGTCATCAGCCCTTTGTTTGCTTCTCTTTTCAGCTCGTTGAAGTCTAGATGCAATAGGCAAGTCGTCGTCACTCTCACTTGTATGAATAGGAGGACGACCTCGATTTGCTGCCACCTTTTTGTAAGAACCAGTGCCTTGGGTTTTAGGCATGATTACTGGATATACAGAAAGAAATCAAGGAGTGAGATCAAGGTGATATGCCCTAGAAATAGAGAATTTTGTGAAAAGTAACAGTATTTGTGAACAAATTAACTGTAATCCCGGTGCTACCGCCCATGCTGGTTCAGTAGCACCGGGTTTAATGCAGTGCTACCGCACATGCTGGATCGGTAGCACCGAACATAGGGCGGTGCTACCGCACAGAGACCGGTAGCACCGATCAATTTGGGATTGAAACCTAGTTTTAACAAAACTTATGGTTTTGAATAATTTGATTCATGAAAATTAATCTAATGACATAGATAATCTTCAATACACTCATTCTATCCACAAATTTTAACAAAATTACCACTAATTTTGCTACATTTCACAAGAACCCTAAAAATATTGAAAATATTCTAGGGCATGCCAAAGAAGGATTTTTATGAAGGAAAGAGCAGAGAGATGAGTTACCTGAATGGAGAGGAACTCAATGAATTGATTTGCAAGAATAAAATCTTGAAATACTTGAGAAATTTTGAGTGGAGAAAAAGAGGGGAATGAAAAGGAGAGAGAAGGCGTCGGTGCGGTATGAAGAAGGATAAGAGTGCGGTAGCACCGCACGCGACTTAATCCCCAAAACCCGATAAATCCGGTGCTACCGCCTCCAGGCCGGTAATACCGGGCTTCGGTGCTACCGCCCATGTGTGGTGGTGCTACCGGACTTAACAGCCTGAAAGGCTGAAAAATCATCCAAAAAGTCCAAATAAGTTGAAATAGCTTATATGGTTTCAAATTTTTATTGAAAACATATATTAGCATCCCAACCTTATATAATAATAATTTTTAAAGGGAAGATTAATATTAATTCAAAATAGGATAGTTTCTTGGATTTTGACTTAATATGATTTAGAATTACTCTTTTGAAGCATAGAGCACTAATTTTAAAATTTTTACATTTTTGAAAATGTAGAAAATATATGAGGAGTAAAATACTCCCCCTTAATGTGTGTTGTATCTAAAGAATTAAAGAACATTAAATAAGATCCAAATAAATATCCAATAAAAATCAACCATGGTACAAATATTTAAGCCACATTTGAGATATCTACTAGTCATGTACCCGTGCGTTGCAACGAAAACTCAATTTGCGATAAAAAATTATTTGCAAAGAACACTAACTTTAGTTATATTTCAATAGTAGAGAAAGTTTGTTCCTCCGAAGAGATTTGACTATTGGGTTAAATCCTCTTCCATCTCAACCGTTCATGTTAGATCCAACGAATCAAGTACTCTGAAGAAGAACGGACGATCGCCACCAACTCTTAATTAGAATTAGTAGAGAGATATCAATCCTTACCATTGAAGGAGGAGAAAGTTATTGTCTTCCTCTTGTAGGAAATCTTCTTGCTTCTTGCACGCAGCTTTTCTCTTCTCTTCCTGCGTATGTCTCCACTACCGATCGGCCTGTCCTCCTGGAGATGAGAGTGGGTGCCCTCTAATAGGGAGTAGATGAAAGCAGAAGGCAGCGTACGCAAACGGATGAAAGCCAGGTCTCCCCGACATCTTCGTGATTGGCACATGATTTGGTTGCGTGATTCTTTCCTTTTAATCTATGCATTTCCAGATATGATGAGATAGAATTCCCGTACTATGGGATATGATGAATATATCCTTCTATCTGTGCAGGACATGATGAGAAAATCATTCCATTTATAAGATATATGAATAACATCCTTCCATTGTAAGAATATGTGAATAGAGATATGCTAAAATAATATTTCTATTAAAAAAAGATATGATAAAATCCTTCCATCTAAGATATGATTAAATCCTGTTCTATCTCAGCCGTTCATGTCAATTCCAACGAATCAGATACTCTAGAGGAGAACGGACCACTGCCACCAACTCCTAATTAGAAGTAGTAGAGATGACATTTAGTTCATTCCTCAATTTACAAAAATGAGCTTCATCTAAAGGCTTGGTTAGGATATCCGCTAATTGATCTTCGGTTCTAATGTGACTAATCACAATATCTCCTTTGCTAACATGATCTCTCAAGAAATGATGACGAATTTCTATATGTTTAGTTCTTGAGTGTTGGACCGGGTTGTTGGCTATTTTAACGGCACTTTCATTATCACATAATAGAGGCACATTTTTAAAATTTATTCCATAATCCATTAAGGTTTGCCTCATCCATAATAATTGTGCGCAACAACTACCGACGGAAATGTATTCGGCTTCGGCGATGGATAGAGCTACAGAATTTTGTTTCTTGGAAAACCAAGAAACAAGGGATCTACCTAGAAATTGGCAACTCCCGAAGGTGCTCTTTCTATCCACTTTGCAACCCGCATAATCCGAGTCTGAATATCCAATTAAATCGAATTTAGCACCTTTAGAATACCATAACCCTATATTTGAGGAATGCTTCAAATATCTTAGAATTCTCTTAACAGCTACTAAATGATACTCTTTAGGAGAAGCTTGAAAACGAGCACACATGCAAACACTAAACATGATATCGAGCCTAGATGCAGTGAGATAAAGTAAACTACCAATCATAGAACGATAAAGCTTTAAGTCTACCGGTTTACCTCCCTCATTTAGATCAATATGCCTATTGGAAGCCATTGGAGTCTTGATAGGTTTTGAGTCTTCCATGCCAAACCTCTTGAGCAAATCTTTCACATATTTGGTTTGACTCACGAATGTCCCATTTTTGAGTTGCTTGATTTGAAGCCCAAGGAAGAAGCTTAATTCTCCAATCATTGACATTTCAAATTCCCTATACATCATATCACCAAATTCTTTGCAAAAATCTTCGTTAGTAGAACCAAATATAATATCATCAACATAGATCTGGCATACAAAGAATTCTTCATCAATTATTTTTGTAGAGTGTTGTATCAACCTTTCCAATTTTGAAACCTTTTGAAAGTAGAAAGTCTCTAAGCCGCTCATACCATGCTCTAGGAGCTTGTTTGAGACCATATAGCGCCTTAGAGAGCTTGTAAACATGGTTTGGATGTTTGGGGTTTTCAAAGCCGGGGGGTTGTTCTACAAATACCAATTCGGATATTTGACCGTTTAAGAATGCACTCTTTACATCCATTTGAAATAATTTGATATCAAAGCAAGATGCAAAGGCAAGTAAAATTCTAATAGCTTCTAATCTAGCTACGGGTGCAAAGGTTTCACCAAAATCCAATCCTTCGATTTGTGTGAAGCCTTGCGCCACTAATCTTGCCTTATTTCTTACCACAATACCATTCTCATCTTGCTTGTTCTGAAATACCCACTTAGTACCAATAACGTTGTGATCCTTGGGTCTTTCGACTAGCATCCATACATCATCATGAGCAAAGTTGTTGAGCTCTTCATGCATTGAGATCGTCAATTTCGGGTCATCTAGAGCTTCATCTACATGAGTAGGTTCAAAAGAAGACACAAAAGAGTAATATTCACAAAAAGAAGCGACGCGAGATCGAGTTTGAACACCCTTACTAACGTCACCCAATATTTGATCTATTGAATGATCTTTGGAGAGACCATGATGAATTCTTTGAGGTAGAGTTTGAGCTTGTTGATCAGTCTCCTTCTCATCCACGTCCATGGGTTGAACTTGACTTGGCGTTGCGGAAGTAGGAGGTTCAACTTGAGTGGATGAAGGTTGATCATCTTTATCCTCCTTTGGTTTTATGTCTCCAAGCGTTATGTTCTTCATTGCTTCTCTTAGTCCTTCATCACCTACATCATCCAAATTTTCTTGCTCTTCTTGAGAGCCATTAGTTTCATCAAATTCAACATCACAAGTTTCTTCAACAAAACATTTATATTTGTTAAACACGTGATATGCTTTACTATTTGAGGAGTACCCAAGCAAGAAACCTTCATCACCACGACTTTGGAATTTTGAAAGTCGAACACCCTTTTTCAAGATATAACATTTGCAACCGAAAACTCGAAAATAAGAGATATTTGGTTTTCTTCCAATAAGAAGCTCATAGGAGGTCTTTTTCAAAAGACGATGCAAATAAAGCCTATTTGTCGCATGGCAAGCGGTATTAATGGCTTCCGCCCAAAAACTATCGGAAGTGCCATATTCATCAAGCATAGTTCTTGCCATTTCGATTAATGTTCGATTTTTCCGTTCTACAACTCCATTTTGCTCCGGAGTGTAGGTGGCGAAAAGCTCGTACTTTATTCCAAGTTCATACAATAGTCCTCAATTCTTGTGTTTTTAAACTCGAAACTATTGTTACTTAAAATTTTCTTAATTTTGAAATCAAATTCATTTTGAGCCCTTTTTGCAAAGCTTTTAAAATTACGGGAGGTTTCAGATTTATCGTCTAGAAAGAAAACCCAAGTATATCTTGAATAATCATCAACAATAACTAAACAATAAGAATTACCTCCGATGCTCTTATAGGTTGTTGGGCCAAACAAATCCATATGTAAGAGCTCTAATGGTCTAGATGTGGACATGATACTCTTTGAAGGATGAGAATTAGCTACTTGCTTGCCGGCTTGACATGCAGTACAAAGTCTATTTTTCTCAAATTTCACATCTTTCAAGCCCACAACTAAGTCATTTTTAAAAAGTTTTTTGAGTTGAATCATCCCAACATGAGCTAGTCTTCTATGCCATAGCCATCCTAAAGATGTTTTTGCAATCAAACATGTTTGGAGACATGACTCATTTGAGGTGAAATCAACTAAATACAAGTTTCCAAACCTAAAACCTTTAAATACTAAAGAATTATCATTTTCTTTAGAGATCACTACTCCATTCTTAGAAAACATGCAAGTAAGTCCAAGATCACAAATTTGTGCTACGGATAGCAAATTGAAATTCACGGTTTCAACTAATGAGATGTTTGAAATAGAAAGATCATTTGAGATAGCAATTTTACCCAAGCCTAATACCTTTCCTTTGCTATTGTCTCCGAAAGTGATCTTGTCATGTTGTCCATTTCCCGATTCAAATGTGGTGAACATTTTTCGGTCACCGGTCATATGTTGAGTGCATCCACTATCCAACACCCAATGCCGTCCGCCGGTCTTGTAATTCACCTACAAAGAAAATCAAGCCCTTTTAGGTACCCAAATTTGTTTGGGTCCTTGGAGGTTAGTAACCAAGGCTTTGGGCACCCAAATGGCATTCTTTCTACGGCCAAGTGTAGGAGTGCCAACAAACATAGCAATAATTTTACCAAAACTATTTTTCTTAAGTATATAACATGAATCATAAACATTATTCTTGGTTGTCTTGCCTAAAGGACAATCATTTGCTAAGTGTCCTACATCATGACATTTATAAATAAACTTCCCATTTGATTTAACAAACCTCGGAGCTTTGTTACTAAATTTTCTTGTCCTTCCTAGGAATGTATCCAAGACCTTCTTTGTTGTAAGAACATCTTTGACTATTTAGAATTTTGTTTAGAGTGTCCTTACCCTTAAAACATCTATCTAAACTTTTGCTAAGCTTGTCTACTTCCTCTTTAAGCCCATTATTTTCTATCATTAAATTTGCATGGCAAGAATTTAAGCTAGCACATGAAGTTGAAGGCATATCAATCAAATCATCACAAGATGTAGATATGCTAGTTTTCGATATATAACATGAATCAATTTCTAAGCAAGATAAATCATAAATAATTTTGTAACTAATGCCTACATCATTTTGAGACTTTGAATGGCCCTTAACAAGAAGAGTCTCATGAGCTTTCTTTAGCTCCTCATAAGAATCTTTGAAGGAAAGATATTCTTTTCTCAAAGCTTTATGTTTAGACTTTTCTTTACCGAGATACTCATTCAAGTCCTCAAGCATATCTATTAGTTCATCATAGGAGGGTTCATCATCATCATTTGATTTTACCTTAAAATCTCCTTTTGCCAAAAGACACAAAGGAGCGACGAAAGGTGATGAAGCCTCCTTGATGGCAATGCCGACAAGGCTCTTCTTCTTTGAAGGTGTATTATCCTCGGAAGAGTCGGAGTCCGAATATTCTTCTTCAGAATTCCACTCTCCAATCTGAGCCTCGCCTTTCCCGTCTTTATTCAACTTCTTGAAGAGCTTCTTCTTTCCATGAAAGAACTTCTTCATGGGCGACTTGTTCTTATCGTCCTTTTTCTTAGGACATTTGGAGGCAATATGTCCCTTCTCATCACACTCATAGCACCGAATATTTTCATATCGGTTGATGCTTGAGTATTATCCCTTCTTGAATTTTTGAGGAGCACTTGTGCTTGAGAGCCTCTTCATGAACTCCTCATTCTTCTTACACATGAGCGCCTCTTCATGAATCTCCTCATTCTTCTTACAAGGAGGGCCATTTCCTCCTCGGTGTCTTCATAATCATCGGAGTCATCAAGCGCCTCATCGCTTGACTCCACCTTCGCCTTGAAGGCGATATTCTTTTTCTTCGAAGAGCTTTGCTCCAAGAACTCTTCCTTATCCTTCTTGTAGAGGTCATTTGTTATGAGGTTTCTAAGAAGTCCTGTTGGCATCATTCTTGGCAACTCCGATGAGTTGAGAAACAATGTCACCAAGGTCTCATATTTGTCCGAAAGGGCCCTAAGCATCTTACGAACAATATCAAAATCGGTTATTGATGCCCCAAGGCCCTTGAGCTCATTTACTATGTTGTTTAACTGTGAATACATCTCATTGATGTTTTCATAGGGCAACATAATAAAACTCTCATATTTGATCTGAAGCATATGCAATTTTGCTTCTTTGACCGAGGATGTCCCCTCATGAATTTTCAAGAGGGTTGTCCAAATCTCATGAGCGGTTTCTAGATTGCTCACTCGATTGAACTCATCCGCGTTCAAAGCACCAAGAGAGTATTCATAGCTTGAGCATTTAGATGAGTGTTTCGCTCTTCTTGTTCCATTGTGAGTGTGGGATTAACTCCCGGAGCGAAACCCTCAACCACAATTCTCCATATGCTTGGGCTCATTGCCCTAAGATAAAAGGTCATACGAATTTTCCAATAAGCATAATTTGTGCCATCGAAAAATGGCGCCTTGCCTATTGACACCCCATAGCTAGCCATCCTTACTATTTAGGCAGTAAAGCCCCAAAAGAGAGTCCAAGCTCTGATACCACTTGTAGGATCAAGGATAACTGACTAGAGAGGGGTGAATAGGAGGTTTCTAAGTTTTTCGAATCTATTTTGCAATTAAGAAAGACGCTAAGATATAGAAGCAATAATTGCAAATTCACACCAATAATCTCTAGCAATCACTTAAAGTACTTAGTCAATACAAGTATAGCAAAAACAATTCTATGCACAAATAGTCTACTCAATTTTTGCTATTAATGAAATTTATCACACGAATGAAAAATACAAATCACAAGAGTGTAAGAGACAAGATTTTTGACCCGTGGTCTCAGAGACTTGCCGATCTCCCCTACGCCACATTGAGGTGACTTGAACCACGTCAAGCCGGCTCCACTCACTTGAGCCTTCCTCGATCACTAAGGTAGTTTTCCTCGTTCCGGGTAGGTGAACTCCGGCCTTCACAACTTGCCAGGGCTTCTCACAATCTTCCTTGAGAAGTTCACCGTGCACGATCGCCTCCAAGCCGTCTAGGAGGCGGCAACCTCCAAGAGTAATAAACCTTGACGCTTGCTTGAGGTCAAATATTAGTGTCTAAAGGCTCAATCGCTAAATGCCACACTCAACCTTGCTCCTCACACTAACAAAAGAGAATTGAATGCACTAAAGAGTGGAGAGCACTTGCTAAAGCTCAAATATCATCAATGAGGACCAAGAGAGGCTCTAGAATGCAGGTGGGGGAGTATTTATAGCCCCCACCAATTTTTCTAGCCGTTGGAGCTCGAATTGGGCTGAAATCAGATTTTTCGGTGCTACCGCCCATGTAGGACCGGTAGCACCGGGCTCCATTCCAGCGGTTAGAACAGTGCATTAAATGCACTTGCCAGAGACCGTTACATAGGGTCCGGTGCTATCGCCTAACTAGGACCAGTAACATCGGGCCCTTTTTATTTTTGCTTCTTTTTATTTGGACTTCTCTGGAATTAAGGCACCAGGCTGAGGGCCGGTGCTATCGCTCGCCCGGTAGCACCGGACCGCCTGACTGCCAAAAAATGGGGTTCTCTGGAATTTTTGCACCGGGCTAAGGGCCGGTGCTACCGCTCGCCCGGTAGCACCGCACTACCATGGGCGGTAGCATGGGCTCCCAGAGAGCACAAAAGGGTTCTTTCTGGAATTTTCACACCGCCCTTATAGCCGGCGCTATCGCTCGCCCGGTAGCACCGCGCTACCATGGGCGGTAGCACCGGGCTCATAGAGAGCACAAAAGGGTGCTCTCTGGAATTTTCACACCGCCCTTATAGCCGGTGCTACCGCTCGCCCGGTAGCACCGCGCTACCATGGACGGTAGCACCGGACTTCCAGAGACTTCATTTGTTTCCATAGAATTTATTCAATGAGACTAGAAACTTAACACAATGCATGATCTTGAGTATTTAATTTGAGCCTTTAAACCCTAGATGATATCAAGACAATCTTCAATATCCCTCTTTATAGTACAGCCCTAATTCTAGCAACCCGATCTTTTCTCCAGACTCCGAGATCGGTAAAAAGTTAGAGAAAGGTCCTTATATTTATACCTTTTCACTTTCTTGACGTATTGATCTTCCCTTTGCGCCATTCTTTATATTTCCATGGTCACCGAGCCTGGGATTAACCTACTTTCAATGTTCTCAAAGAAAATATTAATCCTTTAACCAAAGTTGTCATTAATTATCGAAACCAAACCAACATGGGCCTAGATGCTTTCACTTACCCTAACCGACACGTCTCTTCCTCCACCGCTTGATCTGAATCTAACGGTCCACAAGCATTAGGGTTTCCAAAACGCTTCTACCGTCAGATTAAAGATCAACGGCCACGATCAGGTTCTGGAATTTGGGCCAACGCACATGCACAGTAAATGGGCTTGGCCCATTACTGTTCATGGATTTCCCAGGAATTTTTCTTTAAAAACAATTCTAGCAATTAGTTTAATTGGTTTTAGGCAATAAAAAATATCAGAAAAAATCCAAGAAAATTATCAAAAATACTTTGAGACATTTTGAACTCAAATAAAATATTTTTGGCAAAACTTTATATTAACTTTGCAAATATTTAATTAATTTTTCTTAAAAGGGCAATATATTTAATTCAAAATAAATTCAAATAAAATCCAATAAATCTGGAATAATAAAAAAATACACAAATAGTAATAAAATAATATTTATGTCAAATTTTGGGATGTTACAAACCTCCCCCTTAACAGAATCTCGGCCCCGAGATTCAGGGCTAACTAGGGAATAGGTTTGGGAATTCTGACTTTAGATCCTTTTCACGCTCCCAGGTTGCTTCATTCTTTGAATGATTGCTCCACTGAACTTTGCAAAAGCGAACGGACTTGTTCCTGGTCTTGTGCTCCATCACATCCAAAATTCTGATCGTTTGCTCTTTGTAGGTCAAATCCTCCTGCAGTTCAATTGCTTCTAACGACGTCTGCTCTGTTGGAACTCTGAGGCATTTCTTAAGCTGTGACACATGAAATATATCACGCACTCCTGCCAACGACTGCGGCAATTCCAACTGATACACAACCTCTCCTCGACGGCTCAAGATTTTGAACGGACCAACTTATCTTGGCACAAGTTTCTCTTTAGCATGAAACCTTTTAACACCCTTAAGAGGGGTAACTCTGAGATACACATAATCATCCGGCTCAAAGCTCAATTCACGTCAACGATTATCAGCTCAACTCTTTTGCCATGACTGTTCTACTTTCAACCTCTCTGTGCTCATGGCAATTTGATCTTCAGCTCCTATGAGAATATCAGGTCCAAAACACCAAACTCTTTTCTGTCTCATTCCAATTCAACGGGGTACGACAAGCACGACTATACAAAGCCTCAAATGGTGATATTTGCAAACTATCCTGATAACTATTATTATAGCTGAATTCTGCATACGTCAAACACTTATCCCATGATGTAGCGTAGCTAATGCACAAGCTCCTAAAATATCCTCCAAAATCTGATTAACTCTTTCAGTCTGACCATCTGTCTGCGGATGATACGCTGTACTAAAATTCAGATGAGTTCCCATTGCTTCATGCAACTTATTCCAAAATCTCGAGGTAAATTGGGTACCACTATCTGACACAATCTTCTTGGGCACCCAGTGCAACCACACAATCCTTGTCATATATAATTCTGCCAAGCGATCTTTTGAGTAGGTAGTCTTCACAGGAATGAAATGAGCAACTTTGGTCAAACGATCAACGATGACCCAAGTAGAACCATATCCCTTCTGGGTTCTATGCAATTCCCAACGCTATGGGTCTTATTACTGGTTTGCCTCTTACTTCCACTCAGAAATCTACACCGGCTGTAACAAACTTGCTGATCTCTGATGCATTGCCTTTATTCTCTAACACACATCACACAAAGCAACATTTTTAGCAACTTGACGCTTCATCTTAGACCACCAAAACCTCTCCTTAAGATCTTGATACATTTTAGCACTTCCTAGATGAGTCGAATACTTGGGATCATGAGCTTCTTCCAAAATCAACTGCTTAGGCTCCCTCTTGTTAGGTGCACATATTCGACCTTTAAACCGCATGGTACCTTTCTCATCCACGGTAAAATCCTCAGCTAAGCCTTCATCCTTTTGACCCTCTCTGATTTGATCTTCAAGGTTGGCTTTACTTCCAAAGCAGCTACAAATCCTTGCAGAACCACTTCCAGCTTCGATTTCTAAAATTTCTTACATGACTCCAGCTGATCATTTAACACCAACATATTAGTATTGCGACTCTTTCGACTTAAGGCATCACATTAGTTTTTCCTGGATGATAATGGATTCCAATGTTACATTCCTTGATCAACTCCAACCATCTCTTCTGTCTCATGCTGAGATCCGACTGAGTGAATATATACTTTGGATTCTTATGGTCCGTAAATATATCTCACCTCTCTTTCTAATGAGATAATGGCGACACAACTTCAAAGCATGCACTACGGCAGCTAATTTCAAATTGTACATGGGTAATTCTCTTCATGTGGCCTCAACTGCCTTGGTGCTTAATCAATAACCTTTCCATTTTGCATCAACATGCATCAATTCCAGAAAACTCTTTTCACATTCTGGCGTCCATGCAAACTCCCTTTCCTTTTTCAACAACTGCGTAAGTGATCTCACATTCATGGAAAACCCTTCTATGAATCAACAGTTATATCTTGCCATTCCCCAGAAAACTATAGATCTAAGTAACAACTTAGGTTGCTCACAATGCAACATTGCTTCCACTTTGCTTGGATCAACGTCAACTCCTTTAGCAGTCCTCATATGGCCAAGAAATTCCATTTTCTCCTTTCAAAAGTCACTTGCTAAACTTAGCTTACAGCTGTTGCTCTCGCAGCATTTCCATAACCAATCTCCAATGTTTCGCATGCTCTTCCCTTGACTTGGAGTAAACAAGAATGTCATCTATGTACACAACAACAGCCTGTCCAACTATTCCATGAAACTTCATTCATCATGTTCATGAATTATGTAATGGCATTGATCATTCTAACAGACACAATTGTAAACTCATATTGTCCATATTGCATAGAATACTCTGGCTTAAGAACATTCTCTGCACGAATCTTTAACTAATGATAACTCGATCGAAGATCTATCTTTGAGAAAACTCCAACTCCTCTTAACTGATCAAACAAATCATCGCCTGGGCAACGAATACTTATTCTTTAATCATCACTTCATTAAATGCTCGATGGTCGATACACATTCTTAAGCTCCCATCTTCAAACAGAATAGGCGCTCCCTATGGTGATACACTGGTTCTGGCGAAATATTTTTCTAGCAACTCTTTGATCTGCTTCTTCATCTCAACTAGTTCATTTGTAGGCATTCGATAAGGTCTCTTCGCTTTTGGCACTGTACTAGGCACTAACTCAATAACAAACTTGTTCTCTCGATCTGGCGGCATACTAGACAAATCTTTGGAAAACATATCCAAATATTCTCCAACAACTAGCACATCTTCTAGGCTGGCAACTTACACACTGTTCACCATCAACTGACAATCATGATCTGCAGTCGCTTGAAATTCCATTTTTCCGCCTTCAGGGCTTTTAACTGACACAACTCTTCGACCAAACTCCAAGACAACCTTATGTCCGGGCGACCAATCCATTTCTAGAGTAGCATCTAGGGTTTGGTATCCAATATGGTTCACTAGGAACTTTTCTCCAAGAATAAGCAACTTAACTCCATAACATTCTAGGTTAGATCAAGCAATACTGTATTTTCTAACAACGGTAATTCTTCCGGGCTGACAAGCTTTACAAACACCACTGAACTGACCATCATTACACACGCAACATTTTCAGGTGAACCATCAACACAGGTGAATACTCAGAAACATCTGACTCTTCATTTTTCATTAATGCTTTTATTCCACACCTCACATACCAATACATTACTATCTTTACTTTATCACTTTAAACAAGGAGTATTTACACGGAATTCATCACTAATCACTTTTCTTTACAAGTAGAGTTGTGACACTTGTAGAGGGTAAAATCATTAATCTAAACTTTCTCGATTGGCGTTGGCGTCGAGGTCTTGAATGGGATAGAATTGAGATTGACTTGAACTTGCATGGTTGCTTTCTTCTGAGGGCAGTTGTTGGCAAAATGTCCAGACTTGTTGTAGGTATAATAGAGTTTAAGGCAAACTCTCTGGAGCATTTGTCAACCGGGGCAGTGTCTTCATTCAGACGCCTCCTCTTCAACTGATTCTCTGTACAAACTTCTCTTGCGACTTTACTGCTCACTCTTGGCATTATGAACTTGACTGAGGTAATTTCTGGTACTACCACAGTTGCAGGAGATGCTTGTTTTCTCTGAGGGCATTGATTAAAATAATGACCTTTCTCACAACATCTGTAGCACATACGTACCCCTTATTGTGCTTTGTTGGTTGCAATTGCATGCTCATTATTGTCCTCATTGTGAATCTCAATTGGACATTTCTTAGGGCACTCCCTAGCCCAATGAACTTCTTCATCACACAAGAAACATGCTGTTGGTGATTACCACTTACTGCTTTCCTGATGAAGGCTGACAGGATCGGAGCAATGCATCTGTAGCTCCTCAAATGACTTAGTATATATGACTGGTACTCTACTTCCTTTTGATAGTTCTTGAGCAATTGCGGCTCGAAGATTCTTTCATTGATGCTGGATCACAGCAGTAACTATCAGATCCAAGGGACATTGAGCTGGGCAGTGATCTTGACCTTCAAAAGGTAACATGTGATGTTGCTCATAGGACACTCTCCAAGAGGATGCCTTCCCTCACAGCTAGAGCAATTGATCGCATGCTCATATGAGGTATGTCCTATTTCTCCACAGCGATTGCACGCACTATCCTTCGACTTGTTTGATTGACAACACTTCAAAGAACACCGTCTTGATATCGAACAAGGTCCAGGGGTAACATTCTTTTCTGAATTCACTGCGACTATACTGTCCTCTGGTGAAGCAAAGAGATCACGAAAAGCAGTAACAAACTTGTTCTAAGAGATATTCTACGGGGTTTCATGGACAGCACAGTACTTCTTCCACTATTCAGCAGCAATTCCTTCCAACAGATAAGAAGCATACATGACCATCTCGTCACCTTTACACTGAGTAGCGCATAACTTCCTCTCAATGGTCTTAAGCCAATCTTCTTCTTCCAAAGGTGAAACATTTCCTGAAAACGTCGGTGGACGAGTCCTTATGAATTCTGATAACCTTGAGTAGGAACAAGAATTATTGATAACAACTTGGGACACTTTGTTGACATTGGCTTGATTGATCATGTTCTGCATTTGCTTCATCATTGCATGCATCAACTGAGTCTGTGCAGTCAGAAATACTCCAAAACTCTGCATATCCATCTGTATTGACGGTTGAAAAACTGATCCATCATTGAGGTTCTCACTGAGTTGATTTCCACTCCCATTAACTCCACTGCTTCCACCAGACTGCACCATCTGCTTGGTTGCTTCATAGGGTTAGGGAAGAAGGAAATAGCATAGGTAAGAGGCAGGGATCCTGAAGCAAGGGAGATAGGCTTAACCCAATCAACTTAAGTAAGCAATATTAATAACTTGGTATGGTTACTTACATAAACCTAAGAGCTCTACAACACATACTGCACACTCAGCAATCATGAAAGAACCAGTTCAACCTAAGCACACAAAACTACCGCCTACATGGTGACGCTCCTATCTTAGAAGACGCGACTCCCCCACATGAGTCTCAACTAGCTACTCGAAGCATGGGTCTTCTAGTTTCTGGAACATTTCATCGATCCACTCCTCGAGCTTGATGATTCATTCCTTCCTGATCTTCAAGGTTGACAGTAAGCACTCGCTGCTTTATCCTAAGGTGTGGCACATCATGAACTACCAAGATAACTTAGGTAATATTTTAACTTGTTCTAGCAAAGGTAAGAGAAAGAAACTTCAGCAAGGGGAAAGAATAGAAGAATGGGATAAGTCAAGAACTCATTTTCTCTTCAGGTTAAATCTTTATTAGGAAAATAATTTTGAAGATCCTAGAGAGACGACCAAACTATCTAGGGTCAAGACCTACAGTCAGTATGGCTCTGATACCACCTCCGTCGGGACCCGAATGTAACATCCCAAAATTTGAGTTTTGGAATGTTTGAATTTGAAAAGAAACCATCTGCATTTTTTCATGAATTAATACCAGCTTAATTTGAATTTCCCATTAATGAAAGGATTTAATTTGACTAAACTATTCATAAAATTAAAGATTTTCAGTTTTAGTTGGGTTCATTGTGCTCCAAGGAATTTTTCTGAATTTATTTGCTATTTATTTGAATTTAATTGCACTTATTCGAATTTCTGAAATTTTCTTAAATCAGAAAATGAATTTTATTTCCAAATTTTCCCTTGGGCCGTTTTTCCCGCGCAGCCCATCTCGGCCCGCTCCGCTTCCCTTTGGCTCGCCAAATTTGACCAGTTTCACTCGCCTCGGCGGCCGCGCGTGCCCGCCCCGTTTTGCCTTGCGGCCCGGCCCACCCAGCGCTGCGAAACCCTAGCCGCCGCTGCCATCCGATCTCAATCGAGCGACCTCGCGAAGCCGCGTAGCCATTCCGTGTGAACCGTTCGATCCGGGACACGTGTGCGGTCCTGATGCTTCCACGTCGCCCCGCGCCGCCGCCGACTCAGAGTCTGCCACCGCACGCCGCCGTTCTCGGTTTTCGTGCGCCGCACGCCTCCCTAGGCTATAAAATCCTGTGCCGCATGCCTCCCGAGGATCCCCTCCTTGTGTCGCCCCTTTTGCCCTACCTCTCGCTGCCCGAGACGCTGCCGTTGCTCCGTGCGGCCTCGTCGGAGTTCTTCGCCTTAGCCGAAGCTTCTCGCCGCCTTTTCTTTGCCGCTGGTGCGTCTTCGCCGCCGGTGTGTCTTCGCCGCCACCGTTTGCCTTTCCGCGTTGCCCACGACGCCCTTGTCTGGATCCACCTTGCTCCGCGCCCGATCGATCGCCGTTCCATTGTTTGCCGCTGCTTCTTCTCGGCTTCGGTGAGTTGAGCCACTGCCTCGCCGTCGATCTACTTCATTTTGCCGTGGCCGTCCGATCGCTCGGCAACGCTCTAGATTCTGCCAAGTCCTTCAGCACCCGCGCCTTGTTCCCTGCCGTCCGATCCTGTCCGTGCCGCCGATGCTCGACGCGTGGCCCGTCCACGTCATCGCCTGCGTCAGCCGCCGCGTCAGCCGAGCCGCTGCGTCAGTGCTGACGTCAGCCGTGCGCCGAGTGCACGGTGAACCGAACCCGTGCCGTGGACCCAGTCCACCAAAAGCCGGCTGACGTCAGCGTTGCATAATAAATCATTTTTCCAATAGAAAAATAAATCGTGAAATTCCGATTTTCTGATTTTCAGCATTTTCTCTGAATTTAATCTTTCGGAGGCCCGTTCTCGCTCATACGAACTCCGATTGAGGCGATTCAAGTTTCTAATTTTTCTAAAATCAAGATCTATCTTCCAGAGCCATTTATTTTCAGTTTTGAGCTTGTTTGTGTCTCTGTTTTGTATTTATTTGGTTTCGTTGCTTTCTTTTCTGGTAGACGCTAATTCTGAGGGAGTGAAAGAAGATTTCGAAGACCAAGACTCAGCACTAGATCAGCAAGGCAAGTTGTAATCCTTTGACCATATTGATCCTATGTTTGCAAAGTAATTTGTTTTATACAATTGCATGCTATTTGTGTATCAATGATCATTTCATGGGAATAGCTATATACCTAGTTGTCATTATGTCAGCTTGATTAATTGGGATGCCATGTATCCATTGTTAAACCTAGGTTGGGACATTACTAGTTGGACATAATCGTTATACCAACATTGGGTTATCGTAGTTATGCTTAAGCATGCTTAGATATACGTTGGGATCCATATCACATGTTGAATAATGTTAATCTTGACTTAATGAGTTATTAAATTGTGGCTGTTAGCCACTGTTGTAAAATTTGTTGTACCATGGCGGGGTTTGCCATTGGTCTTGGTTGAATGAATTGTTTTCCCTCGGGCAAGTGATCGTGCAGTAAAGGGGGTGCTTTCTAGCACATTGGGATGTGGATGTCTTGCTTGAGACAACTTAAGGATTTAATCTTGTGCGGGCCTAATCGTACTACCACAAGTCTGGTATGAGACAGACCTAGCTGATTAATTTGCAATGTCTAGTCTTGAGTACTGCCAATTGGTGGTGTGGGTTCCGGGATGGACGGGTAGATTCGCAAGGCGCAAGAGGGGGGCCCTAATGGGCGAAACCTTAGCGAGCAGTACTGAGTTTAGACAGTGCATTGTAAAGGCTTTGCCATGATCTCTCTGCCAACACACCAAAGGAAGTGTGCTTATTGCGCATGGCAACAAGAGCCGATCATGTTTGGTCGGTAAAGTTGTACAACCTCTGCAGAGTGTAAAACTATTCGAATAGCCGCGTCCGCGGTCATGGACAAGCCGGGAATTTCACACGGGGTATAGATTGTTTCATGAAATGTGGAATGTGGAATTGTTGGGATGTGAACGGGGAGTTCACTGTTGTTTTGTTGTCTAAAGTAATACTGTTAAATTTATTGGTTTATACTTGTTTTAGAAGGTGTAGGGTGATGCCTCGCCATTCTGTTCATGTTGTCTACCATTGATCTACCAGTTATTTATTTATCTTTTCATAAATACGCTTTCAATCTATTTATTGTATTTCAATTCAAGTTATTGCTTCTGCAAATGAACCATATGGCCATTCTTGTCAAGCCGTGCATGAATATATTGCATCAATTCCCTACGGCTTGCTGAGTACTTTTGTACTCACGGCTATACGCCTTTGTTGATCAGTTGCTGAGGAAGGACCAGGAGATAATGAGTATCATGAGGACGAATTCTATGAATACTACGTGGATTAGGAAGGCGTTTCCCCAGACGATTGCCTGTGGCATGTCGAATGGTCCAAGTTATCTTTTCCGCTGCAATAGTTTATTTGTTTCTTAAGCCCTTACGGCATAAAGGTGTAAACATTGACCATAAGGTCGTATGCTTTATTTAATAATGATTTTCTTCTTCTTAGTTAATTCGTTGTATGGAATGATATTTCATCTATGTTTCCACTGTGTGCACTAGCGTGATCCTGGACTAGTGCAGTATACACAGAGGGTTTCGGATTTGCAAATCCGGGTCCCGACACCGAATATGCAAATCCGGACCCTCTGTGTATACTGCACTAGTCCAGGATCACGCTAGTGCACACAGGCTCAACATAGATGTATATCATAATCATACACAGCGGATACATAATAAAAGACATCATATATTAATTAATACTTGTTGAATGATCTTATGGTCAACTTACATGATAATGCCTCGCAAGGCTGAATAACAAATTAAACTGCAGCGGAAAGAAAACGTAGATACACCTCCCAGTATACCACAGTCAACTAACAAGGCTCGCACCCTAAACATTCGTCTCCTTCTGGTACATCTTCTCCAGCACTAGTGTAGACTCCTCAACTGAGGATATTGTTGTTGGCAAGGGTGAGTACTTAAAGCACTCAACAAGTTGTGCACAAAGTGCAATTCTAACATAACTATATGCAAGGCTTTTTCCAAAGGAACGACTATCAAGGCTATTTTGCACTAAAGCAGTATTTATGAACAAATACAACAAATAGATTGTAAAGACTGTAAAACAAATAACAGTAATAAATAGATTCATCATTTCTCAAGTAAACCAAGTTTACCAATCCTTAGTCAAGTTCCAACCATTCCATATGGCAATCCTGCCATCCCAACCAAGTTTTCATTTAATTAAGCTAACCCTTAACTATAATTCCCGAGCATTGCTCAATACCGCGAGCACAGTTATTCGAATATTTTTACACTCTACAGAGGTTATGCACTTTACCCACACGATATGATCGTCTCTTGTTGCCATGCAATTAACAGACTTCCTTTGGTGTGTTGGCGACGAGATCATGACAAAACCTTTACAAAGTTTTGCCTTAACCAGTACTATCCATTGAGGTTTCAATACTGAAGGGTTAAACCGCCACGACAGGGCCCCCCTCTTGCGCCATGTGAGTTAATCCATAAACCCGGGACTCACACCACCAATGGTAGTACCAAGCTAAAACATTGCTAATTAATCAACTAGGCTGTCCCATTCTAGACATGTGGTTGCATGATTTACTCAGGTCAAAGGCTTGTAAGGTTAAGTTCTTAGGATGATCGAAGCAAGACTTCCACATACCCTCTGCCCATCAGGGCCACCTTGGCATACTCGCCCCTTGCCACTTGCCCCAATCTGAGTGATTACCACCCCAGTTGATTACCAAGCACAACGTGCCATCAACAATTCAACATCGTTGCGTGACATCTATCGCCACAACAACTCAATCTCATCGTGAGACCACACATGATACACAAGTTCATATCACTGTTCCATATTCCATTAGTCAAGATTAAACATTGATGATTCAAGTACATGTGATAACGTGGCATGGCTAAGCAACTATGACGTTCTAACCTTCCCATTTTGATTTTAATACCAACCAACTATAGTGAACCAATCTAGGGTGACAATAGATCATGGTATACAAATGCAAAGGTAGGGTATAGATCAAATTGGTATGATAGCCAAGTCCCAATTTAATTTGAAACAATTGTATATGTGAAATAACCTGCAATAGAGTAAAACAATATAGCGATTTTGTAAACATGGGTTCAACTTGATGAAAGGAACACTTGCCTTATAAAAGCCTTTATTCTTGCTCTGGACCTTGGTCTTGAGTCGACGAATCTTCCTCGGATGCGTCGCACAATTCAACGTCTACGCGAAATGAGAGAGAACACCAAATAAACACCAATATAAAAAGCATACAATCTCTAAAAATCAAATAAAATTCACCATTAAATAGATCTCAATTTTATAAATTTTTAGAAATTTGAATCACCTCAATCGGAGTTCATATGGAAAAGTTATAGCTACTCAAAGTTTGAATAAATTCTAAAAATATTGAAAATAGGAAATTCGAAATAAACCGAATTATTTTTATATTAAAAAACCTCATTTATGATGTCAGCATGATCTCATGATGACATCGGCACCGGTGAATTTCGAGTTGAAATATTTTTCAATGGAAAATCTCCGATTATAACGTCAGCATGACGTTAGCGATGCTGTGAACCAATCACAGAGCGACACGTGGCCTCAGCTTATGCACCCAGTTCACGAATCCATGCCAGCCCACCATGAACCCGGCACACAGCGCCTCGCTTCTCGTGCCCGCCACGCATCTGCGCTTGATTGGCTGTGACATGTGGCGCAATCTACCTAGCACGCGATGAATCGAACGGCTGCAGATTCAGGGCGACGTGGCACTATCTCAACCGATTGATCTAAATCTAACTGTTCACCTTATCGGTGAGGTTCATTGCTGGTGCGGTGACGTGGCTCGATCTCAGACGCTCACTTTTGATCTGACGGTTGAAAGCTTCTCCCGATGATGATGGCGATGCGGCCACGGTTTCTTATCGGAAGCGAAGACGACAACCCCAACACGACGAATGGCGACATTCCGATGACCCAAAAGTGGCGGTGCGGATACGTCTCAACACGGCGATCTTCGATACGGAACCCGCACGGCGAAACACGGCTTGACGGCGGCACAAATCGATGAAAACGAACGGCGATGCAACCACGAACTCCAGCGAGCCTTCCTGCGCTAGAAGTGACAATTTTCACAAAAGCGCTCTAACCAAAAGATGCGGCGGCTAAAGGCAAACCTCAGGGTACCTGCTCCCTCTTAAATAGCCTCGGCATGCGCGCACAAATGGAAACCTAATCCTACCCGGCGGCGGTGGCATATCGGCGACGGATTCTAAGTCCTTCGCGAACACGACGACCTCCAGCCATCCGATGATGATCGAACGGCCACGAAATTTGTTGACGCGGCCTGATCGGATCCGCCCCTTCCAAATTCAACGGATACAATCCTAACTTACACTAACCGACACGTCTCAACCTCCACCACTTGATCTGAATCCAACGGCCCACAAGCACTAGGGTTTCCAAAACACTCCTACCGTCAGATTAAAGATCAACAACCACGATCAGGTTCTTGAATTTGGGCCAATGCACACGCACAGTAAATGGGCTTGGCCCATTACTGTTCATGGATTTCCTAGCCAGGATTGTTTCTTTAAAAACAATTCTAGTAATTAGTTTAATTGGTTTTAGGCAATAAAAAATACCAGGGAAAATGCAAGAAAATTCTCAAAAATACTTTGAGACATTTTGAACTCAAATAAAATATTTTTGGTAAAACTTTATGTTAACTTTGTATGCATTTAATTAGTTTTTCTTAAAAGGCCAATATACTTAATTCAAAATAAATTCAAATAAATCCAATAAATCCAGAATAATCACAAAATACACAAATAGCAAAAAAATAATATTTATGGCAAATTTTAGGGTGTTACATGTATGCGTGTATGTACGTACGTATATGTATGCGTGTATATCTATATGTATGTGTATATCTATACACACACGTGTACGTATATACGTATACGTATATTTGTATATGTACGCGTTTGTATATATACACACGTGTACGTATATACGTGTATATATATGTACGTGTGTGTATATACATATACGGTAGCGCTAGTCTGCGCTTACTTGTAGATTAGGCTATTTCACGCGTTGGCCGGAACGTACTGAGAAGCGCATGCAAATAACACCATACTGATTCAATGCAACCTAGTAGTAAATCAAGAATATTTTACTGATGAACAACAGAAGCAATTACTACCAAATCTGCTACCAATCAATGCGTTGGTCAACACAATTAGTTAATGTGTATTGTAGTTTGTACATGAATCTATTTCTTCTTTATTTTAGCTATATCTTTTTATTGGTAGCTCAGAATTGCAAATGGTTTTTACCAGTAGCTTACTAACGACGAGAGAAATAAAATTATATAAGTCTCGCTATTAGACACTAATTTTCCTGACTGGTAACAGAAAATACTATATGTACAATATGAAATTGCTACATATGCAACATGAAATTACTACATCTGCAGCATGTTCTACACAGATTAGTTATTTGGTAGTAAAGTCCATGAAAACTATATGTAAAAGTTCTGAAAAATTCTCAAAAAATTACCATAAGTAGGGAATATGGGTTTCTATAGCGCTGTAAAATTTGAATATCAAACTCAGTCGCATTTAAAAGATATGAAAATGACAAATTTACTATTCATCACTATAATGCGTTTGTCTATTTCATGTCTTTCAAATGTGACTGAGTTTGGTATTTAAATTTTACAGGGCTATAGAAGCTCACATGCCCTAGGTATGGTAATTTTTTAAGAATTTTTTAAAGTGTGTATATATGGTTTTCATTAATAAGAATTTAGCTCTGTTTGCCGACCCTACAGTAAAAAGTTTGAAAAATTCTTAAAACATTACCACACGTAGGGGAGGTGAGCTTCTACAAACCTATAAAATTTTAAGACCAAACTCAATCCGATTTAAGAGAGATGAAATAATAAAATGCCAAATAACAACATATACTATGTTTTACGGTTACAAAACAAACATTTTACTCTGAAAAATTCTAAAACAATTACCACACGTAGGGGAGATGATATTCTACAACCCTGTTAAATTTGAAGACCAAACTCAATCCGATTTGGGAGATATGAAAATAACAAAGTGCTAAATAACAACCTATACTACCTTTTACTGTAAAAAAACTACATTTTATTATCCATTACACAATATGTTACTATGTGCTGTACACAGCAACCTTATGTTACAAAACCTAACAAAATCATACGTACAAGTTTTCAAAAAATCTTAAAAAATTACCATATATAGGGTAGGTGAGTTTCTACAGCCTTGCAAAATTTGAAGACCAAACTCAATCGCATTTGAAAGATATGAAATTGACAAAGTACTAAACAGTGATAAATCACTAGTCTACCGAATTTGTCTTTTTCATATCTTTCAGCTGATATTGATTTTGGTTTTCAAATTTTACAGGGTAATATAATCTCAGCTTCCCTCACTATAGGAATCTTTTGAGAATTTTTTAAAACCTATACATATGGTTTTCATAAATAAGAATTTAGTTCTGTTTGCCAGACCTACAACAAAAAGTTTGAAAAATTCTCAAGAAAATTACCACACATAGGGGAGGTGAGCTTCTACAAACCTGTACAATTTGAAGATCAAACTATATCATATTTGAGAGATATAAAAATAACAAAGTGCGAAATAGCAGCATATACTACGTTTTACTATAAAAAAATAATATTTTACTCTGAAAAATTCTAAAAAATTACCACACGTAGGGGAGATGATATTCTAAAACCTTTTAAAATTTGAAGACTAAACTCAATCTGATTTGAGAGATATGAAAATAACAAAGTGCTAAACAACAACCTATATTATCTTTTACCGTAAAAAAAACTACATTTTACTATCTATTACACAATATGTTACTATGTGCTATACACAGCAACTTTATAGTGTAAAACCTATGAAAATCATACATACAAGTTTCCAAAAAATCTCAAAAAATTACCATATATAGGGTAGGTGAGTTTCTACAGCCCTGCAAAATTTGAAGACCAAACTCAATGGCGTTTGAAAGATATGAAATTGACAAAGTACTAAACAGTGAAAAATCACTGGTCTACCGAATTTGTCTTTTTCATATCTTTCAGCTAATATTGTTTTTGGTCTTCAAATTTTACAGGGTTGCACAATCTCACCTCACCTATCTATAATAATATTTTGAGAATTTATTAAAACATGTACATATGGTTTTCACAAATAAGAATTTAGTTCTGTTTGCCGGACCTGCAATAACAAGTTTTAAAATTTTCAAAAAATTACCACACGTAGGGGAGGTGAGCTTCTACAAATCTATAAAATTTGAAGACCAAACTCAATCGGATTTGAGAGATATTAAAATAATAAAGTGCTAAACAGCAGCATATACTATGTTTTACTGCCAGAAAAATAACATTTTACTCTAAAACATTCTAAAAAAATTACCACACATAGTGGAGATAATATTTTACAACCCTGTAAAACTTGAAGACCAAATTTAATCGGATTTGAGAGATATGAAAATAAAAAGTACTAAATAGCAGCCTACACTAACTTTTACTGTCAAGATAACTACATTTTACTGTCTATTACTCAACGTGTTACTATGTGCTGTACACAACAACCTTATAGTGTAAAACCTATAAAAATTTAAAAAAAATCTCAAAAAATAGCCATATATATGGTAGGTGAGTTTCTACAGGCGTGCAAAATTTGAAGACTGAACTCAATCGCGTTTGAAAGATATGAAATTGAGAAAGCACTAAACAGTGAAAAATCACTAGTCTACTGAATTTGTCTTTTTCATATCTATTAGCTGATATTGATTTTGGTCTTCAAATTTTACAGGGTAATATAATCTCAGCTTCCCTAACTATAGGAATTTGTTGAGAATTTTTTAAAACATGTACATATGGTAAATTTATATACGTATGTATAGATATACTCAAGAAGCTGATATTGATACACGCATACATATACGTATGTATAGATATACACGCATACATATACGTATTTATCTTGAGTTTTGATAATTAATGACAAATTTTTTATAACTCAAGATAAATTTTTAAAACATGTATATATGGCAAATTTATCTTGAGTTTTGATAATTAATGACAAATGCGCTAAAGGACTAACAATTTCTTTTGAGTTTGTAAGAATAGGTTAGTCCTCAACACGACATCTTGAAAAAGGTTGAAATTCGCTCAAGAGAAGGCTGCTCTTTGAAAAAGGGACCCAAAAGATCAAGAGTAAGGTAAATGTGTTTTTAAGGATTTTTCTAGTTTGCTGGACCTGCAATAAAAAGTTTGAAAAATTCTCAAAGAATTACCACACGTAGGGGAGGTGAGCTTCTACATGAAGCATCTAGGCCCCTAATTTATCTTGAATTTTGGTAATTAATGACAAATGCGCTAAAGGACTAACAGTTTCTTTTGAGTTTGTAAGAATAGGTTAGTCCTCAACACGACATCTTGAAAAAGGTTGAAATTGGCTCAAGAAAAGGCTGCTCTTTGAAAAAGGGACCCAAAAGATCAAGAGTAAGGTAAATGTGTTTTTAAGGATTTTTCTAGTTTGCCGATCTCGGATCTAGGAGTAAAATGATCGGGTTTATAGATTAGATGCTGTACTATAAAGGGGGAATGATAATTAGTAGCATGATGTGATCAAACATGTCATATGGCTCAAATGCATATGTAGATTAAATCATCTCCTTGCATCAAAAACATGCACTGCAAAATCCAACCCTCTTCAGGAAATTCGGTAGTACCGCAAATGTTTTCACGGTAGTACCGCTGTTTGCACTACGGTACTCTTTTTCCAGAGAAGTGCAATTCAAGTTCAAAACTCGGTTTTTTTGCCGATACTACCACAAGGCAAAGTTCGGTAGTACCGGAACCCCGGTACTACTGCGTTGTACGCTGCGGTACTTATTTTCCAGAAAAGCCCATTTTCTGATTTTCTTTGTTTTTTTAAAGTCAGAACTACCGGAGGTAAAACTACGGTGCGGTAGTACCGATTAATGACTGGTAGCTTTTTCCCAGAAAAGGAAGATTCGAATGCTTGTTCGAAGTCGGTACTATCGCAGGTTAAATTCCGGTACTACCGGACCTTACATGGCGGTACTCCTTTTCCAGAACGAGTCGTTTTTGAGTAAATCGCTTCAAAATAGTTGGTACTACCGCACTTTGTGTGACGGTAGTACCGGACCAGTTCCTTCCAACGGCTCTTTCCCACTGCATTAAATGTTCAAATTCGACCGTTGAGGGAAGGGCGGTACTACCGGACTTTGTACGTCGGTAGTACCGGGATTCCCGTTTTTTTCAGGATCTCTCCCCCAATGGGAGGAATAGTTGGTGGGGGTTATAAATACCCCCCACCTGTACAATAGAGCAAAAAGGTGACTTATTGAATACATTTTGAGCTCTAGCAAGTTACTTCTACTCACTAGTGCATTTATTTCTCATTTTGAGTGAGTTAGAAGCATTCAAGTGTTGCATATTGTTTTTGAGCCATTTAGACACTTGATTTATCCTCAAACAAGCATCATCATTCTATTCTCTTGGAGGTTGCCGCCTCCTAGACGGCTTGGAGGTGTGTGGTATCGGTGATCTTCTCAAAGAAGCTTGTGAGAAGACCCGATTGATTGTGAAGGCAAGGAGCTCGCCTAACCGGAGCGGTGAAGAGCTACCACGAGTGATCGAGGAAGGCTCAAGCGGGTGGAGCTGGCTTAAAAGTGTTCAAGTCATCTCAACGTGGAGTAGGGGAGACCTGCAAGTCTCCGAGACCACGGGATAAAATTCTTGTCTCTCATTCTCTTGTGATTTTCCTTTTTTATTCTTGTGCTTAATTTCATTACTAGCAAAACTGGGTAGATTATTTATGCTTAGAATTGTTTTTCCTCTACTTGAATTGCTTAGGTTGTTGGGGATCACTAGAGATTATAGTTGTAAATTTGCAATTATTGATTCTATAGCTTAGTGTTTTTCTTAATTGCAAATTAGAATCGAAAAATTTAGAAACTGAAAGACCATGTGAAGGTCTATCCTTGCGTGTGATGATTAATTGACGAGTTTTGAACTTGGTTTGATTTGAATTGAACTGGATTTGAAGCAATTTGAGTGTTGGTTGCTCTTCTTAGTGCTACCGGCCTAGGGATAGTAGCACCGGACCATTGAGAGCAATTATGATCGATTAATGATTTTGGGATAATCATTGAATATCTTTGTGAGCATTGCTATGTGAAAGGTTTTTCCTTGTCTTTGATGGTTGCAGGGCGACGGTGCTAGGTCATGGTGAGGCGGAGGATGACCGGGACTAGACGAGGAGCGTCGGAGGTCCAGACGGTTGAGAGATCGCTGGAAGATGATCGGAGACGGAGTCCGGGAAAGTCAAGAAGACAAGGAGAGGAGATGATGCTAGCTAGATGCCGCGTGGATCAATGAGGGCCGTCGGATTGAGGTCTAGTTGATAGGTTAGCGGGTCTAGGTAGTATGCTTTGAAAACCGTGCAAGAAAACTCGGTATGTGTGTGGGTTTTGGGTTAGCCCTTGCATGGCTATGTGTGTGGGTTAATCCTAGCCCTTAGATGAGTGCTCTAGGGTTGAGGGACTCATCCAAGGGTGATAGGTGACCCAAGAGTAGTATAAATAGGGGTGGAGGGGTAGCCTCCTCTCCTTGAAGGTTTTGAGGTTTGTGAATACTCCTTTGAGCTTTGCCCACATGAAAGTGAGGCTTTGTAACCTCTCCTTCCAGAAATGAAAGTTTTATCCATCCACCTCTGAATTTATTTTGCGCATTTACATTATGTCTTTACTTTACGCAATTTAAATTCAGCATTTACTTTCCCGCAATTACATTCTCGCAATTTACTTTCATGTAATTTGGTTTTGCCTCCTCTCCTTCTAAATGCTGCTGATCTTGGATGTTTTGAGTGTGTTCATATGGTTTTACATCTCTTTTGCACTCTTGGATTGAGTAGAGAACATCTTTTCTTCCAAGTTCCAACTTTGTTCAGAACTTGTTCTTCGCGCAGCAGTCAGTGTTTGATTTCTATAAAAATCTAGAAAAATCTTTTTCAAGTGATTCTTGTTGGAGGAGATGAGGGACTCTGACATCCAGTTGTAGAAACATTTTGGAGTTCACTTGTTGCGCTGTTTGGGCGCCATGAGGTGAAAACCGAGCCCTAAACTTTCTGCTCGAAGTTCTTGACCAGACTGTGTTCTTAGATTTTTCCTGTTATTTATGTATTGTTTTTTGAGGATTAATTTGGTGGAGTTCTTCGTGACTCTGATGCTCATAGGGAGAAAAAGTCTCAAAATTTTGTGAGCTGCAGAAACCCACCAACCTCCTGTGCAAATTGAGGACAAGTTCTGGAAATTCTGCTTTTGCTTTTCTGAAAGTGACTTTTGTGATTTGAATTGATGTCCTTTCTAAAAGCAAGAGTTTGAATTGATTCCTCTTTATCTTGGACACTAGACAACCAATATTGTGACTAAAAAATCCCCACATATTTTATGGTACTTATCCATGCAAGCTTTGGGTACACATAGTTGTCTAGTTTTTCAGGTTTTTCTCGATTTCCGTTGAGCGATCTTGTCGAGGTTTTTGTTAGACTATTTTGGGGGAAATTTTATTTGCGACCATTCACCCCCCCTCTGTTCGCCATCTCGGTCCTTCAATTGGTATCAGATCCGGTTTTGCTCTTCCATAGATCTTGACCGGTCTCAAGAGCCATGGCAACAAACAAATATTCCACCAAGCCTCCCATCTTTAATGGTGTTTATTTTCCTTTTTGGAAGTCCCGGATGGAGTCATACATCACTGCCCAGGGTTACCTGATATGGCAGAAGGTGAAACTCCCGTATGATGTTCCTGCTGATGAAAATGTCACGGCCATCAATATGGTTGACGTTGAGGCGAATGCTAAGGCAAGGAACATTCTCATACAGGGTCTTAGCCGTGGTGAGTATGATAGGATTTCTCACCTTCGCTCCGCTCACGAGATTTGGGTAACCCTCGATGCTTACCATGAGGGCTCTACTCAAATCAAGGCGTGAGGAGACGAGTTCAAGCGAGTACAACAAATTTGATCAACACGCGGTGAGAGTATCGGCGAGTGTTTTGGTCGGTTTACAAAGATTTTGAGTGACCTCCGGCGGTTGGTTGCATATACCTCGACTCGGACAATGCTCGGCATTTCTTGACCGCACTGACCTTGGGTTTGGGAGATGAAGGTGACCATCATCAAGGACACCACCAACTTATCGACTCTGACTCTTGACAGGCTTTATTCCCGCCTCAAGACTCATGAGATCGATGTCGTATCTCCGAAGACGAAATCTCAATCGATGGCTTTGGTCACCGATCCCATTGGATCTTCTTCTTCTGATCCTTCTATTGGTTTCTCTCTTTCCGCCCTTTGCGAGCTAAGCGATGACCAACTAGAAAAATTTCCAGAAAATGAGCTTGCTCTTCTCGCTCGCAAGTTTTGTCATGCATACAAGAGGGTGAGAGAGAGGAAGAGAGGTGGCATGATCACCTGCTTCGAGTGGGTGGCCCCAACCACATTCGGGCGAACTGTCCCAAGCTGGAGAAGGGCAAGATCGACGTTGGCGGTTCGGGCAAGAACGACTACATCGACAAGAACCGCAACAAGAAGCCTCCAGTTCGTGAACCGGCACACAAGAAGAAGTACCGCAACTTCTCCAAGAACAAGAAGCTCTTCCACCGCGTCCTCGCCGCGCTTGACGACATCAACCTCTCCGACACGGAGACATAGAGCTACGAGGGCGAGGATGATCCGCAAGAGAAAAAGGGCGGCGACGACTTCTCCGGCATGTGCTTCATGGCCGACACCAACGACATCAGCGACTCCGAGCTCTACAGCGACTCGGATGAGCTACCCTTCTATGACCAGCTCAACGAAGCTTTCTGCAAATTAAGAAAATTTCATGCTAGAGCTAGAGCTAGGTGTACGGAGCTTGAGAAGGAAGTAGGTACCTTGACTCGGGAGTTAGCTTCAATTAGATCTTCTCCCTCCCGAGTCACTGATGATTGCTCTTTGTGTGATGCTATTCTTGTGGAGTTGGAGAACCTAAGGACCATACATGATAGTGTGCTTGCTGAACTTGATTATCTTGGGTTGAAGAATGCTAGCACTAGTTCTGTTAATGCTATTCCTGTTGAGGCTAGTTTTCTTCATGCTCACTCCACTCCATCATGTGCTAATTGCCCTAAATTGCTTGCCGAAATTGATGCCATGGCGAACACCTTAGAAAGCTTTACGCTAGAAATGATGAACTTGAATTGCATGCTTTTAAGGACCCAATCGGCTCATGTGAGGGTCAGAGGCAACTAAAACTTGACAATGATGCTTTGAATGTCAAGTGTGATCAACTTGCTAAGGACTTACTAGTTAAGTCAAAAACTGGTTGCTTGCTGTGTGTTGGGGTTAAGGATGATGTGGATCAAATCCATGTCGAGCTTAGGAAGAAGTTAAAAGACCAAACCCTTAGGATTAGAGATGCTCCTTGCATTTCTTGTGAGGCCCTCAAGATTGAGGCAGCCGTGCTAGGGGAACAAAAAGCACGTGCTGAGAGATCTTCTCTTTCTCTTTCTGGTTCTTCTTCTTCCTCTCCTTCCCCCTCTTCTTCTTGTGCTTCTTTCTTTCAGATTGCCAGTATCTTATGAGCTCTCTCGAGAAGTTTGTTGGAGGCAAGAAGAAGCTCAATCTTATTCTAGACCAATCCAAGATTAGTAGATTCAATCAAGGTCTAGGATTTGATCCCTTGGAGCACGCTCGGGCGCATCCTCCCACCATTGTGCGCGGCTCCAAGAGTGGTGAGATTGTGGTAGCTCCCAAAGTGAGTATCACCATGTTTAGGTCTGCTGGGGTTGTCCATAGGACTTCTAACCAGAAGGGTGTTACTCCTATTGCTTCTGCCTCTAGCAAGGCGAAGTACACATGCACCTTCTGTAAGAAGGATGGTCACCTAGTAGATTTCTGCTTCAGGCATGCCAAGATCACTCGGCGTGAGCGTGTTGCTGCTCTTAGGGGTATTCAGGATCATCCCCAGACTTTGAGTGCTCCTAAGACACACACTACTTCTAGACAGGTTAGAGAGTCGCCTGTTTTTGGGCAGCGTCCGGGACACGGTTTTCATGCTAGTTCTTGAGTTTTAGTCCCGAGCTGTTCAGAGTCGGTCTTTCCGCCGTCATCTTGATATTCCTCGTTTTCCCATCGAGGTAGATATCGTGACGTGAGATGTTTTCGGTAGGAGATCCAGCACCTTCTCGGGATGGTCCGGCTTTTGCACCACGGCGTGCCAACCCGCTTTGACTCCTAGATTATCTACGAGTTGCTCTGATCGTGTGAGAGTTGAGCGTCAGAGAGACACTCGAGTCCAGTCTTCTTCTTTGGCTGGTACTCTGAGGTGTCGTATGGTTCAGTATTGGGTTCTTAAGTCTTCACTCTATCCCAGTACTGAGTCATCTTTCTCTCTTTTGTCTTGATCAGATTCGTCGGATGGGGAAGGGCGATGTTTGGATTGTTGACTCCGGTTGTTCTCGTCATATGACCGGAGATTCTCGTTGGTTCTCTTCCCTAGTCCGAGCCCCCGGTGATGAGTTAATCACTTTTGGGGATGCATCTTTAGGTAGAGTCATTGCTAAAGGTACCATCTGCATTAACCAAAATTTCATTCTTAAAGATGTTGCCTTAGTAAATAAGCTGCAATACAATATGCTCTCTGTTTCTCAGCTTATCGATGACTCTTTCGAGGTAAGCTTCAAGAGTAATGCCTGTAGAATTCTTGATTCATCAGGAGGGTTAGTTTGCGGGATTTCTAGATTTGGGAGAGTCTTTCGTGTTGATTTTTCTGCTTCTTCTGGAGACTCTCTTCGATGTTTGATTGCTTCGAGTCCGTGATCTCTCCTTCGGCATAGGAGACTTGGTCACATTGGTTTTGATCATTTGACCGAGTTAGCGCCACGATCTCATTCGGGTTTGCCCAAACTCAAGATGGTCAAAGACTTAGTTTGCTCTCCTTGCCGACATGGCAAGATGGTTCTCGCTTCTCATCCTCCAATCACCATAGTGATGGTGATGCACCAGACAGCTTTTACATATGGACACCGTTGGTCCAAATAGAGTGCGATCGGCAGGAGGGAAGTGGTATGTTCTTGTCATCGTTGATGATTTTCTAGATACTCTTGGGTATTCTTTATGGCCTCGAAGGATGAGACTTTTCTCACTTCAGGGTTTGGTCAATGGGTTGTCTATTGAGCTCCCGGTGCATTACGAGCTATCTGCAGTGATAATGGCACGGAGTTCAAGAATTCCTACTTTGAGAGTTTCGTGTGGAGTCTGGTTTAGAGCATCGCTTCTCTTCTCCCTCGCCTCGTGAGAATGGCGTAGTGGAAAGGAAGAACAGGACCTTGGTTGAGATGGCCAGACGATGCTAGACGCAGTCTGATACTCTAAGAAGTTTTAGGTGAGGCTATAGCTCTTGCTTGCCATGTTTCTAATCGCGTGTTTTGAGAGCACATCCGCATCGCACTTCTTATGAGTTGAGGTATGGGCGAAAGCCCGCAGGTCTCATTTTCGCGTTTTGGTTGCAAGTGTTTTATCTTGAAGTCCGTAACCTAGATAAATTTGAGTCTCGCTCTTGATGGTATCTTTCTAGGTTACTCGATTTCTTCTCGTAGCTATAGGATCCAGGTGTTGATGCGCATAAGATCATAGAGACCGTGATGTGACCTTTGATGAGGCTAGCCGGAGAGCTAGACACGATGTTTGAGCTCTTCTTATCCTTCGAGACCATCTTCGTAGAAGATGAGGATGATGGAGATGATGGTGTTCCACCGGATCCAGTTCCCTCTACACCTAAGGTGCCTCCTGTTTCCATTTCTGCACCTTAGGGAGACCAGCCCTTACCTTTCGACTCTCCTTCAGCGAGTGGCTCTGCTCCTACCTCTTCTGTGCATGAGGTAGAGGCCACTTCTGCTTCTGGTCCTCCCCGACATATCCAGAAAGCTCATCCACCTGATCAAATCATTGGTGATCTGTTTGAGCGGGTCACTCGCTCAAAATTAGGTTTGTCCAGTTTCTGCCTCCACTCTGCCTTCGTTGCCTCCTTTGAGCCGAAGGATGTTTCTCATGCATTACCCGATGAATCGTGGATTAATGCTATGCATGAGTAACTTGAGAACTTTGAGAGGAACAAGGTATGGCGACTTGTCGAGCCCCATCCGGTCATAATGTCATTGGGACCAAGTGGGTGTTCAAAACAAGCAGAGTGAGGATGGGGTTGTCATTCGCAACAAGGCTAGGCTAGTTGCACAGGGCTTTCTCAAAGTTGAGGGTTTTGACTTTGAGGAAACCTTTGCCCTGTAGCTAGACTAGAGGCTATTAGGATCCCGCTTGCATTCTCTCGCATCCCAGGGCTTCAAGCTCTATCAAATGGATGTCAAGAGTGCATTCCTCAATGGCTATATTGAGGAAGAGGTTTATGTCAAACAACCTTGAGATTCGAGAACCCCAAGTTTCCGAGTCATGTATACAAGCTCTCCAAAGCTTTGTATGGACTCAAGCAGGCCCCCAGAGCATGGTATGAGAGGCTCAAGTCTTATCTTCTCAGCCATGACTTCAAAATATGCATAGTAGACAAAACTCATTCATCGGACACCATGAGTCTCATTTTCTTCTTGTCCGGATTTATGTGGACGATATCATTTTTTGTGGCTCATCTCATTCGTTTGTGTCTCAGTTTTCTGAGGTGATGAGCACAGAGTTTGAGATGAGTATGATGGGCGAGTTGAGCTACTTTCTTGGCTTCCAAATCAAGCAGACTCGTGAGGTACTTTCTTGCATCAAGGCAAGTATACCCGTGACCTCCTGAGGCGCTTCGATATGTCTGATGGGAAGCCGGTAATGACTCCTATGGCCACCACTGCTGTTCTCGAGCCCGATGAGAATGGTGAGCCTGTTGATCAAAAGGAGTTTCGGAGCATGATCGGCTCCCTCTTTTACCTCACTGCTTCGAGGCCGGACATACATTTCGCTGTGTGTCTGTGCGCTCGATTTCAAGCTTCTCCTCGCGCCTCTCACCGCCAGGCGGTCAAGCGCATCTTCAGGTACCTTCGTGCTATCACTGATTATGGTATTTGGTACTCATCGTCTTCTTGTCTATCTCTTAGAGCCTTTTCCGATGCCGACTTTGCTGGCTATAGGATAGATAGGAAGAGCACTTCTGGCACTTGCCAATTCATTGTCACTTCTCTTGTTTCTTGATCATCTAGGAAGCGATGCAGGGTTGCACATCCACGGCGAGGCCGAGTATGTTGTTTGCAACCGATTCTTTGTAGCAGTGCTCTGAATGAGATCGACCTTACGGGACTATGGGTTAGAGATAGAGAGTGTGCCACTTTTCTCGTGACAACACTTCAGCTATTTGCATTGCTAAAACCCAGATGCAACATTCCCTGACCAAACACATTGATATTAGATATCACTTCCTTAGAGACCATGTGGAGAAGGGAGATATCGCGCTTCGATTAGAGAGTGACCTTCAATTAGCCGATATCTTCACCAAGCCTTTGGATAGCTCAGATTTGTTGCCTTGAGGAGTGAGCTTGAGTCGTGAGCCCTTACGGCCTTTCGTGAGGGGAGCTGTTTTGTATATTATGTATTATATGTTTTCTTCCACTTTTCTTTTCTTTGTATTTCTTTTGGGTGACTTTGGGCTTGTTTTCTTGAGTTGAGTTCACTCACTTAGACTTCTGCATGCCTTCCATGGACCTCTTATCTTGTGCTTTAGGTTGCTATCATGCGTGATTAGTTGTTCTCTCTTCTCTCTAGGTTGAGTTCCCTCACGCCTTATAAGTCTAGCGGTATTGGGCCTCCGGGTAGATAGGGTCTGTGTGCACTCCTTAGTTGGGATCTAGAGTCGACTTCCCGTGTCATCATTTGGGAAGATAAGAGCAGTCTAAGCCGTAGTGAGTCTCTTATATCTTTTCTATGCTCTATAGCCATCCAGTTTTGTAGTTTCTCGACTTCTTCTCCTCATTCTGTTTTTCTGGTTATTATTGAGTTCATTCGGTTTTTCTTTGTGCTTAATCTTGATAATAACTCAACTTTAACCAGATTTGAGCTTAAAATTGATTCATTTGTTGAGGGGGAGTTTGAGAATCTGTTCGTGCATTGCATATAGACTGCATTTCCTGTTTAATGAGCTTTGTCTATTATGCAATTGATATCTTCTTCATGCTATACACCATGCTGCATCATATGGAGGAAATCACTAACTCAGATATGTCCAAGTTCATTTAACTTGCTAAGCTTTAAAATGAAAAAAAGCCTTAAATGAAAAACTTGATGAAACTTGTTGCTTTTACTTGCTAGGTTTCTTCTCTAGAGGTTTGTGCCATAATTTGAGAAAATTTGGAGTTCTCTAGAGTCCCTATAGCAACTTAGGTGAAACTAGTTTGATCCATGCTAGAGTCCTTCAATTGCTCATGAATCATTGTGCTAAAAATGAAAATTAAACAAAATTGGCTCTTCTTGTGCACATACGACTCAACACCTTGCATTCACAAGACTGCTTCCCATTGCACATGGGATGAACTTGGAATACATCGTGTTTGACCTAGACCATCCTCTTAAGAGTTCATCTTGAGATGGTCGCATATGGCTTGAGTCAATTGGTTGTCAAAAGAAAATGCAAATAAATTAAAAACAAAGACATATGTGGGTAAATAATGCAAATAATATCAAACATTTGCACCCCTCTATGTCTTGTATGATGATAAATCAAAATTTGCATTAAGTGATAAATAAGCTCGAAGGACCTTGTATGCTCTTCTAGATTCCCCAAAGTGTTGAGTAGGTTGAACTCTAGGTTTTCCTTTTGATCCATAGAGTGGCTATTCTTCTATTTTTGAAACTAAAGCTAAGTGTTACACTTGTCAAATCTTGCTAAAAATGAAATATTCAAAACTAAGCTCGTATTTGCACTTGGACATGTCTTAGTTTAGTCATCTTCTGAAATTGACAAGCTTGGTGTAATATCCTTCCATTTTGATCAATTGGATAATCTTCAAAGCTCTTTCGATTGCATTTCATGCATACATAAAAAAAATTGATGCCTATATTGCCAAAAGGGGGAGAAAACGTAGAAAAGGCATCACTAAAAAGATAAAAATGTGAATGCTTATTTGGTTATTATGATCTTTGTAAAACTATGCTACTAATCCTGTTGGATCATAATCTCATAATCACATTTGACATGTTTAGTTGGATTTTAGAGTTTTTGTTGAAAACTTGCTCTTTCATAAATTTAACTCTAAAATCTAAATTCCTCTTCGTCAACTTGGTCATGGTTCTAATTTCTATCTTTGGACTAAGTTTGACTTTACAACTAAAAATTGCTTCTTCATTTTCTTCAAACTCAAATTTATGCTTTTTTGTGTGGTTTGTCAATGTACTCATCAAGGGGGAGATTGAAGGACCATGTGGAGGTCCATCCATGTTTGTGATGAGTATTTGACTTTATTTGAGCAAGGTGTGCTCAAGTTTGAGTTTGATTTGGATTGATTTTCAAAATGAAGCATTTTGAGTTGTCTCTGCCAGGAGTGGCAGTACCAGTCGTATGGACGCGGTAGTGATGAGTTGGATGGTTTATTGCACATTATTGTGGGCATTGCTATGTGAGGTGTTTCCTTGTCTTTGATGGTTGCAGGGCGACGGTGCTAGGTCATGGTGAGGCGGAGGATGACTGGGTCTAGGCGAGGAGCGTCGGAGGTCCAGACGGTTGGGAGATCGCCGGAAGATGATCGGAGACGGAGTCCAGGCAAGTCAAGAAGATAAGGAAAGGAGTTGATGCTACCTAGATGCCGCGTGGATCAATGAGAGCCGTCGGATTGAGGTCTAGTTGATAGGTTAGCGGGTCTAGGTAGTATGCTTTGAAAATCGTGCAAGAAAACTCGGTATGTGTGGGTTTTGGGTTAGCCCTTGCATGGCTGTGTGTGTGGGTTAATCCTAGCCCTTAGATGAGTGCTCTAGGGTTGAGGGACTCATCCAAGGGTGGTAGGTGGCCCAAGAGTAGTATAAATAGGGGTGGAGGGGTAGCCTCCTCTCCTTGAAGGTTTTGAGGTTTGTGAATGCTCCTTTGAGCTTTGCCCACATGAAAGTTAGGCTTTATAACCTCTCCTTCCAGAAATGAAAGTTTTATCCATCCACCTCTGAATTTATTTTGCGCATTTACATTATGTCTTTACTTTACACAATTTAAATTCAGCATTTACTTTCCCGCAATTACATTCTCGCAATTTACTCTCATGTAATTTGGTTTTGCCTCCCCTCCTTCTAAATGTTGCTGATCTTGGATGTTTTGAGTGTGTTCATATGGTTTTACATCTCTTTTGCACTCTTGGATTGAGTAGAGAACAACTTTTCTTTCAAGTTCCAACTTTGTTCAGAACTTGTTCTTCGCGCAGCAGTCAGTGTTTGATTTCTATAACAATCTAGAAAAATCTTTTTCAAGTGATTATTGTTGGAGGAGGTGTGGGACTCTGACATCCACTTGCAGAAAAATTTTGGAGTTCACTTGTTGCACCGTTTGGGCGCCATGAGGTGAAAACCGAGCCCCAAACGTTCTGCTCGAAGTTCTTGACCAGACTGTGTTCTTAGATTTTTCCTGTTTTTTTTGTAAGTATTTTTGAGGACAAATTTGGTGGAGTTCTTTACAACTCTGATTCTCATAGGGAGAAAAATTCTCAAAATTTTGTGAGCTGCAGAAACCAACCAACCTCCTGTGCAAATTGAGGACAAGTTCTGGAAATTCTGCTTTTGCTTTTCTGAAAGTGACTTGTGATTTGAATTGTCCTTTCTAAAAGCAAGAGTTTGAATTGATTCCTCTTTATCTTGTACACTAGACAACCAGTATTGTGACTAAAAAATCCCCATATATTTTATGGTACTTATCCATGCAAGCTTGGGGTACACATAGTTGTCTAGTTTTTCAGGTTTTTCACGATTTCCTTTGAGCGATCTTGTCGAGGTTTTTGTTGGAGTATTTTGGGGGAAATTTTATTTGCGACCATTCACCCCCCTCTGTTCGCCATCTCGTTCCTTCACTTGTCTTGTGTTCTAGCTTGATGTGACATGTGGGAAGTCATCTAGGATCATCTTGATCATCAAGAACCCATGAGCAAGTTTTGGGCTCAGTTTTTGGTTTTGTACCCGTTCTTGTGCACCCTTTTGTAAATTTGAAAAATGTTGGAACTTTGATGTTGATTCTTGCAATCTCTGGTTGGAATAGGTTCCTGACATCCATAGGAAGGTGTCCACAAAGTTTCATTGAGTTTGGATAAGTGGATCAAAAGATTTCTCGATTTTTCTTTTTGAACTCGTGCTGAAATCACTGTTTGTATGCATGTTTTTACTGTGGCTACAGTAACTCCAGTAGTACCGCCCCTGCATGGGCGGTAGTGCCAGCCTCAGGCTGAAACTTGTGAAAATTGATTCTTCCGCCTCCATTTGATAAGTTGGTATATTGGCTTGGTTTCTTTGGGTGAAAAATTGCATTTGTGATCTTCTTTGGGGGATAAAATTTAAATCGGGATCATTCACCCCCGTCTGATCGCCATCTCAATCCTTCAATTAGTATCAGATCCGGTTTTACTCTTCCATAGATCTTGACCAGTCTCAAGAGCCATGGTGATGGACAAGTATTTCTCCAAGCCTCCTATTTTTTTCTAGAGTTGATTTTCCGTTTTGGAAATCGCGGATGGAGTCATAGATCACTACCCAGGGCTTCCTGATATGGCAGAAGGTGAAACTCCCGTATGAGGTTCCTACTGATGAAAATGTCATGACCAGCAATATGGCTAACGTTGAGGCGAATGCTAAGGCAAAGAACATTCTCATAAAGGGGTCTTAGCCGCAGTGAGTACGACAGGATCTCTCACCTTCATTCCGCTCACGAGATTTGGGTAATCCTCGATGCTTACCATGAGGGCACTACTCAAATCAATACTATGAGGCAGGACCAGTACAAACGTGAGTACAACAAATTTGAACAACACGCTGGTGAGAGTCTAGATGAGTGTTTCAGTTGCTTTACTACGATTTTGAGCGATCTCCAAGCAGTTGGTTGCATATACTCTGACTCGAATAATGCTCGCCATTTCTTGACTTCACTCGATCTTAGAGTTTTGGAGATGAAGATGACCACCATCAAGGACACCACTGACTTGTTGACTCTGACTCTTGACGGGTTTTATTCCCACCTTAAGACTCATGAGATCGATGTCGTCTCCCGAAAGATGAAATCTCAGTCGATGGGTTTGGTCACCGATCCCATTGGATCTTCTTTTTCTGCTTCTTCTATTGGTTTTTCCCTCTCCACCCTTTGCGAGCTAAGCGATGACCAACTGGAAATATTTCCAGAAAATGAGCTTACTCTTCTTGCTTGCAAGTTTTCTCATGCCTACAAGAGGGTGAGAGAGAGGAAGAGAGGTGGCATGATCACCTGCTTCGAGTGTGGTGGCCCCAACCACATTCGAGCGAATTGCCCCAAACTGGAGAAGACAAAGAACGACACCGGTGGTTCGGCAAAAACGATTACATCGACCAGAACCGCAACAAGAAGCCTCTAGTTCGCGAACCGACGCGTGAGAAGAAGTACCGCAATTTCTCCGAGAACAAGAAGCTCTTCCACTGTGTCCTTGCATTTCGTGTAAGGCCCTCAAGATTGAGGCAGCCGTTCTGAGGGAGAAAAATGCACATGCTGGTAGTTCTTATCTTTCTGGTTCTTCTTTCTCTTCTCTTCCTTGTTCTTCATGTGCCTCTTTCTTTCGGGAGTGTGAGTATCTCATGAGCACTCTCGAGAAGTTTGTTAGAGGTAAGAAGAAGCTCAATCTCATTCTAGACCAATCCAAGATTAGCCGATTCAATCAGGGTCTAGGATTTGACTACTTGGAGCACGCTTGGGCGCATCCTCCCACCATTGTGCATGGCTCCAAGAGTAGTGAGATCATGGTAGCTCCCAGGGTGAGTATCAATGTGTTTAGATCTACCGGATTTGTCCATGGGATCACTGATCAGAAGGTTGCTCCTCCTGTTACTTCTGCCTCTGGCAAGGCAAAGTATACTTGCACCTTTTGTCAGAAGGATGGACATTTGGCATATTTCTATTTTAGTCATGCCAAGATCACAAGGCATGAGCACGTTGCTGCTCTTAGGGGTATTCAGGGTCATCCCCAGACTCTGAGTGCTCCTAAAGCACACACTGCTTCTAGACAGGTTAGAGAGTCGCATGTTTTTGGGTAGCGTTCAGGACTCGGTTTTCAAGCTGATCAGTTGAGTTTTAGTCCTAGAGCTGTTCATGGTCACTCTTTCCACCGTCCTCTTGATATTCCTCGTATTTCCTATCGAGGTAGATATCAGCAGCGTGAGGTATTTTCTGGTAGGAGATTCAAGTAGCCTAACTAGGATGGTTTGGCCTTTGCACCACGACGGGCCAACCCAGTTTCAGCTCCTAGATCTTCTGCTATTGCTAATTCTGATCTTGTAAGGGTTGAGCGTAAGAGAGACGCTAGAGTCCAGTCTTCTTTCTTGGCTGGCACCTTGAGGCGTCCTATGGTTCAGTATTGGGTTCCCAGGTCTTCACTTTATCCCAGTACTGAATCATTTCTCTCTTCTATGACTTGATCAGGTTCGTCAGATGGGGAAGGTAGATGTTTGGATTGTCGACTCCGGTTGTTCTCGTCATATGACCAGAGACTCTCGTTGGTTCTCTTCCCTAATTTGACCCCCTGGTGATGAGTTGATCGCTTTTAGGGATGCTTCATCAGGTAGAGTCATTGCTAAGGGCACCATTTGCATTAATCAGAATTTAATTTTTAAGGATGTTGCCTTAGTAAGTAAGCTGCAATATAATTTGCTCTTTGTTTCTCAGCTTATTGATGACTCTTTCGAGGTAAGTTTCAAGAGTAGTGCCGGTAGAATCCACGATTCTTCAGGAGGGTTAGTTTGCGGGATTTCTAGATATGGGAGAGTTTTTCATGCTAATTCTTCTGCTTCTTCTGGAGACTCTCTTCGCTGTTTGATTGCTTCAGAGTCCCGTGATCTCTCCTTCTGGCATAGGAGACTTGGTCACATTGGATTTGATTATTTGACCCGAGTTAGCAGCCACGACCTCATTCGTGGTTTGCCTAAACTCAAGATGGTCAAAGACTTAGTTTGCTCTCCTTACCGACATGGCAAGATGGTTGCTGCTTCTCATCCCTCAGTCACTGTTGTGAAGACTGATGCACTAGGACAGCTTTTACATATGGATACTGTTGGTCCAGCTAGAGTGCAGTCACTGGGTGGAAGTGGTATGTTCTTCTCATTATTGATGATTTTTTGAGGTACTCTTAGGTGTTTTTTATGGCTTCGAAGGATGAGTCTTTTACCCATTTCAAGGGTTTGGTTCATAGGTTGTCTTTTGAGCTCCCTAATGCCTTATGAGCTATACGTAGTGATAATAGCACAGAGTTCAAGAACTCCTATTTTGAGAGTTTCTATGTGGATTCTGATTTAGAACATCAGTTCTCCTCTCCCTATGTCCCTCAGCAAAATGGCATAGTGGAAAGGAAGAACGGGACCTTGGTAGAGATGGCCAGGACGATGCTAGATGAGTATAGCACTCCTAGGAAGTTTTGGGGTGAGTCTATAGCTACTGCTTGCCATGTTTCTAATTGCGTATTCTTGAGAGCACATTTGCACCACACTTCTTATGAGTTGAGGTGTGTTTGGTTGCAAGTGTTTTATTTTGAAGTCTGGTAACCTGGATAAGTTTGAGTCTCGTTCTTCTGATGGCATGTTTCTGGGTTATTCGACTTTTTCTCATAGCTATAGGGTCTGGAGTTCCGATGAGCATAGGATCATAGAGACCTGCGAGGTGACCTTTGATGAGGCTAACCCAGGAGCTAGACCTAACATTTCAGTTCTTCTTCCACCTCCGAGACCATCTTTATAGAGGATGAGGATGATGGAGATTATGGTGTTCCACCTGATCCAGTTCCCTCTACACCTAAGGTGGCTCCTGTTTCCATTTCTGTTGCCTTTTGACTCTCATACAGCTAGTGGCTCTGATCCTACCTCTTCTGTGCATGAGGTAGAGGCTACTTCTGCTTTTGGACCTCTCCGTCATATCCACCTGATCAGATCATTGGCGATCTATTTGAGTGAGTCACTCGCTCAAAATCGGGTTTGTCCAGTTTTTGCCTTCACTCTGCCTTTGTTGCCTCTTTCGAGTCGAAGGATATGACTAATGCATTATCTGACGAGTCTTGGATTAATGCTATGCATGAGGAACTTGAAAACTTTGAGCGGAACAAAGTCTGGCAGCTTGTAGAGCCCCCATCTGGTCATAATGTCATTGATTCCAAGTGGGTGTTTAGAAACAAGCAGAGTGAGGATAGGGTTGTCATTCGCAAAAAGGCTAGGATAGTTGCACAGGGCTTTTCTCAGGTTGAGGATGTTGACTTTGAGGAGATCTTTGCCCCCTGTAGCTAAACTAGAGGCTATTAGAATCCTACTTGCATTTTCTGCATCTCGGGGCTTCAAGATCTATCAAATGGGTGTCAAGAGTGCATTCCTCAATGGCTATGTTGAGGAAGAGGTTTATGTCAAACAACCTCCAGGGTTCGAGAACCCCAAGATTTCGATTCATGTGTACAAGCTTTCCAAAGCTTTGTATGGACTCAAGCAGGCCTCCAGAGCATGGTATGAGAGGCTCAAGTCTTATCTTCTCAGCCATGGCTTTAAGATGGGCATAGTAGACAATACTCTGTTCATCAGACACCATGAGTCCCATTTTCTTCTCTTCCAGATTTATGTGGACGATATCATTTTTGGGGGCTCATCTCCTTCTCTTGTGTCTTAGTTTTCTGTCGTGATCAGCACAGAGTTTGAGATGAGTATGATGGGCGAGTTGAGCTACTTCCTTGGCTTCCAGATCAAGCAGACTCGGGAGGGCACTTTCTTGCATCAAGGCAAGTACACCCGGGACCTCCTGACATATCTAATGGGAAGCCGGTAATGAATCCTATGGCCACTACTGCTGTCCTCGAGCCGGATGAGGATGGTAGCCTGCTGATCAAAAGGAGTTTTAGAGCATGATCGACTCCCTCTTTGTCGGTACCCGGATTTGCAAATCCGAAACCCTCTGCGTATACTGTACTAGTCCAGGATCACTCTAGTGCACACAGTGGAAACATAGATGAAATATCATTCAATACAACGAATTAACTAAGAAAGAGGCAAATTATTATTAAATAAAGCATCAGACCTTATGGTCAATGTTTACACCACTTTGCCTTATGGCTTAAGAAACAAATAAACTATTGCAGCGGAAATAAGAAAACTTGGGCCATTCAACATGCTACAGGCAATCGTCTAGGGAAATGCCTTCCTAATCCACGTAGTCTTCATAACATTTCTCCTCATGATATTCAGCATTTCCTGATCCTTCCTTAGAAACTGATCAACAAAAGCGTACAGCCGTAGTACAAAAAGTACTCAGCAAGCCGTAGGGAAATGATGCAATATATTCATGCACAGCTTGACAAGGATAGCCATGTGGTTCATTTGCAAAAAGCAATAACTTGAATTGAAATACAGTAAATAGATTGAAAGCGTAGTTATGAAAAGGTAAATAAATAACTGGTAGATCAATGGAAGACAACATGAACAGAATGGCGAGGCATCACCCTACACCATCTAAAACAAGTATCAACCAATAAATTCAACAGTATCAACTTTAGACAACAAAACAACCGTGAACTCCCCCATTCACAACCCAACAATTCCACATTCGACATATCATGAAACACGCTATACCCCGTGTGAAATTCCCGGGCTTGTCCATGATCGCGGACACGGCTATTCGAATAGTTTTGTAATCTGCAGAGGTTGTACTTCTTTACCCACAAGACCTGATATTCTCCTTGTGCCTGGCCATTAGCACACTTCCTTTGGTGTGCTGGCAGAGAAATCATGACAAAGCCTTTGCAATGCACTGTCTAAAGTCGGTACTGCCCGCTAAGGTTTCGCCCCTTAGGGCTCCCTTTTGCGCCTTGCGAATCTACCTTTCCATCCTGGAACCCATACAACCAATTTGGTAGTGCTCAAGGTTAGACATTGCAAATTAATCAGCTAGGTCTATCCCATACCAGACATGTGGTAGTACGGTTAGACCCAGTTCAATGGCGCACAAGATTAAGTCCTTAAGTTGTCTCAGCTAAGACATCCACATCCCAATGTGCTAGAAAGCACCCCCTTTACTGCATGATCACTTGCCCGAGGGAAAACAACTTTGTTCAACCAAGACTAATGGCAACCCTGCCATGGTACAACAAGTTTTACAACAGTGGCTAACAGCCACGATTCAATATCTCATTAAGTCAAGATTAACATTAATTCACATGTGACATGAATCCCATCGTACAACTAAGCATGACTAAGCATAACTACGTTAACCCAGTGTTGGTAGTATAATCATGTCCAACTAGTAATGCCCCAACCTAGAGTTAACAATAGGTACATGGCATTCCAATGATCAAGGTGGCATAATGTCAACGACGTGTATAGCTATTCCCATGAAATAAGCATTGATACACAAAATAACATGCAATTGTATAAAAGCAAAGTACTTTTGTAAACATAGGATCAATATGGTGAAGGGCTAACACTTGCCTTGCTAATCTAGTGCTAAGTCTTGGTCTTCGAAGTCTCCGTTTGCTCCCTCATAATTTGCGTCTACCGGAAAAGAAAGCAACGAAACCAAATAAGTACCAAACAGAGACTCAAACAAGATCAAAATTGAAAATAAATGGCTCTGGAAGGTAGAGCTTGATTTTAGAAAAATTTAGAAACTTGAATCGTCTCATGAGCGAGAACAGGCCTTCGAAAGATTAAATTTTTAGAGAAAAAGGCTGAAATTTAGAAAATCCAAATTTCCCGATTTATTTTTCTATTGGAAAAAATTGATTTATTGCGTAACGCTGACGCACGGCAGACACGCGGGACCTTCAGTCCATAGACCGAGTCCACGGACTCGCTTGGTCCATGGTGGATCGGGCTTGTGGGATCAGATCTAGGGTTGACATCATCAGGCTGGCTGCTGACGTCATCGCGCTGGCGCAAGCACTCGGCTCAGGTGACGTCATCGCTAACATCATCATCGACTTTGTCCGATGGCGGCTCTTCGGCTGCCGCGACTCTTCGTCTTCCGGCGTTTCGGCTTCACACCGCAGCGTGACAAAACAGCGGACGGACGGTGGCGGAGGAGCGACGTGGCAAGACGACTGGCGGCGGGGCTCACTGAGGCACGAAACGGCGACGGAAAAGAAGCTTCGGGCTTCAATGGCACGGCGGCAGAACAGAAATCGACGGGCTCGATCTCGGCAACGACGACGTCTCGGGCGCAAAGAATAGAGCGGCGGAGGCGACGCAGAGCGAGGAACGCAAAACGGGGCATCTCGGGGGCTTAAATAGCATGGGGAAACATGCGCGGCATGGACGTCGAAGACTTGGGCAACGTGGACTTCACGACGGCGGCGACTAGGGTTTCACGGGCGCGAACGCCAGATAGCCGGGCATTGGGCGCGAGCGGCGAGCCGGCCGAGAGAGAGGGCGGCCGAGCGAGTGGGCCAATCGGACGCGAGGAAAGGTCATGCGAGCAGCCATGCGAAGATTCAGCCCAAAGGGATTTTCAAAAGATTAAAAGCTTTTTCCAATTTAGAAATTTCCAGAAATTTGAATAAAAGCAAATACATTCAAATAAATAGCTAATAACTTTAGAAAAATCTCGAAAAATATAGAAAAATTCATTGGAGCACAATGAACCCAACTAAAATTGAAAATCTTTTGTTTGATGAATAGTTTAGTCAAATTAAATCTTTTCATTAATAGAAAATTCAAATTAAAGTTTGATTAATTCAAGGAAAATGCAAATGGTTCATTTTCAAATTCAATCATTCCGAAACTCAAATTTTTGGGATGTTACAAATCCCCCCCCTCTTAAATGGAATCTCGAGCTCGAGATTCAGGCTGGCTAGAGAATAGGTGGGGAAACTCAGACTTCAGATCCTCTTCTCACTCCCAAGTAGCTTCCTCTTCTAAATGGTTGCTCCACTGAACTTTACAAAAACGGATGATCTTGCTCCTCGTGATACGCTCTGCTGCATCCAAAACTTTCAATGGTTGCTCCTTGTAGGTGAGTTGCTCTTGCAAATCAATAGTTTCCAAGGGCATCGGTTCCTCTGGCATTCGCAGGCACTTCTTCAATTGCGATACGTGGAACACATCATGGATTACAGCAAAAGACTGGGGCAACTCAAACTTGTAAGCAACCTCTACTCTTTGTTCCAAGATTTTGAACGGCCCAACATACCTAGGGGCAAGCTTTCCTTTTACTTGAAATCTCTTAACTCCTTTGAGAGGGGTGACTCTAAGATAAACAAAATCATTGGGTTCAAAACTTAAATCTCTATGATGATTATCTGCATAACTCTTCTGTCTGCTTTGAGCTATCTTCAACCTGTCTCGAATTAGCTGAACTTGCTCTTCAGCTTCTTGCAGTATGGCAGGGCCAAACAATTGCCTTTCTCCTGACTCCTTCCAGTTGATAGGAGTTCTGCACTTTCTTCCGTATAAGGCTTTGGAAGGCGACATTTGTAGACTAGCTTGATAACTATTGTTGTAGGAAAACTCTGCATAGAGCAAACACTTGTCCCACTTGGCTCCATAGGTTAAGGCACAAGCTCTTAACATGTCCTCAAGGATCTGATTCACACGCTCAGTCTGTCCATCGGTTTGAGGGTGATAGGCAGTACTAGATGAATATCATAATCATACACATCGGTTACATAATAAAAGACATCATATATTAAATAATACTCGTTGAATGACCTTAAGGTCAACTTACATGACTATGCCTCACAAGGCTACACTGAATAACAAGTTAAACTGCAGCAGAAAGAAACGTAGATAAACCCCTCAGTATACCATAGGCAACTGACAAAGCTCGAACCCTAAACATTAATCTCCTCCTGGAACACCTCCTCTAAAGCTGGTGTAGACTTCTCACTGGTGATGTTGTTGGCAAGGTTGAGTACTTAAAGAACTCAACAAGTTGTGCACATAATGCAATTCTATATAACTATATGCAAGGCTTATTCCAAAGGAAAAGGCTAACATGGCTATTTTGCAATAAAGCAACATTTATGAACAAGTACAATAAATAGATTGTAAAGACAGTAAAACAAATAACAGTATTTAATAACTTCCAACATTTTCCAAGTAAACAAGGCATCAGCCCTAAGTCAAATTCCAACTTTCCATTAACCTCCAACCTTTCCATCCAAGTTTTCATTTAATAAAATCTAACCCTTGACTGTAGTCCCTGAGCATTGCTCAATACCGTGAGCATGGCTATCCGAATAGATTTACACTCTGCAGAGGTTATGCACTTTACCCACACGACATAACCATACACCACAAAGGCGAGTGGTCATGACAAAACCTTTCGGAAACCTTTATCCTAAAATTGACCCTCCCGGTAAGCCATACACTACACCTTCCCTCAGCAGTGGAGTAGGATAGGACCGACAAACCGTTAGATTGATGTGTGACCGCATTACACCACATCCTTCGCTATAACCACACTTCCATGTATGCACGCTTCTATGTGATTATCCACCTGAGGTATCAAATGACAAAATATCTGTAATCCTACTTAGTTAGGTCTGTCCCATTCCAGAACATGTGGTTGCATGATTGACTCAGTTCAAAGCCTCGCAAGGTTAAGTCCTTAAGATGACCGAGGCAAGACTTCCACAAACCCTCTGCCATTCCTGGCTCACCTTGGCACACTGCCCCTTGCCACTTGCCCCAATCTAAATTATTTACCACCCTAGTTGATTGCTATGCACCATGTGCCATCAACGAGTCAACATCGTTTTGTGACATACGTCACTACAACTCAACATCATTGTGTGACAGCACCCGACACACTTTCATAAACATGTTCCATATTCCATTAGTCATGATTGAGTTTAATGTTTCCATAAGACATGAGGTATACGTGGCATAGCTAAGCATACTAAACACGGTCTAACCAACCCATGTTGATTGCTAATAATAACCAACTAATAATGAACCACCTTAGGATGACAAATAAATCATGGCGTACAAATGACAAGGTAGGGTATAGATCAAGTAGGTAGATTAGCTAAATCCCAATTTAATTTGAAACAGTTATACGCATAAAATAACATGCAATAGTGTAAAGACAATATAGCAATTTTGTAAACTGGGTTCAACATGATCAAAGCACAACTTACCTTAGAAAAGCCCTTATTCTTGCCCTGGACTTGGTCTTGAGTTGATGGATCCTCCTCTGATGCGTCGCACAACTCAATGTCTACGCGAATCGAAAGAGAAAAGCAAATAAACACCCAAAATATAGAGCAAATAAATTATAAAAATCAAATAAAATTCACCATCAAATAGATCTCAATTTTACAAATTTTTAGAAATTTGAATCACCTCAATCGGAGCTCGTATGTGGGAGAACTGGCTCGTGGAAGATTCAAAAATCATAAAAACCTAAAAATTGGAAAAATTCTAAATTAATCAAATTATTTTTATACTGAAAATTCTATTTATTGCGTAAGGCTGACGTCAGCACCGAGCCGGACGAATTAGATGCTGACACGTGCGCTCGATACGTAGGCCCGGTCCACGGTTTGGATCTGGTCCACCGTGGACCCGGTGCACGATGACTCAGCGCCTGTGCCTGCCATGGGGCAAGGCTTGATTGGCTCCAGCGCCGGCTTGCCAATGATCGACACGCAGTGCGCATCTACGAGATCGGTAGAATCGGACAATGACGATCACTTCACGATGTGGCAGAATCTCCGCGGCTCGCAAGGAATCGAGCGGTGGCGAACAGGCGAGAGGCGGCGACGAGTATGCACAGCGTCAGCTTACCGGCGCAGAGAACGAAGGCGAGCCAGACTGTGTTTCAACGACCAACCGATGGTGCAAACACACGGATCTGACATGCCTTGAAGCGGGGTTCCTGGATATGTCCTCGATGGCGACGAACAACTACCGGGTGGCGATGAAACTCGGCAAAACGTCAGCGGCGTGGCAAGGTACAACGGCGAGCTTGTACACATCAACGATGACGACTCGGGCGGCGATTCTTGGACCAAAATATGCGGCACTCAACAGAGAACCTCGGACAAGCATGCGCATCATTTATAGCATCCAGATTCGTGCCGTAAACGGACTCCAAGACACACATAGCGGCGGAACCGCATGAAACCCGGACTCCGGCAGTGGCTCGGACTAGACCTCATCCCTACCATCCACGTTTCCGATCAATGGCCATGATTCTCGGCAACGCTACACAATCTGAGCCGAACGCGAAATCCAACGGACGCAGGCATTAGGGTTTTGCAGCCACCAACACCGTCGGATGTAGATCTTACGGCTACACGCGAAGATTGTAGAAGATGGGCCAAATGGACCGCAAGGAGAATGGACCGCGCACACACAGTATCGGACTCCGGCTCGATACTGTTCCTCAATTTTCCCCCATATTTTTCTTTTAGAATTATTCCAGGAAATATTTTAATTGATTTTAAGCAATAACAATATGAGGAAAAATCTAGGAAAATTCTCAAAAAATACTTTGAGACATTTTGAACCCAAGTATAATATTTTTAGCAAAACAACATATTAACTTTGTCTATAATTTATTAGTTTTCACATAGGGCCAATATGCATAATTTTAAATAAATCCAAAGAAAATCCAATAAATTCAAAAAAATCACAAAATGCATAAATAACAATAAAATAATATTTTAGCAAATTTTGGGATGTTACAAACCTCCCCCTTAACAGAATCTCGACCCCAAGATTAAGGGCTAACTAAAGAATAGATTTGGGAATTCTGACTTCAGATCCCCTTCACACTCCCAGGTTGCTTCATTCTCTGAATGATTGCTCCACTGAACTCTGTAAAAAGCGAATAGACTTGTTCCTAGTCTTGCACTCCATCACATCCAAAATTTTGATCGGCTGTTCCTTGTAAGTCAAATCCTCCTGCAATTCGATTGCTTCTAATGACGTCTGTTATGTTGGAACTCTGAGACATTTCTTAAGCTATGACATGTGGAACACATCATGCACTCCTGCCAACTACTGCAGTAATTCCAACTGATAAGCAACCTCTCCTCGATGTCTCAAAATCTTGAACAGACCAACATATCTTGGCGCAAGCTTCCCTTTAGCGTGAAACCTTTTAACACCTTTAAGAGGGGTAACTCTAAGATACACGAAATCATCTGGATCGAAACTCAAATCACAACGACGATTATTCGCGTAGCTCTTTTGCCTTGGCTGTGCTATCTTCAACCTCTCTCTGATCATAGGAACCTGCTCTTCGGCTTCCTTGAGAATATCAGGTCCAAATACCAGACGCTCTCTCGTCTCATTCCAATTCAACGGGGTATGACAAGAACGACCATATAAAGCCTCAAATGGCGACATTTGCAAACTTGCCTGATAACTGTTGTTATAGCTGAATTCTGCATACGGCAAATATTTGTCCCACGAAGTAGCATAAGCTAAGGCACAAGCTCTCAACATATCTTTTAGAATCTGATTAACTCTCTCTATCTGACCATCTGTTTTCGGATGATACGCTGTACTGAAATTCAAGCGAGTTCCCATTGCTTCATGCAACTTATTCCAAAATCTCGAGGTAAATTGGGTACCTCTATCTGACACAGTCTTTTTAGGCACTCCATGCAAACACACAATCCTTGACATATGTAGCTCTATCAAGTGATCTCCCAAATAAGTAGTCTTCACTGGAATGAAGTGAGCAACTTTGGTCAAACGATCAACAATAACCCATATGGAATCATAACCTCTCTAGGTTCTAGGCAAACCAGTAATAAAGTCCATACCGATTTCCTCCCACTTCCATTCAGGAATTTTTAACAGCTGTAACAAACTAGCAGGTCTCTGATGCATGGCCTTTACTCTCTGGCACACATCACATAAAGCAACATGCTTAACTACTTCACGCTTCATGTTAGGCCACCAAAACCTTTCCTTAAGATCTTGATACACCTTAGCACTTTCGAGATGAATTGAATATTTGGAATCATGAGTGACGAATACTCATACCAGGGGTACCCCAACGGCCCAGGGTAACAAGCAGGCTGCCTCAAGCCCAATACCGACCAAAGGACCCGTGGGACCACAAAGGACGCCCCTCCCCGACCGATCAGGACGAGCGTCCCCGACGAAGTAAAGCTCCCGACCCCCGCGGCGGGTCGGGATCCCCCGATTCCGACCAAATTAAGGCAACCTCCGCCAAGGGCCACGTGTCAAAGCCTCCACTGGCTCGACGCGTGCCCGCGGACGAGGACAATCGAAGTATCAGACGGGAGCAGGTGGCTCTTTCCCAAGATGGCATAAATGGCTGCTGAAGTCAAGCTTCCGGTCCCATCAACCAGTCACGTACAACACGAAGGCGCGCTCCCTCCCGAGGCAGTACCAACGTTACACACTACAACGTCAACACTCGTCAGGCTCACAGAAGACAGGTGCGCCATTTCCCGGCGAAGCGGCTAACTGCCCTGCCCAACAGGACTACCAACCCGGCGTGGGCAAGGCAGGCAGTGACTAGTCGCCAAAATGAAGGACCGAAGCTCTTAGCATAGGTCACCTCCCCTTTTCCAAGTGTAACCTGCCCTTTCCACTATATAAAGGGGGGGCAGGAGCCCCTTACGAGGGTGGAGCGAACACACGACGCAGCATGAGAAGAAGAGGAAGGACGAGTTCTTTCTTGTAAACGTTGTGCAGCTATTTGCACTAAAGGCAATACAATACCACCACACGAACTGGAGAAGGGATATTCGTCCCGAACCAGTATACACCTTGGAATCTCGAGTCTAACCATTCAGGGACAGGGAACGCGTGGCCCCTTAAGACTTACAAATTTACTTGCCGGTGCTCGAAACGCCGACAGTTGGCGCGCCAGGTAGGGGCTTCGCGCGTCTTCATCGACATCTCCGGATTCCCATTTCATCTCCCTGATGGCTTTCTTCACCGGCGACGGCGTGTCTACGTCGGGGGGCCGAATCCGCTTCGGCTCCCTCGACTTTATCGCCACTCCAACGGGTGAGCTCACGCTCGATCCGTCGCCGTCGAGACCGAAGCCGGCGGAAGCCGTGGCTCCATCTCCGACAACCTCGCCGGCCTCCGGCTTGAGGCCCCTGCGAGCCCGGCGGAGCCCAACGAGCGCCCCGCCGTCTTTGACGGTAGCACCCGAGGGCTCGGAAGGACGACCACGTCGCCTCCCATGAGCTCACAGTTCGTGGCTATGGCCGACTATATGCCGGCCTCTGTCCACGAGCTGCTGGAAGATTCTTCCAGCCACGACTCCAGCTCCAATACGGAGCAAACCCCTCGCAGACGGCACTCTCGTGAGTGCAACATGGCCGGCACGGTCAACCTGACCGTAACCCCCGCGGCTACGGGGGCTCCCATCCAGCGCACTAAGGCGCAGGAGGAGGAATACCAGCGCGAGCGCGCTGAGCGCGCTCAAGCTCGCCGCGCCGAATTTCAGCGGCAACGTAAAGAGCTGGAGGACCGAAGGGCCGAGATCGATAAGCTCCAGGCCGACCTAGAGCAGGACGAGCCCGAGCCCCCACTGGTGCCTGGCGGTGCGCGTGGGCGCGCACGTCAGATGTGCCACAAGCTGGTAGAGGAATCTGATGGCCCTCAGTTCTTCCCCCACGCGAGTCAGAACGTGGCTGCAGCTGCGATGCTGCTCTGAGGCCTTCCCAAGCCGGACGACCCGGAGGCCAAAGCCACATACCAGAATCTTCGGGGGCTTGTGGAGCGTGCTGCTGTGCAGCACATGCAAGCCTCCGGCCCTCACCATTCTGGCGCCACCTCTGGCCGCCGGACCCGCACCACCCCTCGGGCCCGGTTGGGTCCAGCAAAGGTAGCGGCACGTCAAGAACAACCCTAGGCCTCGCGCACCCCGGTGCGCCAGTGCCTCGGCGACGACTACGACGTCCGCGCCACCCTCGAGGCGCGAAGAAAAGCGGTGGACAAAGCCGCCCACTCGCGTGTTGCGGATAGCGAACGTCGCCACAATCGCAGCCCAAGCCCCGATGGTCCAGGACCACGAGCTTTCTGTCAAGGGATCCACCATGCGGATTTCCCCGCCAGATTCAGGGCACCGACCAACATAGCCAAATACACCGGGGCCACGAACCCCGGCGTTTGGCTCGAAGACTACCGGCTTGCGTGCCGGGCGGGAGGAGCGACGGATGACATCTTCATCATCCAATACCTCCCTATCTACCTCGCGGACTCGGCTCGAGCCTGGCTCGAGTACTTGCCCGCAAAGACCATCGAGGCTGGGCGACTGGCGACCCTTTTGTCGGTAACTTCGGGGCACTTATAAGCGCCTCGAAACTCTGAGACTGAAGAGCCGCAAGCGGCGGCCAGAGAAACTCTCCGGGATTACATCTGGCGCTTCTCCCGTCAATGCAACGAGCTCCCCGACATCTCCGACGCCGACGTCGTGGGGGCGTTCATCTACGGCACCTCTTGCAAGGCCTTGGTGCACAAACTGGGTTGCGTTAAGCCCAGAACCACCAAAGAGCTTCTCGACATCGCCACCAACCACGCCTCCGGCGAGGAGGCTGTGGGGGCCATCTTCGAAGATGGCAAGACTAAGCAAGAACCCGGGGTCCGAGCCGGGTCCCCTTTCGACCGCTCCGACAAGCGGAGGCGGCACGGAAAACAGGTTCGCGAGGTCCAAGTGGTCGCGGCCGTCGACCGCCCTGCCAAGCAGCAGGCGCGACCGGCCGTCGTTCCCGACCACTTCGAAAAATTGATGGATAGCCCGTGCCCCCACCACGGATTTCCTGTCAAACACAAGTACCGGGACTGCGAGGTCTTAAGGCGTTTCCTCTCCGGCACCCCCACGACGCCGCGGGGCAAAGGAAAGAAGCCGGCCCCAGCCCCACGGGCCGTGGAGAAGATGGCGGATGACGAGTTCCCAGAACCCGACGGCTGCCTCATGATCTTTGGCGGACCGGCATGCTACGCCGATAAGCGTCGGCTCAAGATCGCCTACCGCGAGGTTCATACCGCCACACCAGCCGTCCCCCAATATCTTCGGTGGTCGGAGTCCCCGATCACCTTCGATCGGACTGATCACCCCGACCACGTCCCGCAGCCGGGGAGATACCCGCTTGTGGTCGACCCCATTGTGGGGAAGAAGCGCCTCACAAAGGTTCTAATGGACGGTGGCAGTGGTTTCAACATCCTTTATGTTGAGACGCTCGACGCCATGGGGGTCCCCCGCTCGGATCTCCGACCAAGCAAGGTGCCTTTTAATGGCGTCATCCCTGGCCAGCAGGCCCAACCGCTCGGGCAGGTCGACCTGCCCGTCACCTTTGGATTACCGGAAAATTTCCGCACCGAGACCCTCACTTTCGAGGTCGTGGATTTTCCCGGATCCTACCACGCCATCCTGGGGAGGCCGTGCTTTGCCAAGTTCATGGCGGTCCCCAGTTACACCTATCTCAAGCTAAAGATGCCCGGGTCGCGAGGAGTCATCATCGTGGCTTCGTCCTTCCAGCTTGCTTACAACTGCGAGCGAAGCAGTTGCGAGCTAGCCTCGGCGGTCATCGTGTCCGCTGAGTTCGCCAACCTCCGGAGGGAAGCCTCCGAGTCCGCCCCTGAGTCTAGCAAGTCGGGGGCGGGATCCTTCAAGTCCGCTGAGGACACGAAGAAGGTTGCGGTCGATCCCGGCGATCTGACCAAGACCGTGCGGATCGGAGCCACGCTCCCCGCCAAATAGGAAAGCGCGCTCGTCGACTTCCTCCGCGCCAACAACGACGTCTTTGCATGGAAGTCCTCCAACATGCCAGGAATTTCGAGGGAAGTCGCCGAGCATTCCTTAGGCATCCGACCAGGCATAAGGCCGGTCGTCCAATGCCTGCGCCGCTTCAACGAAGAAAAGCGCAGGACCATAGGGGAGGAGATCGCCAAGCTTTCGGCTGCAGGGTTTGTAAAAGAGGTGCGCCACCCCGAGTGGCTCGCCAACCCTGTACTTGTGAAGAAGAAGAATGGGCAATGGAGAATGTGCGTTGATTATACGAGTCTGAACAAGGCATGTCCCAAGGACCCGTTCCCCTTGCCCTGCATCGACCAAGTCATCGACTCCACTGCGGGGTGCGAGTTCCTTTCCTTTCTGGATGCCTACTCGGGCTATCACCAGATATCGCTAAAGGAGTCCGACCAGCTCGTGACCTCCTTCATCACTCCATTTGGCTCGTTCTGCTACGTGACAATGCCATTTGGTCTAAAAAACGCAGGCGCTACATACCAGCGATGTATGCAAATGTGTTTCAATAACCAGATCGGCTGTAACATTGAGGCGTACGTCGACGACATCGTCGTAAAGACCAAGAAGGTTGACGACCTCATCACCGATCTAGGAGAGACTTTCACAAATCTCCGATGGTTCCGCATAAAGCTCAACCCCGAGAAGTGCGTCTTTGGGGTCCCCAAGGGAAAGCTCCTCGGTTTCATCGTCTCTGAGCGGGGCATCGAGGCCAATCAAGAGAAGATTTCGGCGATCACAAGGATGGGCACGGTCGGCAACCTGAAAGGGGTCCAAAGGCTAACCAGATGCCTTGCTGCCTTGAGCCGTTTCGTGTCTCGCCTTGGCGAGCGCGGGATGCCGCTCTGTCGCTAAAGTTCGACCGCTTTGGGACCCGGGAGGCTCGGGAGGCCCTCACGGCAGAAGGCCTTCCTGTCCTCACCCCTAGTCCTGGCTGCCCTGGCACCAGGCAAACCGCTGCTCCTCTACATCGCCGCCACGACCCAAGTTGTCAGTGCGGCCCTCGTGGTCGAACGAGAGGAAGAAGGCCGTGAGCTCAAGATACAACGGTCGGTCTACTTCATCAGCGAGGTGCTTTCCGAGTCCAAGGCTCGGTACCCGCAGGTGCAGAAACTGCTCTACGCAGTACTCATCACAAAGAGAAAAGTGGTCCACTACTTCGATCAGCACCCCGTCACCGTGGTGACCACGTTGCCACTCGGCGAGATCATCCACAACCGCGACGCCTCAGGAAGGATAGCCAAGTGGGCACTCGAGCTCAGTGGCTACGGCATATCATACGTTCCTCGAACGGCGATCAAATCGCGAGCCACGCCGACCGTCGCCGAATGGACCAAGCCAAGCACCACCAATAGCTCGAAGACCCGAGTCTTGGGCGATGTACTTCGATGGATCCTATACCAAGAATGGCGCGGGCGCAGGAGTTGTTATTGTTTCCCCGCTCGGGAACAGACTTCAGTACGTGATTAGGCTGCTCTTCGATGTGACCAACAACATCGCCGAGTACGAGGCTCTCGTCAACGGTCTCCGGATCGCTGCCGACCTCAGCGCTCGTTGACTCTACGTCCACGGGGACTCCAAGCTTGTTGTCGACCAGGTCATGAAGGCTGCGGAGCCCCGAGACACCGGATGGCGCGTCTCGTCGAGAAGCGCGCAAGCTCGAGGAACGTTCAAGGGTTTGAGCTCCACCATAGCTACAGAGCGCTACAACGGTGAGGCCGATTACCTAGCCAATCTTGCCTCCAAAGAGCGATCCCCTAGGATCTTCGTCTGCGACCTTCCGCTGCCTTCTGTCCGGATGGACCCAGTGACCGAGCGGTCTTTCGACCCGCCGGGCGTGGCTACTCCGATCGCCGTACGGTCGGGCGTAGATCCGGCCGGGTCAGACCGCAGCGTGTTAACGACTGAATCCGACTGGAGGAAGCCCTTCATCGACCGTTTGACGGACGGATCGCTTCCCTCTGACCCGACCGAGGCCCGGCGCCTCGCCCGTCGGGTGAAATCCTTCGTCCTGGTCGGGCCAGACCTTTACAAAAGGAGTCCCTCCGGAGTCCTCCAGAGGTGCATCCTGGCCGACCAAGGGAAACAGCTGCTGCTCGATATCCATGGCGGGGTCTGCGGTCACCATGCCGCGCCCCGGTCCCTGGTAGGAAAAGCCTTTCGACAAGGTTTCTACTGGCCGACCGCCGTGTCCGACGCCGAGCAAATTGTACGCACCTGCCAAGGATGCCAATTCTTCACCCGGTAGACGCATCTGCCAGCTCAGACATTGCAGACGATCCCCATCACATGGCCATTTGTAGTTTGGGGACTCGACCTGGTCGGGCCCTTCAAAAAGGTGCCCGGGGGCTTTACTTACCTCCTTGTCGCGGTGGACAAATTCACCAAGTGGATAGAGGCCAAGCCGGTTGTGAGCATCACGTCGGTGCATGCGGTCACCTTCTTCCGCGACATCGTCTTCCGGTTCGGAGTCCCTAACTCTATCATCACCGACAACGGGACGCAATTCACGAGGAAGGAATTCCTCGAGTTCTGCAACGACTTCAACATCCGCATCGATTGGGCAGCCGTGGCCCATCCGCGGACTAACGGCCAGGTCGAACGTGCGAACGGCATGATCCTCCAAGGGCTCAAGCCACGGATCTTCAGTCGACTGAAGCATTTCGCGGTGCGATGGGTGGCCGAGCTACCCTCCGTCCTCTGGAGCCTGCGGACCACACCAACACGGGCGACCGGGTTTACGCCATTCTTCGTGGTATTCGGTGCCGAAGCTGTCTTGCCAACCGACCTGGAATACGGCGCCCCAAGATTACAAGCCTTCGACGAGGCTCGAGGGCTCATCTCACAACAAGACGCCACCGACCAGCTCGGCGAGGCGCGCGACGTGGCCATTCTACGATCGGCCAAATATGAACAAGCTCTACGACGCTACCACAACCGTCAGGTTCGAGGGCGATCCTTCAACGCTCGCGACCTAGTCCTGCGTCGGGTCTAGACCACCAAAGACAGGCATAAGCTCTCGCCACCCTGGGAAGGCCCCTTCACCGTCGTGGAGGTTCTTCGACCCGGCACCTTTCGACTCAAGGACGCGGATGGTCACGTCCTTCCTAACGCATGGAACATAGAAAAGTTAAGGCGATTATATCCCTATGTTCCTTTTTCCTTGCATCGTCTTTACCTTTCCTTAGAGCACACGTCGCCGCGCGACGCAGAGCTACCATTAGCGCCCGTCAGGTGTTTCGGTCGACGCTCATCGGGTAGGTGACCCGGCCAGCCACAAGGTCCTTCCCGAGCGGTAACCCTCTCGACCCGAGTGCTACGGCCTACGCCCCAGCGGCTATGGTTGCGAACTAGCACTTAGCGGAAGAAGGAAGTGCCCGAGCGGAGCGACCTTTGGTCAGTCGGGAACACTCCTATCCCTCACAAGTGCGTGTGAATGCTGCCAAAGTTCCTATCCTCTTCGCCCTTCCCGAAGTGACCCGACCTACGCATAAGCGACCCCAGCGGTCCTTAAAGCTATGGCTGGCCAAGCGCTCACCACAACATAAGATGAGAGGAGAAAGTTGGAGGTTCAGTGCTGCTGGCCTGGATGGAGCACGCTGGCCACGACATCTCCGAGAGAAGTGGTGAGAAGATCAGAGGAGAAAGTTGGAGGTTCCCTCCCTTTTTTCCCTCTTTTGCTCTTGCGGTCTTTTTTCTTAATTCAGGAAAATACGGAAAGACGGGGAAGGCAAGGGCAAGGGGTTTGCTCAAATGCCCCCGCACCCTATCTATAGGAGCTGGGCGAACGCCTAGCCAAACAGACGCCTGGCCAATCAGGCGACAATCAAGCAGACACCTCCTCGCATGAAACGTCGCGCACGCCCTCGTTTGCCGTGCCAGCCACCGAGCGAGCGCCGACCCGAGCGGGCGCCAATCAAGCAGACACCTCCTCGCGTGAGGCGTCGCGCACACCCTCGTTTGCCGTGCTAGGTAACGCCCCGTTTCCAATTCCTCTCTGCATTTAATCCTGACAAGACCGCAAGAATCGCAAAGACACCGCCTCGGGCCGCACATCCTGAGACCTCTTGGTCTCCGCCTTTTTGCCAGGACGGTTGCCCCGGGGCGCGTGTGAGAGGCCCCTAGGGTCGCTGAGGCCCCAAAACAGCGAGAGCTTGATGGCTCACGCCAGGGGCCAGCCGAAAGATGTGGGTTCTAAAGGCTGATCCCACCAAGTGGGCATAAGGCCGCCCCAGCGAAAATTGAGCGAGGGGCGAGTATGAGGCGAGCCCTCAGTGGGCCTCGGTTGAAATGCCGACACCAATCGCCAAAACTTCGCGTCCGAGACCACACTTCACACTCTCCGGGAGCCCATCGATGGCGCGACCGGTGTGCTCTGGGTCGGCGGACGACCCGTGTCCGACTGGGATCGAGTAAAGAAAGGTTTTATGGGTCGCCCCACGGCGGGCGGACACTTACTACTGGACCGTCGCTCGAAGGTTCCCTTTGGCGGGACTTCCCAGGACCCACTCGGACCACCCGTTAATTAGCTCCACGAGCACGGCGTTCAAACCAACGCGGGTAAACGCGCGTTTCTCACCCCCTCCAGGTCCCACACCTGCGGACGGGGCGTATACGCGTGGGATAGACAGCGGCCACTCCTCTCACACTACCCTCATTTGGGCGAGGACTCGGAGAGATGCCCAGCGTCCACCGCGGCGTAAAGCGGCGCCGTCCACCACGGTTAAGCGAGCACTTGGACACGGGAACCTCCCGAGAGGCATCTGGTCGTCCCGGCCGACCAAGGCCCCGTCCAGCTACGACGTAAAACGAGCGCCGTCCAGCTACGACGTTAAAGGAGCACTTGGACACCAGAACCTCCCGAGAGGCATCTGGTCGTCCCGACCGACCAAGGCCCCGTCCAGCTACGACGTAAAACGAGCGTCGTCCAGCTACGACGTTAAACGAGCACTTGGACACCAGAACCTCCCGAGAGGCATCTGGTCGTCCCGACCGACCAAGGCCCTGTCCAGCTACGACGTTAAAGGAGCACCTGGACACCAGAACCTCCCGAGAGGCATCTGGTCGTCCCGGCCGACCAAGGCCCCGTCCAGCTACGACGTAAAATGAGCGCCGTCCAGCTACGACGTAAAACGAGCACCGTCCAGCTACGACATTAAACGAGCACTCAGACACCTGAACCTCATGGAGAGGCATCTGGTCGTCCCTGCCGACCAAGGCACGGTCTTGCTACGACGTTAAACGAGCATTCGGACACCCGAACCTCACGGAGAGGCATCTGGTCATCCCTGCCGACCAAGGCACGGTCTAGCTACGACGTTAAACGAGCACTCAGACACCCGAACCTCACGGAGAGGCATCTGGTCGTCCCTGCCGACCAAGGCACGGTCTAGCTACGACGTTCTGGTCGTTATCCAGGAAAGAGCGTTTACTTACTGATTGACCGTTCTCGAGGGTCGGGTTAGTCGAAAAGAGCGCCTGAGACAAACTCATCGCAAAGACATTCATAAAGGAAAAGGAGATTTCATTATAGGCCAACAGGCTCGAACTTTACAATGTTACATGAGGTGCCTGGCAGGCTCAAACACTACTCAAAGCTACAAGATATGGTGGAGCTATTTCTGTACCAAGTATCATATCTTGAGCATCAATGCGGCGTTAGTGCACTCACTAACGGTTACTAACCCCGGAGCCCGTCGGCGCCGCCTCCGCCACACCGACGGCCCGTCGGCGCGCTGCTGCCCACCGCCAAGATCGATCGCACCGGCTGCGCATCATCGCCTCTAAGAGGCCCTCCTTACCACCTTGAGCCTTGGAGCGGCCTCGGCGGCAAGTCGGCGACGGCGATACCTCGGGCTACGGTTTCTTCCTCCTCCCTGAGCTCAGCCATCACCTGGTCGCACTCAGCCCAGAGCTCGGCCATGGGATTTTCTTCCTCTACCTCGACATCATCGCCAAAGCTGAAGATCAGTGGATGCCTCGAAACCATTTCAAGGATTAAAAAAGAGGACTCTGGTTTAGGGGACAATCGTTCAAGCAAACGGTGGTACCCTTATATACCTAGATGGAGGAAGATCGAACGTCTCCAAAGTAAATGCGAGCACAGGAAAACGAAGCGCCCTTCACCAGAGCCCGGGCGGCCAAGAAGGCGTACGGTCGAGGCGCGCCAAGCCATACGCGGCACGCGCGACGATGCGATTAAAAGCTTTCGACGGTTCAAATGCCCCCGACCAACCTTCGGGGCAGCCGTCAGATGCGTTGGGGCACACCTGGCGACAACCCGCCGACCCAGTCGGTCGGACCGACCGTCGGGCGGTTACCCGCCATAATCGAGATCAACCCCAACCGTATCGGATTTAACTCGCTCGGGGTTCGGGGCTCTTGACGAATACTCATACCAGGGGTACCCCAACGGCCCAGGGTAACAAGTAGGCTACCTCAAGCCCATTACCGACCAAAGGACCCATGGGACCACAAAGGACGCCCTTCCCCGACCGATCAGGACGAGCGTCCCCGACCAAGTAAGGCTCGACCCGGGCGGTCGGGATCCCCGACTCCGACCAAATTAAGGCAACCTCCGCTAAGGGCCACGTGTCAAAGCCTCCACTATCTGACGCGTGCCCGCGGACGAGGACAATCGAAGTAGTCATGCGGGAGCGGTGGCTCTTTCCCAAGATGGCATAAATGGTCTGAAGTCAAGCTTCCGGTCCCATCAACGATCCACGTACAACACGGCGCGCGCTTCCTCCCGAGGCGGTACCAGCGTTACACCTTTGCGCCAACACTCGTCGAGCTCACGAAGACAGTGCGCCATTTCCGTGACGGCTAATCGCCACGCCTAACAGACTACCAACCCGGCGTGGGCAAGGTAGGCAGTGACTAGTCGCCAAAATGAAGGACCGAAGCTCTTAGCATAGGTCACCTCCCCTTTTCCAAGTGTAACCTGCCCTTTCCTACTATATAAAGGGGGGCAGGAGCCCCTTACGAGGGTGGAACGAACACACACGGGCACAGACAAAGAAGAAGAGGAAGGACGAGTTCTTTCTTGTAAACGTTGTGCAGCCATTTGCATTAAAGGCAATACAATACCACCACACGAACTGGAGTAGGGACATTCGGCCCGAACCAGTATACACCTTGGACTCTCGAGTCTAACCATTCAGGGACAGGGAACGCGTGGTCCCTTAAGACTTACAAATTTACTTGCCGGTGCTCGAAACGTCGACAATGAGCTTCCTCAAGAATCAACTGCTTAAGCCCCCTCTTATTTGGTACACAAATTCGACCTTTAAACCACATAGTACCTTGATCATCCAAAGTGAAATCTTTGGCTAAGCCACCATCTTTCTTGGACTTGATTCTATTGATCTTTTCATCAACTTTCTGACCTTCTCTGATCTGATCTTCTAACGTTTGGCTTTACTCTAAGGTAGCTAAAAATCATTTCGAAACAACTTCCAACCTCAAATTCTGTAGCTCCTTGCATAATTATGACTGATCCTCATGAACTAGCATATTGGCAATGTGGCTCTTACGACTCAAAGCATCAGCTACCACATTAGCTTTTTCAGGGTGATAATGGATTTCAACATTATAATCTTTTATCAATTCTAACCATTTCTCTTTGCCAAGTTTGTAGGTTCTATGCAGCCTACGTAATCCATTTTCTAAGAACACTTAAATCACATATAGTGTATATATGTTTTCTGTGTGGGGTTTCTTAAGCTGTATCAATTTACACTTTTCTTACTAAAGAAGCAATGTGAAATAAATTTACACCTAAAAAAAAGGCAGCAATCAATCAAGACAAAAAAACACAAATATCAATTTACACTTTTCTTACTAGTTGTCAAACATCACAAGAGCCTGGGATAGAAATTGATTGCTTGCGCTGATGTGCAAGTCTAGAAGAAGCAATGAGGAGGACAAAAAGGAACCATGGAAGTAAAGCAAGCATGAACATGTGGATCATACCGGGGAGAGAACATGATGCGTCCCTTTTTTTTTCTTTTTGTGCTGATGCTCCATGATTTTCAGAGAGAACAATCAAAAAACAGGTATGTACCTTTAAAATCCAGATGATCCTCCATGATTCTTCTTCTTCTTCTTTTGCATTGATAGATCGGTCTTCCAGTTGCTTCCTCTTTTCCTTTGGAAGTTTGATCTCTTATTTTTTTTCCTTTTTCTGTTAGAAGTTTGATCTCGACTCCATCACATTTCCTTTTTGTGACATGTGAGCTCCACGCTAGAGCCAACAGAATTATCTTGGAGATCAAGTTGGGCTGTGGCTTAAGCTACATGTGAAAATAACGGTCCGACCACATTTAACGATTTTTTGACCCATTTGGAAACAAAACAGACCATTAACGGACTTTTGATCTAATGGTTGGGTTATTCAATCCAATAGTCCAAAATTTGATGTTATTTCAGACAAAACCATTTAGGAGATACCTATACACTCCCTAAAGTATAATATTAACAAGCTAAAATAACTGTTGGTAGTATCCCCTTACATTTGCCTAGGGCGGTTTTTTTTGTTGTTGCTCAATTTGATATTACTGTGGACTTCGATCGCACCGAAGATGAGAATTACTTTAACTCCACCAGGTATGCGTCGGTGGGAGTTGTTTATGCATATAAAGAATGGGTCAACATTCACCAATATGGGTAGTAGAAATCAAGGAACGAATGGTCCACGTATGTTTATAGTATAACCAATCATTCTGAAGATCGAGCTGAATCTGAGGGTTCTGGGAAACTGGGTTTGAGCTCAAATCTTGACTCTTCCTGTCCCCTGTGAGGCTGTGACTTGTCACATGAGTTAAGCCCCAAGTGCAGACGAAATTTGAAGCCCCCACGTGCCATTTTAGGGGCCTATGGAAGGCTGAAGGCCGAGGCAGCTCCAAACAGATCCTGACATGTGGTGACGAAAGCAGCACCAAGATACAGGCAACAGACACTCCATATAACTTGTACATGAAAAAACCAAATCACATCCAAATCATGCTTTCAATTACACTCACGTTCACGTAAAAGGAATCACGCTATCATTGTAACCGCGTTACATTAGTAGATCTGATAAGTTATATCATACCTGGCCGCATCAGTAACACAAACACAAACATGAGACTGGCAACCACCTATCTGGTATCAGAGTAGCTCTTAACTTTTAAGCTGTGGAGTCAAGGGAATGTCAATGTTGGAGCCCATCTTCTAAATGATGTAATCAGGCTGCGGACAGAAGTGACCGTCTGAACATCCGACTCGAGCGCTGCCCCGAGGTTGAATCCTCGACTGTTAGCCCTTGTGCTCCAATACAGAAGTACTGGTTCATAAGCCTACTGTTAAGAGACCCATATTTCTTAGGTGTATGCCCCATCACCCCACTGGCATTCGGCGATGGTTTGTCTTTGTCCAGATGGACTGCTTCGATCTTGTCAACCAATGATGAAGATGACCAGGAGAAAGAAGCATGAGGAGATTCGGGCTGTATGACGCCGTGTGTGAGGCCAGGCGCGAACTTCATCTTCGTTGATGGACTCGGCGAGCTCTTAGCAGCAAAGGTTCGCATGTTGTTGAACAGGGAGCTCACCTTGGAGTACCTTTGCCTCAGGGGTGCTGGGGTCTCCGCATGGCTCCAGCTCTTGACCGAATCCAGTGAGGAGGCGTCGTCCTTCAATTCCTTCGGGCCACCAGCAGATTTCTTCTCCTTGCGGAGAGGCCATCTGAGTAGGACCTTGAGATGTTTCGCCGCGTTTTGAACAGAATTCAGCTTCTTCTGACCAGATTCCTGGATTTCAGCGTCACTCTTGCCAACACTAGAGAATGAGCTTGTTCTTTCGCTGATGCCTGACGCATCAATATCCGCATGGAGGAAAATCTCACCATCCGAGATCTTGAAAGAAGTTCCTGGGCTGCCTACAATGTAGTGCATCTTCAGTTGAGAAGCGATAGCCGACCTTGTCTCATGGTCCCTTGAATTCGAGATCCCACCAGCTAAAATCAGCTGTTTGATGAGTATTTCAGACGATGCTGTCCGTGGCTGTTTCCTGAGTAAATCCAGAGGGGTCATGCCATCATTGTCACGGACATTGAGGTCAATTGGTGGTGCGGTCATGAAGAGTTCAATGAGGTTGGAGTGCAATTTGCCGACCACAGCCAAGTGAAGAGCCGCCCTTCCATCGTCGTTTTGCGTATTGATTATGCTGCTCACATCCACGATTGCTCCACTGATCAATTGCTTCATAAGCTCCATCTGACGATCGAGCCTTCGGAAGCCAGGAGTCCTAAAGCCAGTCAGCGCCATATGAAGGAACGTGTCACCGACTTCGTTTGTGGCTGATATAATTGATGGTGATGCAGTAATGAGGGCCTTGACCACTGGCAGGTGACCTCGAAAGGCTGCTATATGCAACGCTGTATTCCCTTGCTCATCTATGGAGTTGATTATATCCAAAGAGGCAATAAGATCCTTCACAACCTGTAGTATAGAGTAAAAACGTGCCAGTATTCAGTATGCAGCCACTGAAAAAAATCTAAGATCAAACTCATTGCTAGATCTGATTCCGCAGCAAAAGAAAAGGAGTAAACAAAAGTGGTTCTCATGACACTCATGATGAACTAGTATGCTCATTGCTCTGAAGAAAAGATTAGGACTTCAAATTGTTCACACAAGCCATAAAAATATAACGGACTAGGCATGTTGCGAAACATTTCTTTTCATAAGGATCAATGGATAAAATAGACAAAAAAAATCCTGATTAGCTCAATGGTTTCCAAGTAAACCATAATGACTGGTTTGTCATGAAACTTCGATGACAAGCAACACTTGGCAAATCCCATTTCGGTAGGTTGAGAATTGATGTCCATGCCATGTAGTATATCCACTATCCAGCTCTATTAATTTAACTAGAACGTGCCATACGACCGATCACTTTAAGATTATATCATGTGCAAAGCAGAATCACAACCTGGCTAGCATGTTCACAAGATCAACTTACAGGGATGGTAAGTCAAAAACAACAGAAATTTATTATTCCAAGATTTCCGCAGTAGTGCTTTAATGTAATAAAATTAGCTTAAGTAATCTCAAGAGTCCCATAGATTAGAGTTGCAGCAGTAAGTTTATGCCAAATTGGTGACAAAGTTCAACAGACAGCTGCTTCTATTGAATCACACAATCATAAAACATTTATACACCTAGCTAAGATAAATATTTGACTGCAAAAAAATCATGGTACTCAGCAAAGAAGATTCAGAAGCAGAAGTAGCATCACCTCAACTTGCCCCCGTGCAGCCGCGGAGTGCAAGATCGTCGAGCCCTGTGCATCCAGGAATGCCGAGGCATCAGAGAAGCCCTGCAGGAGCTCCCTGAGGACCTCCAGGTTACCTCCCCTCGCCGCGGCGTGCATTGCCCGGTTCATCATCTCGCGCCTGAACATGTATCCCCCACCATTGGCAGTACCACTATCCCCCAATTCGTCAGCCACCTCCCCTCCATCTTTCCCGACCGAACACGCCGGAGACACAACCGCGTGGAGAAGCAGCCGGAACACCTCCGAGCTCCTGCTCCTCGCCGCGGCGTACAGGATGTCGGTCACGCCGTACTCCCCCTCGCCGAATACTAACAGAGGCTGCCTCCCGAGAAGCTCCTGCACGAACCCGGCGTCCCCAGCCGCGGACGCCGTGTAGAGCAGCCACCCGCCGTAGCCGGCCCGGATGAGCCGGTTGGCCCGGCCCCCGCGGGACTCGCAGTCGAGGAGCAGGCACCGGGCGACGGCAGCGCGGTTCTTGGCCGCGTCGGCGAAGCGCAAGTCGTCGTCCCAGACGGACTCGAGGCGGCGGATGCGGCGTAGGGAGGTCAGCTTGATGAGGAGGTTGGCGTCCAGGTGGAGGAGCTCCCTGACGACGTCGTAGTGACCGCTCGACGCCGCCCAGTCGATGGGCGTCGCGTACCACCACTGGTCGCCGGTGCTCTCCCACCGGAGAGGGAAGCGGGATTCCTCCATGGACCTGCGCTAATGGAGAGGATTGCCCTGCAAAAAATCAAGGACTTGAGCTAACACTTTTCCAAGTAGAAGTGTAGAACAGAGCAAAATCAACAAACAAGAACAGCAGTTCTTGGTGAGGTGTGTAAATTACGGACAGTAAGTGCTATAGTAACTAATCTGATTGAACATCAAAGCAATCGGAAAGTTGCAGCTTTAACTAATTACTCCTAGGGGAGCAATTGAAGGCAGGAATGGAGACGATTAATTGCTAGTAGTATCAAGAAAGGGGAAGGAGCAAGAAACCTCTCACTACGCTTCCACAAGAGACAAAGAAAATGATTCTGCAAATGGAGAAATCCCTCCAGCTCTAGCAGCATTAACTCAACAATCCAAATCAACAAGTACCTCAAAGATGTGGGCAAGGAAATCTTAGCTCATGGGAACAGGAGAGAGGTTCCATCTCTGGGACCAACCAAGCTACAGGACTGGATTGGCATGGGAGCACAGCACTCTCAGCTCTGCATGCTTATCTTGAGGGGCAGGGCAGGGCAGGCCCCAAAAGGAGGAACCCCACAACAACAAGCAGCCGGTTAAGGGGAAAGGAGGAGACGGGCATGAGCCATGTGAACTCAAAAGACCCATTCAAGTGAGGCCTTCAGCCTCAGCCGGCAAAGATCACAGCAGTTAAGGCAGGCAAGACGAAGTCCAGCCAGGACCAGGTCATTCCATTCATCCCTCCCAGAAGATTAAAGAGAAAGGGAGAAACAATATGGCAATTGGCAAGAACCAAGGTTGCAGCACAAGTATTCCAACAGAACAACAATTTAGGTGAAAAATATTAGCATGAAACAAGAAAGCTGGCGCAGCTTTGGGCTTACCTACTGTTTATGTTGCCTTAAGCTATCCTCTGAAGCTCTGACCAATTTGGGCCGCTTGCCTGTAGTTTCTCTCTATTCACAAGTATGAAAGATTTGCTCCAGGTAGAAACTTATTTTACAGCCAAGGACGCGTTAGCCAGCTGTGTGAACTATGCAGGCATTCTAGTTCACACGGAAGCAGTGGAAAGCATATGCAGAAGAGGATAGCCAAAAGAGAATCTTATTGGCTGGCTACCGTAAAGTCTGAGGCAGGCATAAGAGTGAGAACAGTGCATCCAGGATAATCCGATAATGATTTGGACATGCATTTCGGAGGCAAAGTTCTTTCTGGCTTGTCATACCTTGGAAAGTCTGGTGATAAAGCCAGAAAAAGACATGTTTCACATGTCTAGATTTTTTTTCCTTGTCATCCAGTATCTAACCTACTTGCTACGATTAACAGACTATGGATATTATCGAATGCTTCGTGTACTTGTTCATGTCCGACTGACCGTTAAATATCGTCGATGGGGGATGGCAATTGCCGCGGTTGGAGAGGCACCTTGACGGTTCCTGGAGACGGAACACGTGGAGGTAGTTATTGTCAGCAACTCATTCTTCTAGAGTGGCCATGCGACGGTTATTCAGTGATTCGAGGGTACACAAGCGGTTTTTGTTAGAGATACGCTGAGCACTTGGCATTTTATGTCTTGCACATGTTTGTTCATGGCAGGCTCGTAGACTGGTCGGAAGAGTGGCTTAGAGTAGACTTATGAGCCCTTCCAATGGTATATCTGATTCCTAATCACAATTAGCTTAGGTTATGGAATTGGTCGCTACGCCGCTGACATAGTTATTGGATTCGCTATAAACTCTCGCAAATTGTGAACCGGATTCGTCAACACGAACCGGTTTATGGTATGGGGTTTATGTTCACATAGGAAATTTGTTGGGACCAGAAAATGCGAATCCCTCTATATATACTGCATTACTTTAGGATCATGCTAGTGCACAAAGTGACAACATTGATATAATATTAAAATCATACACATCGAAAACATAACAACAATTAGATTTATTAAAGAAAATAGATAGTTTGATGACCTTATGATCGATGTTACATTTATTATGCCACATAAGGCTTATTTACTAAGAAAGCAGTAGCGGAATGAAAACTTTACACTACCGGTTTGTGATATTGTTGTATATCACTAACAGTTTATGAAGAGTACCATATGTTATAATGTCACTGATGGTTGCGCTATAGAACCGTCAGTGATGTTCCTCATCATAAACGGTTTTTCAAAACCGTCTGTGATGACGCGTCTAATATATGTTTTTTCTGTAGTAGTGTTAGCGGACAATCCTACCATAGTCAATCGACAAGGCTTGACTCATAGTAACTTGCCTCCTCCTGGAACTCCACTTTCATAGCTGGTGTTGACTACTCTTCAAATGATTAATTTATTGTGGTAAGGTGAGTACATAAAACACTCAACAAGTTGTGCATAGAATATAAGTCTATTATAACTACAAACAAGTTTTATCCAAAAGAATAGCTTATTTGGCTATTTTGTAATAAAGCGGTATTTTTCAATTGAATATAATTATTAGATTGAAATAGAAGGTAAAAACAAATACTGAAATAACAATAATATCAAATATTTCTCAAGTTAAACTAGCACACAGTCTCCATTCTCAAGTTTAATTTTTAATAAATATAACCCTTGCATGAAATTTTTGAGCATTGTCTATAACTGGGTTGTAAATTCTGCAGAGGTTATACACTTTATCTACAAAATATGATCAATCTCTTATTATCATGCAATTAACATACTTGTTTAGGCGTGTGACTAAGAAGATTGTAACAAAATCTTTCGAAAACTCTATCCGAACATAGACACTCTTGGTAAGCCTGGTATCAATATTTCACCCTCACACAGAGCAGAAGAATAGGAGGGACACATCGTTTGATTAGGAACAATCACTGTTCAAGATGTGGAGCAACTACAACACACACTTTCCCCAACCATACACACAGCCTAGTTTTCCACCTGAGATGTTATATATTAAGACTTAGCAACTTACTAAGCTATGTGCGTCCCATAACAGACTTGTAGTTTTATGATTAGCCTAGTTTAATAGCTTATAAGGTTGAGAACCGAGTTTTGGTTCGGTGGCCAGAGCGTTGTGGTGGCACGTAGGCCACTCGGGTTCGATCCTTGCTCACCCGGATACTCACAGCGTTGTGCTCTTTCGCGTGGGGTGTGAGTGCGTGCGTGTGGTGAGTGCATGCGTGTATAAGGTGTGTGCGTTCACGTTTGTAGCTCAGCGGTTGTTCTCTCCTTCTATAGTGAATACCAGAGCTCCTGACCAATTTTTTTTAAAAATAGCTTACAAGATTAAGTCCTTCAATGTTTGAGAAAAAACTTCCAATTAATCTCAATAACCATATCAAACGATTCACACAGAATCTCTAACTCAATATTACACAAACCCACCCTAGCACACAACACCCAGGGCCTCCGGAGTGAGGGAACGCACTGTCCCACTTAACACACACGCGTGTGTACCTACTTTTAATTTTTTTCTGTCTAAGACATCCGCTCAGACGGAAATTTGAGCACACGCATTCAAGCTCACTCAAACATGGGTGGGCCACACGCATCACCTAGCACACACACCAACCAAGCAACTCTCGGTTCTCACATTTAGGGGGGAGTTGATTCTATATCTTGAGGTTTCAATAATATTGTTCCCTTTCTTTTTCCACATATACCAAGAATCTTTACATTGAAACAAATCATTTAAGTGTACGAAGTTTTCATAGTTTTAATATATTCAGGTTGATTTAAATTTAATTATTTGCAATTAGGATGTCATAAAACACCAAAGAGGGAGAATTAAGGATCTAGGCCCTCTACTATGTATTAATGTTGTGCTTTCGTGATTTCTGACAACCGGATGTGTTGGACTAAATTTTTTCCTAAGTTCGTGCAATAGCTTAAGTCAAACGATGATGAAGAATTCAGATGACATCATGTGTTGATGGTCATCAAGTTAAGGTTCGGGATGAGAAATGTCATCATGTGTTGAGGAGTATCAAGTTAAAATCTCGAAGTGTAGGTAGTGTATCACGTGTTGCTGAACAAGACAAGGATCCAGATTTGGAGAGAAGATGATCATCATCAAGTGAAAGTTCCAAGTGGATGCGCAAGGCAATGGTATAGAAACCATAGGCAACGATGTATTCCTTATCTTTTACCGATCTCGGTGTTCGGTTGGGAGACTATATTACTAGTGTATGTTGTCGTACTATTAAGAGGGGTCTTGTCGAGTAGTTTCAGTCTCATCATGTATTGATACTTCAATCTGCTTGCTCTAGCTCTCCGTTGCATGATGTTATTATTTACGAATATGTTTTGCAAATAGTCGAAGCCCATGCACTTACTCTTTGTAGTGCATGTCTAAAGTTTACAAATTGTTGAAGTTCATGCATTAATCATTGCTAGACTCAATTAGAGATCTTTAGTATGCATGTGGTGAGTCTTGTTTAATTTAGTCTCATGTATATCCTTTTATGCCCTTGCCCTCTCTGTCGTTGTTGAATTCCTTTATGGACAGAGGGCTTGCTAGACATGCCCGTAAGGATGTTCAGTAGAGTGGTTGGTTGGTTTCTCCAACAAAGAAGGCAATGGACATATCTAGCCATAGTATGTGTTTTAGTATGGAGATGTTCAACCGAACCTAAGCTTGCCCCCGATGGACATATTCGCATTAAATGAACTAGTCGTTTGAAAGGTGGATGGACATGTCCAGCTAAAACATTTTCCTGTGCACGGACATGTCCAGATAGCGCTCTCTGAGTAGTCTGGAGTGAATAATGGCTAGTTCTGTATGGTAGGCTATATAAGGATAGCTTGTGTTGGTATTAGGAAAACTCTTTGCATTCCATTTTACTCTTGAGGTAGCGTGAGCTTCTCCTCTAATTTGTGCATGTATTGCACCTTGTAAGCAAGGAGAAAATTTTCTAGTTGCATGTGTTTCTTCTAGAGGTGGATTGAGTATCCACTTGTGCATGTGTTGCATTTGGTGTGGGTCAAGAAAGAGGTTTAACTTGTTACTCATGGTGTTTGTTGAAACCTAGATGGCGTAGAAGCATCATGGTTCAGTGATCTTCACAAGAAGCTTATGAGAAGGCCCGGTGTGTTATGAATGTTGGAGCTTACCTACCCAGAAGGGGAAGGAGCTACCACTAGTAGATTCGAGGTGTTTTGTCGGGACCCGAATATGCAAATTCGGACTCTCTGTGTATTCAGCACTAGTCCAGGATCACGCTAGTGCACACAGTCTCAACATAGATGAAATATCACAATCATACACAACGGAATAATAAATAAAGACTTCATCTATTAATATAGAACTATTGAACGACCTTAAGGTCAAACTTACACTTGTAAGGCCTTGGTGGCTTCAACTCAAAATAAATAAACAACAACGGAATGAAGAACGTCGACGAATCCCATCAATATGCCACAGGCAACTGACAAGGTTCAACTCCTAGATATTCGCCTCCTCGTCGAACTTCTCCTTCGAAGTTGTAGTCTTCTCCTCAACTGATGATTTTGTATGTTGCAAGGGGTGAGTACATAAAGCACTCAACAAGTGGTGCATAGAATGCAAGTCTAGTATTCTATATGCATGGCTTAGTACAAAGGTATGGTTATCATGGCTATTTTGCAGTAAAGCAGCATTTATAAAAGAATACAGTAAATAGATTGAAATTGCAGTAAAACAAATAATAATAGATAGATAGATTCAACATTTGACAAGTAAACCAAGTTTCCAATCCTAAGTCAATTTCCACTTTCCATGGCATCCTGCCATCCCAATAAGTTTTGTTTAACAAAAGTCTAACCTTTGACTGTAATTCCCGAGCATTGCTCAATACCGCGAGCACGGCTATTCGAATAGATTTTTACACTCTGCAGAGGTTATGCACTTTACCCACACGACATGATCGTCCCTTGTTGCCAAGCTATTAGCACACTTCCTTTGGTGTGCCGGCAGGGTAATCATGACAAAGCCTTTACAATGCTTTGTCTAGACCCTGTACTGCTCGCTGAGGTTTCAATACGGAAGGGACTGGTCACCACACTCCGGGCCCCCCTCTTGCACCATGTGAGTCTACCCGTACACCCGGAACTCACTATACACCACAGCAGTACCGAAATCTAGACATCACAAATTAGTCGGCTAGGCTGTCCTATTCCAGACGTGTGGTTGCAAGTAAGACTCAGGTCAAAAGCTTGCAAGGTTAAGTCCTTAGGGTGACTAGAGCAAGACCTCCACATACCCTCTACCAAATTGGCCCACCTTGGCACACTGCCCCTCGCCACTTGCCCCAATCTAAATCATTACCACCCCAGTTGATTACCAAGCACCACATGCTATCAACAAGTCAACCTCGTTATGTTACATCCACTCGTCACCACAACGCAATCTCATTGTGTGACCACACATGACACAAGTTCAAAACATTGTTTCATATTCTATTAGTCAAGATTAATCAGTGATGATTCAACACATGTGATGACATGGCATGGCTAAGCAATCTACGACGGTCTAACCAACCCATGTTGATTATTGTCAGGACCGGATCTCCAAATCCTAACCCTCTGTGTATAACCTGTGCTAGTCCAGGAAAAGCTAGCACACACAGTGAAAACAGTGATGACAACACATCCATATCACGAATAAAATAATATTAATTAAGCAAAAGAGTATTAGGCTTATGGCCAATTATTACAAATAAGCAGCATTATAGCTTGAGTTCAATAAGAAACAGCGGAAACGAAATAACAAAAGCAGGATAAGCCCATCCATTTGCCCAACAGGCAATCGACTGGGGTTCGCGTCCTAGCATTCCGGATCACCTTCGTCGTAACCACAAGCGTAGAAATCGTAGTCACCTTCAGCTTCTGCGAACTATTCTGTGGAAGGTTGGGGATGTTGCAAGGGTGAGCACAAAATGTACTCCGCAAGTCTTGGAAACATAAGGCATGATAACTATATGCAAGGCTAAACAATTGAAGGCATAATATGGCTCTTTTAGCATAAAGCAAAGTTTAACTGTAAATACCAATAGTAATTTCATAAAGCATCATTTGATCAAAAGGTAATAGCATAGTAATTAAATTTGATTTGACAATTAAAGCAGGTTCCATCTACCTGACTGGCTCCATCCGCCAAACCATAACCCGAGAGTTCCATCTACTCTCGGATTCCCAAAACAACCATTTTCCTTTAAAACGAAACCATGAAATCTACAATGTGCAAGCGTACCTCGCCTTCCCTTCACCGTGGGCACGGCTACTTAAGTAGTTTTAACTCTGCAGAGTGTGTACACTTTACCCGCAAGACATGATCGACTCTTGTTACCAAGCTATCAACACACTTCCTTTGGTGTGTCGGCAGAGAGATCATGACAAGGCCTTTACAATGCACAACCCCACTATTAACCTCGCCCGCTAAGGTTTCACCATATTAGGGTTCTAGCGCCAAGATCTGAAGCCCCTCTTGCGCTGCCAACATCCGCACTCACCAACCGCGAAGCTAATAATGAGACGCACAAATTATTTAGCCAGGTCGTACCCATATAGACTTGTGGTTGTACGGTAGTGCTCGGTCCATGGTAACACACGCTTCGGTCCTTAATTGACTAGGGTGGAACATTCACATAGCAAGGTCTCGTGCTTTCTGCACCCGCCAAACATCCATCCGCCCCGGTCTAAATCATTTCCACTTTATTTTACTTAAATCACAGCAGCAACATCAATTGCCGTAATTTCACAAATAAGTTGGACTAAGCAATTCTACCGTTCCATGCTAATCTACTAGATATCACCAAATAAAATATCTAGTATTATCTAGGGTGACAAAGGTTTGACATGATCAATACCAATGAGGGTATAACAAATTCTGGTATTTAACTATACTCTAAAACTGTATTTAAAGTACTTTGCATAAAAGTAAGCATGCATAATTTAAAATAATATAAGCATTTTGTAAAATTTGGGATCAATATGTTCAAGAAAGACTTGCCTTCGTTGCTTCCTGCTGGATCTCCCTCTGACTGTTGATTTGCTTGAGCTTCGACTTCGTCGTCTACACGCGAAACGAGAGCAAATAATTAAAACAAATTCAAGTAAAATTCAAAAATTGAGAAGAATGGTACTGGAAGATAGATCTTGAATTTAGATGAATTTATACATTTGAATCACTGGAATCGGAGCTCGAACGGAGGAGAACGGGCTCCTGGAAGATTCCAGATTAGAAAAAATGGAGAGGCTGACATGTGGCAACACGTGATTGGCTGGGATTTCGGATTTTCTGGAAAATTGGAAAAAGAAAAAGAAATGCCACTGACACGTGGGGCCCACATGTCAATGTCTGAGTTCACGGTGGACTGCGTCCACCGAGGGGATCTGGGGGCGACGTGGAAGACCACGCTGACGTGGCGTGCCACGCGGGGCTAGGGCACACGTGGCTGGGCCTCGTGGGCGGGTAACGCGGCGCGGCACGAGGAACGAGGCGGCGTTGACGCGGCGCGGAGATGAGGCGACGTGGTGCTGACGCGGCGTGGAGGTGGCGCGGAGAGCGGCGGCGTGGCCAGCGTGCGGCGCCGACGCGACGCCAGAGGCAGGCACGGCGCGCGGGCAAGCGGCTTCGGCGGCGGCGCAGCGCGCCGAGGCGGAGAAGACGGCCGGCGCGGCGCAAAACGCGATTTAAACCGAACCAAACTAGGGGCAAAGGGAGAGGCGACGCGCGCAACCAATGGGACCCTCGGATGCGGCGGAGACTCACCAAGGCGGCGAGCGGCGGCGAAGAAACGCTCGGGCTCGGCGGAGCAAAAGAAAAGCTCGAGGCGGCGCTCAGGCGGCGAATCTCGGGAAACGAGAAAGGGGAACGGGAGCAGCGATTTAAATAGGCGTGGACGCCGAGAGTTCGGTGTGGATACGGCGCGGCGGGCGCGAAACGCGGCGGCGGTTCGCGGATTTGGCGACGCGGCAGAGTCCGACGCGATCTGGCTAGGGTTTGTGTGCGGCGGCGGGGCGATGGTTGCATCGCAGCCACACGCGTGGCGCCGTGACGGACGGGATCGATGCGGCGGCCGGCTGGGCGAGGCGCCGCGAGCCAGGCCGCAAGTAGAGATGGGCGTCTGCGAAGCGGACCGAGCGGAGAGGGCCGGCGGGGAAAAAGAAACGGGCCGGCGAAGATTCGGCCCGTGGAGATTTTAGAAAATAAAACATTTTCCGATTTAATAAAATCCCAGAAATTCAAATATAAGCAAATAAATTCAAATAAATAGCAAATAAAATCAGAAAAATCTCGAAAATCATTTGTTTGATGGATAGATTAGCCAAATTAAATCCTTTTATAAATAGAAAATTCATATTAAGCTGAAATTAATTCAAGAAAAATGCAAATGGTTCATTTTCAAATTTAAACATTCCAAAACTCCAATTTTGGGATGTTACAAACCTCCCCTCGTTAAAAGAAATCTCGACCCGAGATTTGGACAGACTAGGGAAAAAGGTTGGGGTACTCTTCTCTCAGATCCTCTTCTCGCTCACAAGTTGCTTCCTTTTCTGAGTGGTTGCTCCACTGAACCTTGCAAAACTTGATCGTCCTGTTTCTTGTTCTGCGTTCTGCCTCATCCAAAATTCTGATCGGATACTCTGGGTAGGTAAGATCCTCTTGGAGCTCAACATTCTCAATCTGCATCTGCTCTTCTGGTACCCTGAGACACTTCTTCAGCTGTGACACATGGAACACATTGTGCACATTTGACAACTGCGGTGGTAACTCCAACTGATAAGCCACTTGTCCACTTTTGGCTAGGATTGGGAATGGTCCAATAAATCTTGGTGCTAACTTTCCACGAACTTGAAATCGACGCATTCCTCTGAGCGGTGAGACTTTCAAGTACACATAGTCACCAGGAGCAAAAGTTAACTCTCTCCGACGATTATCAGCGTAGCTCTTTTGCCTAGACTGCGCTGTTCTCAATCTTTCTTGAATCATTTTTACTTGTTCTTCAGCCTTTTGCAAAATATCAGGACCAAAGACTTGGCGATCTCCTGTTTCATTCCAATAGAGAGGTGTTCTGCACTTTCTTCCATACAAGGCTTCAAATGGCGACATCTGCAAACTTGCTTGATAACTGTTGTTGTATGAGAATTCTGCATAAGGTAGACTTTGATCCCAACTTGCCGCATTGGACAATGCACAAGACCTTAACATATCTTCAAGGATTTGGTTTACTCGCTCAGTTTGTACATCAGTCTGAGGATGATAAATTGTGCTGAAATTCAGGTTGGTACCCAACGCTTCTTGCAACTTTTGCCAGAATCTTGAAGTAAATTGAGTGCCTCGATCTGATACAATTCTCTTTGGCACGCCATGCAAACACACGATTCATGACATATACAACTCTGCAAGTTGATCTCCTTGGTAAGTTGCTCTCACAGGAATGAAATGTGCAACTTTTGTCAAACGATCCACTACAACCCATATTGAATCATAACCTGATCTGGTTCTCGGAAGTCCTGTAATGAAATCCATTCCAATTTCTTCCCACTTCCATTCAGGCACCTTTAACGGCTGTAGTAATCCTGCGGGTCTTTGATGTTCAGCTTTAACTCGCTGGCATACATCACACATAGCTATGTACTCTGCGATTTCCTTTCTCATCCTTGGCCACCAATATATACCACGAAGATCTTGATACATCTTAGTATTACCTGGATGAATTGAGTACGCTGACTCATGCGCTTCTTTTAATATCAACTCTTGATCTCTTTTTGATTCGGCACATATATGCTTTTTCCAAGCCAAACTGTTCCTTCTTTATCCTCTGAAAATCCTGGGGCTTTACCTTCCTTTATTCTATCTTTGATCTTAGCAGCTTCTTTATCTGACTTTTGCAGCTTTTTGATCTGATCCTCCAAAGTTGGTTGAATCTCCAAAGCAGCAACGAAACCTTCCTCTACTAGTTCCAAATTCAAACGCTGAAACTCCTTGTGAAGAGCAGGTTGATCTTCTTGAATCATCAAATTATTGTAATAGCTCTTCCGGCTTAAGGCATCGGCAACTACATTAGCCTTGCCAGGATGATAGTGTATTCCCACATCATAATCTTTGATTAACTCTAACCATCTTCTTTGTCTTAGGTTGAGGTCTGCTTGAGTGAAGATATACTTCAAACTCTTATAGTCTGTTAAAATCTCACATCGATTCCCGATGAGATAATGCCTCCACAACTTTAATGCATGCACAACTGCAGCCATTTCCAAGTCATGGGTTGGATAGTTTTCCTCATGTGGTCGCAATTGCCGAGAGGCGTATGCAACTACTTTTCCTTCTTGCATCAAGACACATCCAAGTCCCTGTCTTGAGGCATCACAGAAAATCTCAAAGTTTTTTCGAATATCTGGTAAAATGAGCACTGGGGCTGAGGCCAGTCTTTTCTTTAATTCCTGAAAACTTTGCTCACAAGCTTCAGACCATTCAAACTTCTTTTCCTTCTTCAGCAATTGGGTAAGCGGTCTTGCAATCTTTGAAAATCCTTCTATGATTCTTCGGTAGTATCCCGCTAAACCAAGAAAACTTCTGATATCAGGCACTGACTTGGGTTGCCTCCAATCAAGTACACATTTCACTTTTCGAGGTCTCTTGAGACACCTCCAGTGAAATTACATGACCTAAGAAAGCAACTTCTTTCAACCAAAACTCACACTTGCTGAACTTAGCATACAACCGATGATTTCTGAGCTTTTCTATCACCATCCTCAAATGACCTTCATGTTCCGTTTCATCTTTAGAATAGACAAGGATGTCATCTATGAATACTACCACAAACTTGTCCAGGTATTCCATAAATACTTTATTCATCAGGTTCATAAAATAGGCTGGTGCATTGGTCAAACCAAATGACATAACTGTGAACTCATTCATATAGTCCATATCGGGTAGCAAAAGCTGTCTTCGGAATATCTTGTGACCTTATTTTCAACTGATGGTATCCGGATCAAAGATCGATCTTGGAGAAAATACATGCTCCTTTTAACTGATCAAACAGGTCATCAATCCTGGGCAACGGATACTTGTTCTTGATTGTGACTTCATTCAGGGCTCTATAGTCCACGCACAAATGCAAACTATTATCCTTCTTCTTTACAAAAAGAACTGGCGCTCCCCAAGGTGACGAACTTGGACAAACGTATCCTTTTTCTTGCAACTCCTCAATCTGTTTCTTCATCTCGGCAAGTTCATTGGCTGGCATACGGTAGGGTCTCTTTGAAATAGGAGCCGTACCAGGGACTAGCTCTATGACGAACTCTACATCTCGATCAGGCGGCATACCTGGCAAATCTTCAGGAAATACATCTGGATATTCTTGCACCACATGCATACTTTCCAAAGTTGATTCCTTCAAACTGTTCAAAGCACACTTCTTACTTGAAGACTCATCAGGCATATACTCCACTCGAATGCCTTCTGAATTGGTAAGGGTGATGGCTCTACTGGCACAATCTATTTGACCTTTATACTTGATTAACCAATCCATCCCTAGGATGACATCTATTCCTTTTGAATCCAAAATGATAAGACTCGCTAGGAATTCTACCCCATTGATTTTTATGGTTGCACTTGGGCATATTGAACTAGTTCTCAATTCTTTTCCCGGTGATTGAACTATCATGGGACTCTTAAGGGTAAAGGTTTCCCAACCAAATTGTTCAACAGAATTCTTCGATATAAAAGAATGCGATGCTCCGTAATCAAATAATCTTGGCGGTATTGAGTTAACAAGGAACTTACCCAAAACCACATCTGATGCCTCCTGAGCTTCTTCGGCGGTCACATGGTTGACACGTCCTCTTCCAAAGGATTGCGGAGCTCTTGGCGTCTAGGGTGTTCCACTACCTTGTCCTTGCGTAGGAGCTCTGGCGGAATTGGATCCCATGTTGAACGGCACTAGGGTCACTTGCTGACGCTTCTGAGGACAGTTGCTGGCATAATGTCCCATCTGGTGACAATGGAAACACTGAATTCCTGCAGCATTTGAATTCCCTTTCTGCAGCTGAATCTCAAAAAATACTAGGGTCCTTGAGCGATTGGGCGCGGTCCAGAATTAGGAGTACGGGGTGCTCCTTGAACAGGTGTTCTATTGGCCTGCTGAGGTTGAAAGCGCTGACGAGAACCACTTGCTCAATGCTGAGCCTGGAATGCCATCATTCTCTTGCGGGACTCCCGCTGTTGGCGTTGGGCATCCTCTTGCACTAGTGCCTTGTTCACCATATGCTGAAAATTCAAAAAATCCAAAGCAACTAGTCTGCACCTTGATGTCGTGGTCAAGTCCTCCATGAACCTCCGATCTTGGCACTTTCAGTAGCCACATCCTCTGGTGCATACCTCGACAACTGGGTGAACCTATTCAGATACTCAGAAACACTCTGGTTTCCCTGATGCAACTTGCGAAATTCTCTTTTCTTCATTTCAATAATGCCGGCAGGCACATGAGCAGTACGGAAGGCTTCAGAGAATTCCTCCTAAGTTATAGCTTGAGCATTCTGATGGGCAGCACAAAAGTTATCCCACCAAGTAGCAGCTACTCCTTTTAACTGATGACTCGCGTAGAGAACCTTTTCACGGTCATCACACTGCGCTAACTGGAGCTTTTTCTCCACATCTCTTAACCAATCATCTGCCTCCAAGGGTTCACCTGCTCCCGTGAAGGTAGGCGGTCTAGTTCTCATAAATTCTCCAAGTTTAGACTGGGGCGGCATCACTGGTATTGCGGTTGTTGGGGCTGGCTGAGGATTGTTTACCAAATTCTGAGCAAGGGCCTGCAACAACTGAAGCTGCATTGCCATCATCTGCTGGATATCTGCGACTGGGGGTTGGACTGACGGCGGCGGCACTTGCTGCTCTTGCTGATCTTGAACATCCTGCTGCTCTTGTGGCTCTGCCTGACCACGACCACGACCACGACCTCCAAAACGACCTCCTCTGCGACCAGCTCCACGACCTCTTCCTTGACTTTCCATATGAAGCAACGGCCAGGGATAGGTTAGCAAAAGATGAGAGGGAAAGAGCAAAAGATGAGAAGACTAGGGAGGTAGCCATTCCAAGACCAAACAAGCTATAAAACTTCAAAAGAAAGGTGGCTACAACACAATGCTAGCGCAAGTGTACAACACACCCAACAAACAGGCAACAAAAATCCAAATACACTCGGACTATACGTTGCTAAACTAGAAAGGGTGACCTTCTCCAACACTGCTGAGCACTACTAACTTATCCTATATGGGAGTCTTCTCGGATATACTCTTTGACGGCTTGATCATCTTCTTCCTTGATCTGGATTCTTGCAGAAGGCTCGAGGCTTTGAGAAGTTTCAAGAAATAAGATCAAATTAAAATTTTAAAATAGTATTTTAGTAGAGGAAAGGAGTAAGAACCTAGGAATAAGATGAGATGAGATAATCTATTTACAGCAATTCGTTGGTTTGATTTAGAAAATAATTTTGAAGTTCTTGCAAAAAAGACCAGACTAACTAGGGATGCGACCTACAGTCGATATGGCTCTGATACCACCTCTGTCGGGACCGGATCTCCAAATTCGAACCCTCTGTGTATAACCTGTGCTAGTCCAGGAAAAGCTAGCACACACAGTGAAAACAGTGATGACAACACATCCATATCACGAATAAAATAATATTAATTAAGCAAAAGAATATTAGCCTTATGGCCAATTATTACAAATAAGCAGCATTATAGCTTGAGTTCATAAGAAACAGCGGAAACGAAATAATAAAAGCAGGATAAGCCCATCCATTTGCCCAACAGGCAATCGACTTGGGTTCTCGTCCTAGCATTCCGGATCACCTTCGTTGTAACCACAAGCGTAGAAATCGTAGTCACCTTCAGCTTCTGCGAACTCTTGTGTGGAAGGTTGGGGATGTTGCAAGGGTGAGCACAAAATGTACTCCGCAAGTCTTGGAAACATAAGGCATGATAACTATATGCAAGGCTAAACAATTGAAGGCATAATATGGCTCTTTTAGCATAAAGCAAAGTTTAAATGTAAATACCAATAGGAATTTCATAAAGCATCATTTGATCAAAAGGTAATAGTATAGTAATTGAATTTGATTTGACAATTAAAGCAGGTTCCATCTACCAGACTGGCTCCATCCGCCAAACCATAACCCGAGAGTTCCATCTGCTCTCGGATTCCCAAAACAACCATTTTCCTTTAAAATGAAACCATTAAATCTACAATGTGCAAGCGTACCTCGCCTGCCCTTGACCGTGGGCACGGCTACTTAAGTAGTTTTTGAAGAGGAACGCGGTATGCTACGCTAGCACAAAAAAAATCTACCGCCTAACCAGAAAGCTACTCGCAAGAAGGGGATCATAGATAAGATTACCACTAGACGCGCAGTTGCGGAATCCTTCGCGCGTCGATGTAGTGGATCGTCCTCACCGCAGTCGTTGCGTCGATGTAGTGGATCGTCCTCCCACACCGCAGTCGCAGCAGCGTCACCGCAGTAGTCCACACGTCCAGAGATGGAACGCCGTACGTCGGTGTGCAAGCACCTGGTCGCTCGGCAGGGGCAGCGAGAGGAGTAGGCTAGGGTTTCGAGTGAATCACTCCAAAACCGTGGGAAAGCACACCTGCGCCTCCTCCTCCCTCCTTATATAGCCACGAGATGAAACCCTAAACTAGGGCCCATCAGCGTGCTAAGCCCACGAGGTTCATTAATTACGGATCCAATCCAAATTAATGCATCCCAGCCCATTAAGTGTGTGACCCTGCAGGTTCACGTACGTTTGGACATGGATTCGGAAAACTCCTTTTCAATCCAATAGTTGGTAGCGGCTTCTTGCAAAGTATGCCAACTCCCAAACATACTATGATCAAATCGGACAGAACCTATCAAAAGTACTCATGTAATAATCCCTTTGCCAAGTATATGAAGATTGATCTCAAGGCGAGTAGCATGTCATCCTTTGATGATTCAATCCATCTCTCGTATCCGTGATATATTAATAAGTTGTGATTGACTCCTCAATCACGGCATGGCCATGCACTTCCTTAATCATATCACACGAGTGGCCTTGTCATATATCTCCGTTTCATTGGAGTGGCAAATTCCATCTTGACTGCTCACTTCCCTCTGCACGTTTCATAGTAAACATGAAAGCTACCTTTATAACTATCCGGTTAGGAAGTAGTGTTTGATAGCCCCAAGGAAAACTATTACACATGTAGGGAATATGACAATCTCAAGTCTAAGGATCATACATCTACTAGGAATGAGATACACTGATGACACATAAGAATGAAACATTCTCGCAGTGTCCCATTGCGGGTCTATCTAACCCATGTTCTTCAACATGCGTCCACAATGTATAGATGATATCTCCATATCCCATGATCTATGAAGCATGATCATCGATCACTACATTTGCTGATCTATTCATCGTTGTCCTATACGATGATATCCGATCAGAGATATTTATCGAATTACATCATTAAGTAAAGAGCTTCATAAGCAAGTCACATACTTGTTGATCAATACAATGATATACATTCATTGGACCAATAATCATATTATTATTCATAAACATAGTCATGTTACAATCATCTAAATGATTGCCTCAAGGGCATAACACTAACAGTTTTAACTTTGCAGAGTGTGTACACTTTGCCCACAAAACATGATCGACTATTGTTGCCAAGCTATCAACACACTTCCTTTGGTGTGTCGGCAGAGAGATCATGACAAGGCCTTTACAATGCACAACCCCACTATTAACCTCGCCCGCTAAGGTTTCACCGCTGTTAGGGTTCTAGCTACCCAGTACAGAAGCCCCCTCTTGCGCCTGCCAACATCTGGCACTCACCAACTGGCGAAGCTAATAATGAGATGCACAAATTATTTAGCCAGGTCGTACCCATATAGACTTGTGGTTGTACGGTAGTGCTCGGTCCATGGTAACACACGCTTCGGTCCTTAATTGACTAGGGCGGAATATTCACATACCAAGGTCTCGTGCTTTCTGCATCCGCCAAACATCCATCCGCCCCGGTCTAAATCATTTCCACTTTATTTTACTTAAATCACAGCAGCAACACCAATTGCCGCAATTTCACAAATAAGTTTAAACAATACTTGAAATGATTCCCAAAATGGCACAATACCGAAACGCTTAAGCTGGACTAAGCAATTCTACCGTTCCATACTAATCTACTGGATATCACCAAATAAAATATCTAGTATTATCTAGGGTGACAAAGGTTTGACATGATCAATACCAATGAGGGTATAACAAATTCTGGTATTTAACTATACTCTAAAACTGTATTTAAAGTACATTGCATAAAAGTAAGCATGCATAATTTAAAATAACATAAGCATTTTGTAAAATTTGGGATCAATATGTTCAAGGAAGACTTGCCTTCATTGCTTCCTGCTGGATCTCCCTCTGACTGTTGATTTGCTTGAGCTTCGACTTCGTCGTCTACACGCGAAACGAGAGCAAATAATTAAAAAAAATTCAAGTAAAATTCAAAAAATTGAAAAGAATGGTACTGGAAGATAGATCTTGAATTTAGATGAATTTATACATTTGAATCACTGGAATCGGAGCTCGAACGGAGGAGAACGGGCTCCTCGAAGATTCCAGATCAGAAAAAATGGAGAGGCTGACATGTGGCAACACGTGATTGGCTGGGATTTCGGATTTTCTGGAAAATTGGAAAAAGAAAAAGAAATGCCACTGACACGTGGGTCCCACATGTCAATGTTTGAGTTCACGGTGGACAGCGTCCACCGAGGGGATCTGGGGGCGACGTGGAAGACCACGCTGACGTGGCGTGCCACGCGGGGCTAGGGCACACGTGGTTGGGCCTCATGGGCGGGTAACGCGGCGCGGCACGGGGAACAAGGCGGCGCTGACGCGGCACGGAGACGAGACGACGCGGTGCTGACGCGGCGTGGAGGTGGCGCAGAGCGGCGACGTGTGGCGTCGCGTGGCCTCGACGCGACGCCAGCCGAGCACGTCGCGCGGACGGAGCGGCTCGGCGACGGCGGTGCAGGCAACGCCGGAGGCGGAGAAGACGACTTCGGCCACGCGCAAAAACGCGACGAAACCGAACCAAACTAGGGGCAAAAGGGAGAGGGCGACGCGGCGCAACCAATGGGACCCTCAGATGCGGCAGAGACTCACCGGACGCGGCGAGCGGCGGCGAAGAAATGCTTGGGCACGGCGGCGCAAAAGAAAAGCTCGGGGCGGCGCTCAGGCGGCGAATCTCGAGAAACGAGATAGGGGAACGGGCGTGGCGCTTTAAATAGGCGCAGACGCCGAGAGTTCGGCGCGGATACGGCGCGGCGGGTGCGGAAAACGCGGCGGCGGTTGCGGGATTCGGCGACGGCGGCAGAGTCCGACGCGGATACGGCTAGGGTTACGACGGCGGCGCGGCGGCGACGTGGCTGCATCGCAGCCACACACGTGGCGCCTTGACGGACGGCAGATGCGAGCGGCCGGTGGCTTAGTAGAGTCTTTGCCGGGGGCGCGAAGAAGAGATGGGCCGGGCGAAGCGGACCGAGCGGAGCGGGCCAGCGGGGAAAAAGAAACGGGCCGGCGAAGATTCGGCCCGCAGAGATATTATAAAATAAAACACTTTCCGATTTAATAAATTCCCAGAAATTCAAATATAAACAAATAAATTCAAATAAATATCAAATAAAATCAGAAAAATCTCAAAAAATACAGAAAAATTCCTTGCAGCATAATGAACCCAACTAAAACTGAAAATCTTTTGTTTGATGGATAGATTAACCAAATTAAATCCTTTTATAAATAAAAAATTCATATTAAGCTGAAATTAATTCAAGAAAAATGCAAATGGTTCATTTTCAAATTTAAACATTCCAAAACTCCAATTTTGGGATGTTACAATTATCAACATTAACCAACTATTAATTAACCATCCTAGGGTGACAATTGGATCATGGCATACACTGGCAAGGTAGGGTATAGATCAAATTGGTATAATAGCTAAGTCCCAATTTATTTTGAAAACAGATCTACACATTAAATAACATGCACATAAAGTAAAATAAAGTAGCACCTTTGCAAACATGGGTTCAACATGATCAAAGCACAACTTGCCTGGCCTTTGCGATTTTTACTATTCTTTACTCTTTATCTTTGATTCTTGATCTTCGATCTTCAGTCTTTACCTTCTTGATCTTCAGCTCCTTAGAACAACTTCCGGACGATGCGTCTAATGATTAAAGAAGAAGCAAATAAAAGCCAACTCAAAAGATAAATCAAATAAAATCCAAATTGAGAACGTATAGTATTGGATCACAAAGGCTTAGATGAATTTAGGAACTTGAATGGATTAGATCAGATATTAGACAAAAGAGAACGAGCTTTCGGAATACACCGAAAAGGAAAAGACTGATAACTGAGAAAGAAAGAATAATATTCCAAAGAATATTTCTTCTAAAGTTATTATCTTGATTGGATAGACAATGACATATGGGCTCTCGATCTATAAACCGGGTCCATAAAGATATGTTAGTTCGCAATGAACTAAACTGACGCTGAATGTTGGCTTTTGTTGACTAAACAGATACACAGTCAAACAAAAGAAAGATAGACTAAAAGATTAGATATGGCACAGGGATATGACATATGGCCAATGGTCTATCGACCAAGTCCACGAATGACTTCTAGGTCAATGGCAGATTAGATTTTCAAGAATAGGATATGGACAAGTGGGGTCGACATTCATGCGATTCGATCTAAGATCAGTCATACGTCGATCAAGAGGTTTGACGATGACAAGACAGCGAGGAAATGAAGACAAGGCTAAACTCATAGGTGATGGGGTTAGGTTATATAATAAGGCGATAGAGAGGATGATGATATTGCACTAGGGCTTTTGCGATAAAAGATTACCAAGGGTGGCTAACTGAAACAAGACCCGATAATGAAAGGGACTAGATTGAAGACAACGGGTAGATTCTAGAATATGGCATTGATGACAACCGAAGACCAAATGAACTCTAAAGATGAGCAAATCAGAGAATGATGGCCTACTGGACATGACGACACGACCAAGGCGAACTAAGATGGTTGGCGGCAAAAGATGGCGCGCGGCACTGACGAAAGGCAGCGGCTAACGAATATTAAAATTTTCGGTTGATGGAACAGCAAAGAGGAAGTGAGCACCACATAGAACGTGGCGAGATGAGCTCAACGGTATAGGTGGATTTGTCAGCAACCCAATGGACAGATCACAAACTACCAATGAACGGCTGCTAAAGCTAATAGATCAAACGGTCATAACTATTAAAATAATGGATGAAACCTAACCAAATTTTACAGAGAGATATCTGGGACCCTAAGGCACAATATGACGTGAAAGGATATGAGTTTTACCTTCTGGATCAACAGGGAATGCACGAGGAAGTTTTCAGCTGTACGTACGCAGTCTGATCAGGGAAGATTGAATTTTCTGCAGAAATCCCGTGGACAAAACCTTGAGTTAGGATGAGCAATGAGTAGAGGACATCAAGATGAGTCTAAAGTAAAAAGGGCATGGTCAAATTCGCAAAAACGAAGGAGAACGGGCGACGACAATATTAGAGATTGGAACGGCCAAAACTTTTGATTTTGAGGATGAAACTGCTGCAAATTTGGTGGAGAGGTATATTAGACCATAAGACACGAGATGACGCAAGTGGATTTCAAAAAACCTCATAGGAACGACGGGGACCGCGATGCTAAGTTCGATCGACGAGGGCGGCGCACCGGAAGAGGATGGCTGCTATTTTTCGGGTTTGGAAGGTGCTCTCGGGATTAGGGATGCGTGGGAGGGGTCTTAGAACACTTATATAGGCTTGAGAGTTGTGCCATGCAAGGAAACACAATGAAAAACCGGATTTGGATTGAAAACAGATCGGATCGAACACCTGGCGTGCAATGAACAGTAAATGATGATATGGCGTATTGTGGTGCTTCGGATGGGGATCAGAGGGCTGCGGCTGGGCGGCGACGTGGCCGGCTCGGGAGCTGACACGTGGAGGTGCGGAAATTGAGCCAGAAATTCCGGATTTAATCCACTTTCCAAATTAAAATAATTCCAAAAATTAAAATAATTTTTTAGAGCAATAAAAACTCCAGAAAAATTCTAAAAAAATTCTAGAGAATATTTTAAGACATTTGGACCTCAAATAAAATATTTTTAACTAAACTTCATTTAAAATTTTGCAATATTTAATTAAATTGAACAAGAGGGTTTATTTAAATTAATTCCAAATAAATCCAAATGAATAGCAAACGAACTCTGAAAAATCTCAAAAAAAATACAGAAAATTCCTTGAAGCACAATGAACTCAAATAAAACTAAATTTATTTTTATTAAAGTTTATATTAGTCAAATTAAATTATTTTAGCAATAGAAAATTCCAGATTAAGCTTTATTAAGGCGAGAAAATCAGCGGGGATTTTTGGAAAGATGAACTAAACAAAAGATTTTTGAAAACCCAAATTTTGGGATGTTACATGTTTGGCTTAATTCGTGGAGCCGATTCAATTCGTGCGGGCTTACCTCAACGTGGATTAGAGGAGATTGGCAAGTCTCTGAATACCACAATAAAAAGAGCGTGTGTCATTTTTTGGTTTGCTTTCTTTGGCTCATTTACATTCATAGCATTGAATTGATTGCTTATCACCTTATGACCGCGAAAATTGACATAGACTTAGGTTGTTGGTGCATATAGTGAGACTAGTTTATTTAGGTCTTAATTAGCCAAAACCATTTTGATTTACGCTTCCGCATATAAAATCGTTTTCAGCCAAAGAGAATTTTAAAACCTCCTATTCACCCCTCTATTCGGCCTCCTCAACCCTACAAGTGGGATGTCGAAGGAATTCATCCCACAAAGGTTTTAGAATTTAGAATTTATTTCGGAATTCCAAAAATATCCGAATAATCCAAATGAGCTCAAATAAATAGCAAACACTCCTGAAAAATTCTCAAAAAATTTGGAAAATATTTTCAGGCATAGGGAACAAAATTTTGAAAATTTTCATGTTATATTTAATCATATAAAAATGTTTTTGATTCATGAAATTCCCAAATTAAGCTTTAATTAGCAATATAATTGGTGATAATTTTTGGAGTGCTAAACTACACAAAAAGATTTTTTTGAAACATAAAAAATTGGGATGTTACATTTGTCGACCTAGACTACGTGGTGGCAGCATGGTCCTGTGATCTTCTCAAGAAGCTTGTTAGAAGGCCCGGCTTGTAGTGAAGGTTGGAGCTCACATATCCAGAGGTGGAAAGAGCTACCACTACTAGACTGAGGTGCTTGGCTTAATTCATGGAGCTGATCCCATTCATTTGAGCTTACTTCAATGCAAATTAGGAGAGACCAACATGTCTTCAAAAACCATGGTAGAAAGATCATTGTGTCATTGTGGTTTGCTCTCTTGTGCTTATTTATATTCTTGCAATCTACATTCCTAGAATTAAATTGTTCGCTTTTCACACTAGGATTGCAAACTTTGACATAGACTTAGGTTGTTGGCGTACTTAGTGTGCAAAACCGATTTCATCTATAATTACAAATAAAACTCAGTTTTGGCCAAAAGATTTTTTAAAACTGCCTATTAACCCCTCTAGTCGGCCTCCTCAACCTTATAGCGGCGACGAGCTTTGGGAGTGACGCTCTCGATGCAGTATCGAGTTCCGATGGGTGTTGTTGGCATAGTCGGCGAGGCCAATGTGGACGGCATCGGTGGCAGTGGTGCAGTGGGCATAGCCAGCGTAGATCGGATCGGGCGCTGTGGCGCAATGAGCACAGCTAGCGTAGATCGGATCAGCATGTGTGGTGTAGTTAGTGTGACTGATAGCAATTGGATCGACGATGATGATGGTGGTGCAGTAGGAATGCCGGCGAGGTCACCGGCTTGATGATAGCGGTGGTCCAATAAGAGCGACCGTGGCTGCATTTGTGGCAAAGACCGCTTGTGGAACTGGTCGGCTACAGTAGGCACTTCAGTGGCTTGTTGTTGGCAAGCAATACAGCAACACCATTGGTTCAACCGAGGAGAGAGAGAAACAGGAAGGCCAAGATAAACACCATAAAATAATCGAAATAGATAGGTTGTAGACAACTTATCAAATGGCCTATGCAAGAGTGTTGTCTTGCTAATAGCGTGTTAGAGTTGTGGTCGCGTTGCCAATGAACAATCACACTAAAAGTAGAAGATACAATAAGTAGTCCCAACAACTTATCCACTACTATAGAAATATACATCACAATCAGTTCTTTTTCATCATTATAGTCGATTTTGGTGGCGATACAAAGTCATTAGACAGTGATGAGGAGGCGCTATCACAGTCGGTTTTCGCCCGATTGTGATAAATTGTCATCACAATCGGTTCTAGCTCAGAACCGATTGTGATGTGGCATTTGTTCTTTGTACATCCACCCAAAAACAACACATATTATACACAGTATGCACCGAAAACAGCATAGATTACACATAGTGTACATATCACATTCACAATATATATAACACAAACACTTTACAGTACACATATCACATTCGTTCACAATATAGAACACAAACATACTTAACAGTCAGTACACATCATATTCACATGATATAATATTGTTTACATATGGACTAGTAGCTGCCTGTTGGGTCTCTAAACCTATCGTCCTCTTCTATAACTTCTGTCCAGTACCACTAGCATATTTGGTCTCATAATTTTCAGTCCAGTACCACTAGCATATGTGGTCTCATAATTTTTTGAGATCTTTGCTTTGTAATCTCTTGAGGGGATATCGATCTTCTACAAAATAGAAATGAGTGCACTAATTTAAGTTATAAAATTTGTATGTAAAAGGCTAAGTGTATTATTATGCATGTACATATACCTTAGAGAAAAGGTGTGAGCCACCGACTAGGATCAGCATGTGATGCATGATGTAGAAGCCGCACAAGTCATCGCTCCCCTGTTAATGACACTTTGAACAAACAAAATTGAATTAAGAGACAAAGAATAGATGTCAGAAAAAATTAATCGTATGCTAGGCACTTGTACCTTGAAGTGCTTCCACTCCGGCTGGTCGCCTCGTTTGTCATCGTGTCACCCTCCTTCAGCAACATAAGACAAGAAATCCCTACATACATTGGAGAGATGCCATTGTAGCAAAAAATGAACGTAGTAAGTTTTAGGTTAGAGGAATGTACTTGCTTCTGCAAAACAGGCTTGATCGCGTAGTCAATCGGTCTCTTCTCGAGCGAGTTAAAAGTGTAGACTTTATTTTCACTCGAAGCGAGTATGCGTAGAACCCAATGGTTGCTTATTAAATGGTATGTAGTTGTTGGCGTCAAAAACTTGATGTAGGTTTTCCGACAAACAAGACACCGATTTAACACCGGTTCGAGCGTGCGGTCGATTTGACTCAGAATCGACAAGGTAAAAAATATAAAATTCACACAAAGCCGATCGTGACGATCAATCGGTTTAGATCCAATCAGCTTGAAGCCGATCAAGATCAAGGTAACAGGATAAGTCTAACTAGCCGATTAAGGCTAATCAGAGGATAAAGGCATATCGATTCTGAAGAAGGCGATGCGCAACAAAACCAGAACAAATCGAACCTGGGGTGTAATTGACGAAGATCAACAATCGGCGATGCGCAACTTTATTGATCAAGATCGATTACAAAGGCTAAATTATAGAAGCTACTCCTAGTCGACAGGAAAAGTAGAAAAAGTAAAGACTGGTTGATTGTATTGTGTTGATGATGATCCTGTAATTCGCTTTGGCCCTTCTTTTATACCCTCGGCCGATCGTGTCCTGTTACAATACGCTTCAAGTCCGTTCCGTATCGGCCTTATCTCGGACGGTTGTTTTTCTTTAAAATCTTGCAGTTACCAAAATATCTCCAAACCTTTCCATCATGTCCGTTAATTCCGTATCTTTGACTTTATTGCCGATTTTGACCAAGTTTGCTGCCAAATTTTGGTGCAAACATATGCCCCCCATTTTTGAGAAATGACTTGTCATTTGTCAAAATTTTCATTTATCGGCTTTTCTAATCGGCTAACCATTGAACTTCCCTCAATAACTGCTACTTTATTCACGCTGTAATTTTCTGACATGCCAGTAGTGCGTTTTAACTGCTCGCCTCTTTTGAGATTCACTTCCCGCCGCTTCAAATTTTCACCATGCTATAAAATGCGGCCCCCACCTTGGTCATTCTTCACGCGTACAAGCTCTCATACTGTAAACAATCGGCTTTTGTTTTAGTCCATTGCTCAGTCTCCATCAATCGTCTTGCATCCCTCTTCATCAATCGGCTTGCTAAGATCGACTGAAATGGACGCGAGTCAGGTACTCATTCCGATCCCTAACAGTAAAGATCAGTATTTCTTTGGTCCGATAGGGGACCTAGATGCCAGCACGGTTATTAGCCAGGACATTCCTCTATCGGCTACTGCGTTTAATATAGAGAGCTGGGAAAAAGCTTTAGGGCATGGCCGACAGCGCTCAAATGATGGAGATCTTGGTATATTCGTGTGGCTGCCCAGAAAAGAGAGGAGTGGGAAAGGATGGGTATAGCTGAATGCATCCCTCTCTCTTTAGCCGACCCAGAAGCCAATGAGCCCTTGGTGGCCACGGCCTGTTATTTCTGGTCGGAGACTTTCAACGCTTTCCCATTTCGTACCGGCCCCATCGGCCCAACTTTATTAGATGTTGCTCAATTGTGTTGCCTTCGGCCAGATGGAGATCAAGTATCGGCTTTTAGTGGAAAACCAAAATATAAGCTTATCCGATCTAAAGGCGAGGGTTGGGAAAAATATATTGGAAATAACAACAAGGTTAATGGCCTAGTATCGGACGAAGAGCACGTTGCATTCCTGAACCTTTGGCTAGACCGTTTTTTGTTCTGTGGAGCGTCTCTTGGACCAACACAAGTATATCAGCTAATAGCGGAGCAGCTGGTAGATGGTCGTCGGCTAGCATTGGGAAAAATGTTCCTAGGAGTAGTTTGTCAAATGATGCATGTGATTAGGAGTCGGCTATTCACCGGATTTGCCAGATTTTGCGTCGACAATGTAGGCGGTCCTCTGTGGTTCATCCAAGTATGGTTGTACTGCTTATTTAGCCGATCTTTCAAACTGGATCCTTCAGAAGATTCGGCGTTTCCTCGCGAAGACACACCAGAAAATGCAGTCCCGGAATTTAGAGCTAGCCGATCTTATGGTGAAAGATATATCATGTGTTCTGGCAGCAAGAAGATCTCTCTAGTTGGCCTAAGAAAATACTTAACTTTCTTTCTAAACTTGGATAATAATGATTTTAGCCAACAAGATTTCTTTAGTTACACCGGTGCAGCCGATTTTGAATGGCCATCTTTTCTTCATCTGGACTCTGACAGCTCTGAGATGCCTGAATCGACTCTAGATTTCTTTAAAATTTTTATTTCTCCTAGCGTCTTGCATGTCGGCTTTAATACAAGAAACCGTACCTTCCAGCCTTCTTATGAGTTTTACCATCCCTCCATCTTTGCTAGACAATTAGGTTTCGGTCAGATGATCCCCAACCTTTCACTCCTTGATTTAGTACAGCCCAGGACCAGAGTACGATCTTTAGCTGCAGCCAATATAGTCTTGAAAATAGCCGATGATTTGCAAATCAAATCCTTGCCGCACTTTGTTTTGAACAATCGTCGGTCTAGCCGATATTCTGTGTGGTGGTCTTCAATTGCGGAAGCGCTTCTCCTTGATCGTTCTCCATCGGCTATTATTGCTGCCCTTTTCTCAGACCTATCTGAGCCGATGGTTTCTTCAGATAACGATTCAAGTGACGAATCAATCTCCGGATACGATAATACAAGTTTTGTAAATATTACTAGCGAGGTATTTAGTCGATTTAACTTTTCTTTATCATAGCCCATATGAACTTATCTCATCGGCTTTATACTCTTCTCTTTGCAGACTAAAGCTGATGGCAAGAAACCGATTGATGTTCCTGCAGTAAGCAAAGGAAAACGACCGCACCAGGCAACTGCACTTACCAGTTATACCTCCGGTTCTTTGGGCATTCAAAGTCCATCTTTATCTGATTTAGAGAGACAACAGCAACCAAGTAAGTTATGCCCGATCATCTCTTGTTCCTTTCCATTCTTTTCATTCTTTCATTAGCTAATTTTCTAGCCGATGGATCTTCAGAGAAGAAGAAGCCAAAGTCCACTAAAGTTCCTGCCAAGAAAAAATCCTCCAAGCCACAGGAACAAAGTGGCGAAAGTTCACCGCACGGATTGGCTACTGCTCAGGTATTTTTTTTATCTCAAAAAAATTTACTGGTCTTGATTTAATCCATCGGTTTTCATTATATTATCTTCCTTCAGCCTACCGTATCGGCACAAGTGGCCAACATTCAGCAGCTTACGGATATATCGGCCAAAGAGCCATTGCCTCCTCGGTGATACGGCGCCAACAAGCTGCTTCTTTGTTTGAGACTTGATCCGTCCAACATCCTCGGTTTCAATTTATCTGACTTGGACGATCTAGAGATATTTGCAGCCGATGATTATATTTCTGCAATTCAAAACATCATTGCGGTCTCGAAAGACGCGTCGGCTGCGATCTCATCGGCTCCCGGGATGCAAGATCGCCTCAACAGGCTTTTTGATTTAGTGTCAAGGCCGCAATCAGAGATCCTGAGCAATAATCAGCCAATTTGGAACGCTATGGCTGCAGTTGAAGCTGATCTACCACCAGCGGCTATGGCTGCGCTGCTTGAAGTATGCCATCTGGATGAGAGGAAGGCTTTGGTGGAGGCAGCTCAAGAAAGAACAGCAAAGAGAGCAGCTCAGGAAGCCGATCAAAGGATCCTTGACAAAATGGTTGCAGAGACAAAGGCAAAAAAGAAAAAATTCGATGCAACCATGGATTCTCTGAAGGCTAACAAATCTTCTCTTCAGAAATTGGAGACCACTAAAAAATTTCTTGAGGAAGAACTGTCGAGGACGATGAAGCTCATTGCTGAAGGCCAAGATTCCTTTGAAAAAACTTCATCGCCCGCCAAGAAGCGTAAGATAGAAATAGCATCGGTAGTGGCGACCTTCAAAGAGCGATCGGCCAAACTTGTACCCATCGGGTAGTGCAATGAAGATGTGAAATCTGGATGAGGTACAGAAACTATAGCCAAGGCGGCCGAGCATTATCGGCTTTAGGTGCACGACTCCCAAGTTCTGGGATGTAAAACTTTACTGGCCGTTCCAAAACACTTGCTTAAATACTTTGAATGCTTTGTAATTTTGCTATGTTTATAATCGGCTGTTTAACCGATTTATATTTTGCTTATATCTAAGTGCAATCCTTTCAGCCGATTAACAGCATCGTGTTAATCTCGGCTCTGTACATGATCTTTAGTCGGTTAAGCTCCAACCCAAACACTAGGGTAGTATTTCTTTAAATATTTCCCATTAATAGCTTTTGGCAATACATATCCTTCTAGTGTTTCTAGTAAGTACGAGTTTCCGCCGACTAGCCGATTAATTTTGTATGGCCTTTCCCACGTAGGTGACCATTTTCCAAATCGGTTGTCCTTAGAACCAACAGGCAATATTGTTTTCCATACCAAATCGGCTTGATCGAAAGACTTAGGCATGACCCTTTTATTGTATGCCCTCGCAACTCTGATCTTATTCTTCTTAAGCTGATCAAGCGTAGACAGACGTAACTCTGCTAACTCATCCAAGTTGTCGATCATTAAATCATTGTAAGCTTGAGCCGACAAACCATTTTGTCTGGCTATTCGTATCGACTCAATGTTAATCTCCACGGGTAGAACGGCTTCTTGTCCATACACCAATTGGTAAGGTGAAATCTTCGTCGCTCCGTGATAAGATAGCCGATAGGCCCAAAGTGACTCCGATAGAGTTGAATGCCAATTCCTTGGCTTTTCATCAATTTTTCTTTTGATCGACAATTAGTGTTTTATTAGACGACTCGGCCTATCCATTAGCCTGAGCGTAATATGGCGAAGAGTTTAACAATTTAATCCCTAGACTCGTTGCGTAACTCTGAAACTCGTTAGATATGAATACCGAACCTTGATCGGTCGTGATTGTTTGCGGTATTCCAAACCGATGGACGATATGTTCATTCACAAAATTAATCGCCTCAACACTGGTCACCTTTTTAAGTGGTATAGCCTCGACCCACTTTGAGAAGTAATCGGTCGCGGCCAAAATAAACTTGTGGCCTTTACTCGAAGCAGAAATATTTGGCGATTATATCTATTCCCCAACCTCTCGAACGGCCAAGGTTTGATGATTGGATGTAAAGCCGATGCTGGTGCTAGTTGTATGTTGCCAAACTTTTGACATGTTTGACATCCTTTATAATACTTGAAACAATCTTCTAACATCGTCGGCCAAAAATAACCCGTTCGTCTGAGCATCCATTTCATCTTATGTGTCAATTGATGAGAACCAAAAATGCCTTCGTGTACTTCACCCATTGCCACCCGTGCTTCTTCGGCCTCAAGACATCTTAACAACAAACCTTCCATAGTCCGATAATATAGTATATTGTCCATAATGACGTATTTCAACGCTTGTTGCCGTATCTTCCGTTCCGTCGGCTTGGATGGGTCAACTAGATAATCTTTTATCTGCATTCTCCAATCGGCAACATCTGTGCACATGACTGCCTTGTCTACCAGTTCAGTCTCCTGACTTCGGCCAAAATCTTTATATCCTGATGCTTGCTGAGCCAAAGCATTAGCTCTATCGTTCAATTCTCGAGGAACATGACCGATAGAAAATGATATAAATGAGCCGATAATCTCTAAACATTGTTCTAAATACTTCAGTAGCACTTCATCTCGACATTGGTATTCTCCTTTTATTTGCTGCACCACCAACAGAGAATCACCATATGCCTCAACAGCGCTCACCCCAATATTTTCCAGCAATTGCAAGCCTTTGAGTTACGCTTCGTACTCGGCTTGGTTGTTTGAGCATCGGCTATTTAGCCGAAATGCAAATTCGAAGTTATGCCCCTTTGGTGAGGTGAGTACAACACCGATGCCATCACCTTCCCCGCATACTGATCCGTCAAAGAACAACTGCCATGGTGCAACCAAGACTAAATTTGCCGCAGTGTCATGTCCTGTTATAAAATCGGCTAACACTTGTCCTTTGACTGCTTTGGCCGATTCATATGATAAGTCGAACTCAACCAAGGCGTAAGCCCATTTGCCAAGTCGACCTCGCAGGATAGGAGCTGACAAAATATATTTTATAACATCGGTTTTGCAGTTACTTTTTACGTGCCGATGCTAATATGTAATGCCTTAGCTTCGTGCATGAGAAGTACAAGGATAAACATAGTTTTTCGATAAAAGGGTACCTGACTTCTGCATTCAGCAACCGTCGGCTTAAATAAAAGATAACCCTTTCTTTACCATGCACCTCTTGTGCCAAAACAGCCCCGATAGTATCTTCTCCAATGAGACATATAATCTCAAAGGAACCCCCTTTTGAGGTGCGAAACCAAAGCGGAGGGTTGGACAAGTACCTCTTAACCGTCAAAAGCCCTTTGTTGATCGGCTCCCCATCTGAATTCTTCATCGTCTTTTAATTTTAACAATGGAGTAAAAGCACGAATCCTACTGGAGAGGTTTGAGATGAACCGACGTAGATAGTTAATTTTGCCGATCAACTTTTGTAACTCGTTTTTGCATGTCGGTGGTTCAGTATTGGCTATGGCCTTGACCCTTGTTTTACTGACCTCGATTCCTCTTTCATGCACCATGAAGCCTAAAAACTGTCCGACCGACACACCAAACGCACACTTGTAAGGATTCATCTTCAAACCATGCGATCTTATGTTCTTAAACACCCTCTCTAAGTCGGCCAGGTGTTGCAAATCGTCTGCAGATTTTACCACTACATCATCAACATAAATTTCGATAATGTGGCCGATTAAATCGTGAAAGATCAGATTCATTGCCCGCTGATACGTTGCTCCAGCGTTTTTCAAGCCGAAAGTCATCACTGTCCACTCGAACAATCCTATCGCACCAGGACATCTGAAAGTTGTCTTTGGTATATCGGCTTCTACCATGAGTATCTGGTTATACTCGGCATTACCATCTAGAAAACTTATGATCTTATTCCCTGATGCAGCATCGATAAGCATATCGGCTATCGGCATCGGATATTCATCTTTTGGCGTTGCTTTGTTCAAATCTCTAAAATCGACGCATACTCGAAGTTTTCCATTTTCTTCATAATCGAAGCGATGTTGGAAACCCACTCCGCGTATCGGCAGGGCCTGATAAATTTTGCTTCCAACAATCGTTCTATTTCTTCTTTTATAATTTGGTACAATGCCGGATTGAAACGCCTCGGATATTGTTTAAATGGCCGATAACCCGATTTTATAGGTAGCCGATGTTCCACAAGCTGACGGCTTAATCCAGGCATTTCGTGATATTCCCAAGCAAAACAATCCTTATAATCCTTAAGGATTTTTATTAGTTTTTCTTTGTACTTTACACCTAAATTTGCACTAACAAAAGTTGGTCTTTTTCTATCACCGCTACCTATATCGACTTCTTCAAGTAAATCGGTGGATGTGAAGCCTTGACCTAACTTCTCAACTTCTTCAAAATCTTCAATGGCTTCGTAACTATCCGTTGTTTGCCGATAGCTTTGCATTTTATCCTGCAGCGCTTTCAATGTTTTTCTTGTCCCCATCGTCGTAACACTTCGTTTGCTCGATCAAAGGTGCCAGGCTCGACACTGATCGGCATGAGCCCTGATTTGCTTACGCATATGAAATCGCAATCATCCAGCGCATTGCCCGATATGCAGCCAGCTTCTTCGTGTTGCCAATTCGCGTCGGAACTAGACATGGCGATATGAGCCGATGTGTCGGCTGCAACGACCTCAACTTCTTCTCCGTTCCATTGGACAAGCGCTTGATGCATAGTCGATGGGATACAGCAGTTAGCATGAATCCAATCCCGACCGAGCAGCACACTGTAGTTTCCTTTGGCGTCAATCACAAAAAATGCTGTCGGCAAAGTCTTGCTACCGACAGTCAGTTCTGTGACCATGACACCTTTTGCCTCTGTAGGGTCGCCTGTGAAGTCATTCAGAACCATGTTAGTTTTGATTAAATCCTCATCAGACTTACCCAATTTCTTGCATGTTGTGTACGGCATCAGGTTCACCGTGGCGCCTCCGTCTACCAGCATCCTTGATATCGGCTTGCCATTTATATACCCTTTTAGATACAATGGTTTCAGATGCCGATGGTCATCTTTGGGCTTCTCAAAGATGGCGCTCTGAACGCCGGAGCACAACTGAGCAACTGCCTCTTTGGCCGATTCGGTTCTGACTTTGAATTCGGCTGGCAATGTGAACACCATGTTAATATCCATGGGAGGGGTGTCATCCCGGATCATGGGAGAATCCAAGTCATCAGCCGATTCGAAATCTTCTTCGGCTTATTCTTTTCTTCTCCACTCTTTCTTGACGTATTTGATTGGGCGAAGTTCATTAAACGCGTTCGTCTCTCTCGCTTTTGATATCGGCTTCACGGATTTCTTGCGTCCTTAGCCTTTGAAGCCGTCGTCGTTGTGACCGGCTCAGGCCAGATGGACACCACCTGGGTTTGGGTTCCACCGGCTTTCGTATTTGACCAGCCAAATCTTCCTGATTAGAACTGGGCTTGTGTATCTTGATTTGGCTCGGTTCTTGATCTGGTTTGGATATTCTCTCATGGACAGGCCTTCTGTCACTTCTGCTTTGCTCTCTAATCGGCCCAGACAGCCTATCTCTGGCCGATTGCCTTGGCCCATCGTCTCGGGGATAATGTTCCATCGGGCAGGTGTATGGTGATGGCAACGCTACTCCTCTTTCCAAAGAAATCGCCAAAAGGACACCTTCTATGTGCCCTTTCCACATTCTCGGTGCGGTACAAGTTATCCGACCGGTGAGCCTTATACCATGGTCGGCTATTCATCCTCTCGTATTTCTCCATTAATTGTAAAAATGTTGGTCCTGACCTTTTCGCTGGCTGCCTTAATATAGACTTTTCTGCTTTGTACCATTTACCTACTTGAGGATTCCCTTTGGGTTTGATGGTTCTTGAATTTTTTCCTTCACGATCGGCTTCTATTTGTAAAGAGCCGATCGTAATCTTCAGTGTATGATCGCCGTTCGAGCTTGATTGGATGTTGACTTGTCGACCTTTTTCTGCTCATCGTCCATCGGCTCCTTTCCTTTAGCCGAACACTGTACCATGTTGATGGGAAACAGATCAACATCAACTTGCATGGTCGGCTCATCAGCAAACTTCAGCCGACCATCCTCAATAGCAGATTGGATCTGTTGACGGAAGATATTGCAATCATTAGTGTTATGCGAATAAGAATGATGCCACTTGCAATACCTGCGTTTTTTGATCTCATCGGGTGACGGTATCACATGTCCCTCTGGCAATCGTATTATCTTTTCTTGTAGAAGTAAATCAAAAATACGATCGCACTTTGAAACATCGAAATAGTACTTAACCTCCGACTTGTTCCTAGTCGGCTTAAGCCAAGAACAGACTAAGGACTTTTTGGATCCTTTTACCCATTCGGCTATGTTTATTTTTGCTTCCTCGCCTTCCGATGAGTCACTTGGACAATATTCAACCATATTGACTTTAGCCTTGTCCTTTTCTTTGTTATTGCTATTTTTAAATCTATCTTTGAACACTTTATTGTCAGTGAATCGGCTTTCCTGGGCCGATACGCGATGCAATAAGTGGCTAAGGTTGGTGAATTCTTGTCCTCCGAATTTCTCCCTAAGCGGCGGAATCAAACCTTGGAATGCTAAATCGGCAAGTTGGTTGTCAGGCAATGTGACGCTGAAACACCGATTCCTAATTTCTCTAAATCTCTTGATGTAATCCGTTACCGATTCCCCGAACTTCTGGCGGACAGAACTCAGATCTGAAATCCTGAGCTCTAAACTGCCCGAAAAGAAGTATTCATGGAATCGGCTTTCCAAATCGTTCCATAAATGGACCGAATTCGGAGGCAAGCAAGTAAACCAAGTAAACGCTGCCCCAGACAAAGACAACGGGAATAGTCTGATTTTTAGCCCGTCGGATTGGGCCGCTTCACCGCATTGCGCGATAAAGCATCCAACATGTTCCAGGGTGGTGATAGAATCATCCCCAGAGAATTTGGCGAAGTCTGGAACTCTGAAGTTATGAGGGTAGGGCATGCGATCTATGTAATCGGGATATGGCTTTCTATAGCCGATAACCTTCCCTTTAGGTTGTATGCCGAATTGGTCCCTCAAAACGGCGGAGATCTGATCGGCCCAATTAGCATTATCGGCCATAGCAAGCCCTTGATAATATCTGTCATAATCGGCGTTCTGCCCCCCGAGTGCAAACTCGGGTTGCCAATTATCTTTGTCTCGCCGCGGTCGCGATCATCTTTGCTCGTGCGATTGCGTCGACTTGAGGTTAAACCTTTGGTACAAATGGTTCTGAGTATGTTACTACCTTATGTGAACCCAGATTTCTCAGCAGGGTGGGTTCTTGTGGGAATCTCTCGGAGCCAATCGGCTGTGAAACCGATTGGGGAAAAGCGTAGAACGGAGCCGACGACGGCAAATTGATTGGTGCATCCAATTTAGCAGCGTCAGTATAGGACTGGTAATGGCTCACCCCACTTGACCGAGGGTCCCTAGGCAATATGACCGTGGGTTGTATGGGCATCATGGTAGGGGGTGAGGTTATAGCCGATGGTTTAGGATTGGCCGGTGTGCTCTGCGTGCTTTGCGGTACTAAAAAAACAGGATAATTTGGCAGAGCTTGCAATGGGTCGAGTAGACTTCCTGACGAGACCAACTCCTGAGCTATAGATTTAACGCTATTTGCTATCATCGGCTTAAGCGTTGTTACGAGAGCCGATGATTGGTTTATCAAAGCATGGTGCACAGACTGATTAATCATAGCCGATAATCCGGCTTGAGCAGCGAATATCGGCTTACGTTACTCGCTACACCCGCATCTCCTGCGTTGACCGCCGGCGGGCGGATTTTTGAGTGACGCCGCGTCTAGTTTTCTCGATAGCAACTTAGCATCATCTCTTCGGTAGCGCGCCTTCCGGCTTCAATTTCTTGACGTTGCTCTGCAGATAAATCGTCCATTGTTGGAACGATTATAGCTTCTGCGTTGAGATCTGATGGCGGAATCAACTTCCCTGATGAAGACATTGCGTGTCCCACCGGGCGTGCCAAGAGTGTGTTGGCGTCAAAAACTTGATGTAGGTTTTCGACAAAGAAGACACCGCATTTAACACGGTGTTCAAAGCATGCGGTCGATTTGACTCAGAGCCGACAAGGTAAAAATATAAAATTCACACAAAGCGGATCGTGATTTATCAATCGGCTTAGATCCAATCAGCTTGAAGCCGATCAAGATCAAGGTAACTGGATAAGTCTAACTAGCCGATTAAGGCTAATCAGAGGATAAAGGCAGATCTATTCTGAAGAAGGCGATGCGCAACAAAATCAGAACAAATCGAACCTGGGGTGTAATTTACGAAGATCAACAATCGGCGATGCGCAACTTTATTGATCAAGATCGATTACAAAGGCTAAATTACAGAAGCTACTCCTAGTCGACAGGAAAAGTAGAAAAAGTAAAGACTGGTTGATTGTATTGTGTTGATGATGATCCTGTAGTTCGCTTTGGCCATTCTTTTATACCCTCGGCCGATCGTGTCCTGTTACAATACACTTCAAGTCCGTTCCGTATCGGCCTTATCTCGGACGGTTGTTTTTCTTTAAAATCTTGCAGTTACCAAAATATCTCCAAACCTTTCCATCCTGTCCGTTAATTCCGTATCTTTGACTTTATTGCCGATTTTGACCAAGTTTGCCAAATTTCGGTGCAAACAGTAGTGCAAGAAAATAAGTTCATATATGGTTTAAGTGTGTACAAGTAATTGAAGGGTGAAGTACTACTTACTCCTCGTGGTGTGGGAATAGAAGGAAGTCCTTTTTCGACTTAACTTGCAATGCCCGTTTGATGTAGTTTGCAAGGAACTCCGATTAAAGCCTAGCCATGGTCACAGACACTATCTCGGGGTTGACGAACCCAACTCGGTGTGGATCCATCACGGCTCGCTACCTTATTATGCCGCAACTTGTGTTGAATGTTAAAAAACATAATACAACGAAATCCTATAACAGTATAGGCTCATGCTGTATGGTGCCATACTCACAGCTTTCAAGATCGTATAGTAGAAATATCGACTGCTTTCAGGCTGTATAAATGGAACAGATCCTCAAAACTGATTGGGAAAGTCCCATGCTCCTCGTGGTGGAAATGTCCCCCTCGATACCTCACATTGAAATCGATGTGACGCTCGGCATCATTCACCTTGTCAATGTACCATCCATGGAGCAAGCGGGTGCATAGGCCTAAAGCACTCAATTCATTGCTAGGCACAAGGGGCTTTCCATATACGTACCCTTTTTATCTCGAAGGGGCTCTATGGCCTCTGTCAACTTTGTTTTCTGGATAGAAGGAGTCTCCAAGGTCGGGACAAGGGGCTTTCCATGTATTTCAGGAGACGTTGTGGCCACTGCCAACTTTTCCTTCTTGACAGAAGGAGTCTCCGAGGTCTCCTATGGTTCTTTGGCTGTCGTGCTAATCCTTTTATGCACCAGCTTTGCACTCTGCCTAGGAGTCGACTTGGACGGAGGAGTCATCATGGTGGTGGGAGTAGGAGTAGGTATGATAGAAACCTACAGAGCACATGCATATATAACGTGTTGCAGTACTGGCCATGATTGTCCTAGAGTGGTGATATCTTCATTCGGGGGAACTCCAACACGTGAGATAGGAAGTCTTCGTGGACATAGTCCACCTGCACCCTCATGTAGCCCTTCCCTAAAGAGTTACCATGCACCGAGTCAGTCTCCTTGCATGGAAATGCAACCCCACGTCCATCCTCAATGGTAAATCTGTCTTCCATCACGACGAGCTGGCACTTGACAAGCGCCTACAAGAAGTGCGCAACTTGATTGGAAATATTGTTTAGCTTACTCTCGTACCTTTAAGTCAAAAACAATTATTACCTTCAGCTAGGGACCGACCTGATCATTTTTGGAAGAGCTGCTAGGGCAGGGCATATGCCTTTCCATGAGAGGCAAGGCCATATGACTCTAACTCTAGGAGATCATCGCCATCATCTCGACCCTCAGGCACTCCTCACGTGTCATCATCTCCTCCTTCAACTCCTCCCTTATCTCCTCCCTCAGTGTGTCCTTGAGGTACTCCTCACATGCCTCCCATGATCTTGATCTGGCACTGGCAGCACCCTCTTGGAAGAAGAACCTCTTCGTATGCCCCACACCTATGGCAAGCACCCGACCCTTACGGTCGGGCTTCCCAATCGCCGAAGACAGGATATCCTTCGACCCATGGCTCTGAAAGGTCCCTTACTTTTTCTGCTGGCTTACCTCCTCCTACAAGAAGCGAGTATAAATTAGTTCTCAAATACAACAGGAAGGGTCAACTGCAATATACTAAGTTAGATGTCTTACGATGGTGGAGACGATCCGTGTGGTCGCAGGGTTTGGAACTGCAAGCCGACCGTCGAAGGTTTTTGTCGAATTTTGTAGTCGGCAATAAATTTATGGGGTAGGTGCTGGATCTCAAACCCGATGGTCACACAAGACAAGGGATTATAGAGGTTCGGGCTCTCGCGGAAGAGATAATACCCTAATCCTGTGTGTTGGAATTATGCTGATCTCTGGGATCTGGGGTTGCTCAAAGCGTGATATGCTCTGGGCGATATGAGGTGTGCTATGCTTTATGGCTTGGTTGCTCTAGGCTTGAATGGTCCGATCCCCATGTTGTTGCCCGCCCTCTCCCTTATATAGCGGGGGTGGGGCGGCTTACAGAGTCCTGATCGGTTAAGAGATTCCGATCGGTTACAAGATTCTAGTCGGTTACAGGATAGAGTTTACATCTTTATCTACCCTATTAACGACTCGGATTACAACCGTATCTATCATATCTAAATATAAGTTCAACTTCCTTTAGGATATGTCCCTCATGCACGCAGCGTGGGGCTGACGCTGGAGTATCTTCCGGCCTCCTCTTGGGCCTGTCATGAGGGTACCCGGGTTCTTATATTCCACAGTTTTCTTCGTCCTCGCTAAGACCCAGTCGTGTGCTCGCTCCTCACATATGTGGGAGTAAGGCATTGCCATCCCGGAGTTCGCACACTCCTTGGCTAGTCAAGCCCACTCTGCCTTCTTCCCTTCATAGTTGGCGGAACCAAGGTAGTGCGCGTGTGTGTTCTTCCTCTGGATAGCGATGTTTTTTTCTCTCAGCTCCTCTTCCTCTGGTGTACTCTTCATCCTTGTGAACTCCTCTCAAACATCGGGAGTCACAAACAGATACATCTCGAAGGGAGTACGGTCTTTCGGCACGTACTCACCATGCATGATAACCCTGAAGTGCCTCAAAGACACATCCATTCTCTTCAAGGTGTACCGCCTCTGGTATAATCTATTTCCCCTTAACTTTGTCCCATAGCCTATTCTACTCAGCGCTGACTTCCTTCCTCCAGTCCTTAATGGTGATCTGCATTCTCTCCCTCACCAATTGGCTAAGAAAAGATCGGTAGCACCCCTTATACTTGAGAGGACCCGTGCAAACCCCCGTGGCATCGGAGTGGAGAACCTGTGGCCTTCTCCCTGTGACCCCCTTTATTTGGTACTTGAGCCTTTCTCACCATACTCGGCCCCTCAACATTTGTCACCTTACTCAAGCCCTCAGTAGCACCATCCATTCTATCTGACAATGAGCCGATGCTCTCTCCTTGCGACATTTCCAATATGTATATCTGACATGGTCATATATTTCACATGAGAGAAAGCAATTCATAGCTATTATGTCGACTTGACAATGAATAATGTAAAGTAATAGATTAATGGATAATTCATAGTATACAATTGTTCTAGCATATTGTAGTAAATTAACAGATTAACAAATTAATGGATGATCTTAAAGAAACGTCTATCTGTTGACCAAGTAAGGACGTACCAATGATGACTCCTAATTTCTAATTAGGTTAGGTACTAATCCATTCGAGGATATGTGGTTCGGGCAAGTTCCTAACCTGTTGTACAACTCCAGAAAAAATTTCGGCAACATTTTCCCGCTATTCTCCAAATACACGTCTTGACAACAAGTCTAGAGGGTGTGTATCTAGAGAACACTAAGGAGATGCTGCCAAAATTTTCTCTGGAATTGTACAACAACTCAGGAGCTTGCCCGAACTACATATCCTCGAACTATTCAAAAAATGTGAACAATTCGAGACTGCTCGCTTATAAATATACCATTTCAGCATACTAATAAACATGCACCCTCGAACGGGAGACGTAGGTTACGCAACCTAAACTCTGACATTGATCATATTATAGGAACAATAAAGATATGTAAAGTAAAAAACCGTTGTAAGGACATTGATCATATTACAACAACAATAAAGACAATATGAGTCAAGTTCAGAATCAACAAACATGCTAATACACGTCAAAGACCATAACTAATAACTATTTCATAATGTTGTAAACAAGTACTTAATTACTAAGAAATATGAATGCTGGATCATTGACTATCATCACATAGTATATATTAATCTGTAATATTGTAAGGGGAGAGGTAGGAGCCTGAGGGTTTCACTTCCTCAAAGTCCACACACTTTGTAATGGAATAAGTGTCAGCATTGGGCAGCAAACAACAACAACAGTCACAGCATACTGGTGGCTTTATTAAACTCTTGGAATAATTTAGTTACTATAATGTCATTTTTGTACATCAGTGGCTATATTTTATTTTTAGAATTTTTCATAATCTGATCTAACCTCAACCAAGTTTGCAGCTTCCAATTTAATTAATGGTAACCTAAAAGGAGTATAATTTTGCATAAAGTGAACTTTTACATAACCTAACGGTAATAACCCCAATGTATTAAGAGTTCAGAAAATTTATATTTGGGCAAAACTGAAGTCCGTCATGCATAAAAAAGTTTTGCACCTAGTTTTGTTCAGCCTCTAGGTCTGCTTAAAGCAAATTTGTGGACTTCTCTCCCCTATTGATGATTGAGTTGATTACAGCAACAAACAAAATGTGCAAAAGAACAGAGGAACATGCATAAACTTGGGGGAAAATGTAAAAACATGAATGTGAAAGAACAAAGGCATGTCCTTTGGTCTGCAGAACCGACATTGGCGAGCTCCTGCAGGGGAGTCGAGCTCGGTGGCGGCGGCCCGGTGTGGGGAGCTCGGTGACGGCGGCCCGGTGAGGGGAGCTCGGTGATAGCGGCCGAAAAGGGGAGCTTGGTGGCGTGGAGGCCGGCGGGGTGGAGCTCGGGGGTGTGAGGGGGTTGGGCAGCGTGGGGCTGACGGGGTGGAGCTCGGGTGCGTGGGGGCCAGTGGGGTAGCTCGGGGGCGTGGAGGCTGACGGGGTGGAGCTCGGGGCATGGAGGGCTGGGCGGTGTGGGGGTCGGCAGGGCAGCTCGGGGCTGTGGAGGTCGACGGCATGGAGCTCAGGGGTGTGGGGACCACTTAGGAGACATATATTCAAAACATCAACAATGATATCAAATTTCCTAATGCAGTAAGCTTGCAATCCTTTTGACTTCAATGAATGAAAGAAAATAAGGGTGGAAGCATTAACAAAGTTGAAGAATTGAATGATCTTAAAGAAATGTCTATCTATTGATCAATTAAGTACATACCAACGATGACTCCTAATCTCTAATTAGGTTAGGTCATAATCCCATTCAAGGATATGTGGTTCATGCAAGTTTCTAAGTTGTTGTACAACTCTAGAGAAAATTTCGACAACATCTTCCCAATGTTCTCCAAATACACGTCTCGACAACAAGTCAAGAGGGGTGCATGTTTATCCGGAGAATACCAGGGAGATCCCATCCTCGAGGATTTCATAATTTCTCATCCAAGTATTGCTTCCAACTAGAGTATGTGATGTTTTTTTGGCGATGGCAGTTTTTTTGCCTCTAGAACAAAACAACAAAGGAGAGTTCAGCCCGAGGGTATAAATAATCTAGCGAGGAACATCACAATCGGTTCTAAAATGAGAACCGATTGTGATATGCACAAGCACATCACAATCGGTTATGTACATGGCACATCACAATCAGTTCATAGATGGGAACCAATTGTGATGTATACACAATCGGTTCTAACCTAAGAACCGATTATGATGATTCCTCAGCACTTATTTAACACCCTCGCCAAATCATCTATCACAATCGAGTTTTTTTTTAAAAAAGTTAGGAACCGACCTAGATGAAGGGATAGTGTTGTACTATTTTGTAGTAGTGATCTCTCTTTATTGATTGTGGATATGAGATCTGCAACCATACAACGAGCAACCCCTATCCCTCCTTATATAGGGGGAGCTGACCTGTCCTCTCAATAGAAAGCTATGCCTCATAAGCTTTAATGGGCTTTAACCATTAATGGGCCTTATTTAGGTAAAACATACACATGATCAAGCTTAATAGACTAATATTACAACAAAACTAACTATTCATATAATCCTACTTATATATAGCTGACGGCTTAGGATTAGCTATTCCTATAGGGCTTTATATATTTGGTGTTACTGAATAAACAAGGTAATTCGGTAGGGTCTGTATTAGATCGAGCAGGCTTCCAGCTATTGTCAACACTTAAGCTATGGTTTTAACACTATTGGCTATCATCGGCTTAAGAGTTGCAACCAGAGCCAATGATTGAATAATTAAAGCATGGTGCATATATTTATTAATCATAGTAGACAATTCAGCTTATGCAGGCACGCATCGACTTACCGACACGTCCGTAACCCCTGCATCGTCGAGGGCATTGATCGTCGGTAATGCGGTCTTTTGAGTAACACCACGTCGAGTTTTTTGATAGCAGCTTAGCATCATCTCCTCAAGTGCGGCTTTCCGATCCTCGATCTCTTTACGCTATTTAGGTGTCAAATTGTCCAATTGTGGGACGATTATAGCTTCAGTATTAAGATCGAACAGCGGAATCGACCTCCTAGAAGAAGACATCGTGTCCTACCGGGTGTGCCAAAAATGTGTTGCGCCAAAAATGTGACGATGGATTTATCGACACAAACACATGAGAACGCTGGGTTCAATTAGGTTCGAGGTGTGCCAGCCGATTTGATCCTGCAATAGGCAAGATAAATAGAAAAATATACGCTCAGAACCGATTTAATGTGACAACCGGCAAAGATCTAAATAGCTACCAGAAGCTGATTAAATCTAAGGTAACGATAAGTTTAAAAAGCCGATTTAGGGATGATTAGATCTCTGATAAAGGTAGACTTCCCGAAAAAGGAGATGCGCAACAAGATCGGAGAAAATCAAACTTGGCGTAATCGATGATGATCAACAATCGGCAATGTGCAACTTTATTGATCAAAATCGTATTATAAGAGGGATTCTAAATTATAAAGCTACTCCTAGTTGACAGGAAAGTAAATAAAAAATAGATGCGAGTTGTTTGGTTGACTGTGTTGCTTTTCTGTTTGTTCCTGATCCCCTTTATTGATCAAAATCGTATTATATAGTGCATCAGCCGATTGTATCCTTTTTCAATACGTTGCCAACCATTATCTATATCGGCCAGATCAAAATTCCATCTTGGAATCAATATCAGCCATAATCGTCATTTTAACATAGCTTTTGCCTTTTTAAATCGATATCGGCTAGAAATATCTATCTTATCTTTTAGCCTGACAAATAAACTAAGCCTTGACAAATTTGGGTGCAAACACCTGTCCTTTCAATAGAAAGCTTTGCATCATAAGCTTTAATGGGCTTTAACCATTAATGGGCCTTATTTAGGTAAAGCATGCACATGTTCGGGCTTAATAGACCGATATTATAACAAAACTATTTATTCATGTAATCCTACTTATACAATACCCATCAGTATCGTTGTTTCATTCCGATGCCTTCCTTGGTCGCTCTTTAATTATTTAATTAGTTGGGCTTCATGAAAAGTTCGATTGTTGTTGACATGAAAAGAGTTATTCCTGCAATACAAATGGCCAGAGCTAGCTACGGTTTCCCAAGAACTGCGACAGCCAGCCGGTTAGGGTTCGTTTGGATCAAAAGCAAAGGAAATTCTTGCCATGCATGGCAAGAAAGGGCATCTGGTTAGTAGATAAAAAGCTTTCTTTGTTTGGCAAGTTTGGCCATATGTCGAGACCTGAATTTGCAAATCCGGACACTCTGTGTATACTGCACTAGTCCAGGATCACACTAGTGCACACAGGCTCAACATAGATGCTATCACAGTCATACACAGCGGAATATAGCATAACTTTAATAATTAATAGTAACGGTTGTATTACATGATTATTGCCACACAGGGCTTATAAGAGAAATAGCAAATAAGCAGCAGCGGAAAAATAAATAAGCGTAGCAGCTCCCCGGTTCACCGTAGGCAACTGACGAGGCACGGACCCTAAGCATTCGCATCCATATAATCCTCCTCCACGAAAGGCGTAGATTCTCCTTCTTCTAAAGTTGTTGTTGGGGTGAGTACATAAAGCACTCAACAAGTTGTGCACATCAATGCAAGTCTAATATTCAATATGCTTGGCTTAATCCAAAGGAATGGCTAATAAGGATATTTTCCACTAAAGCAGCATTTAACAAGAATACAGTAAATAGATTGAAAAGCAGTAAAACAAATACAGTAATTAATAGTTTCAGTATTTCTGAAGTAAACAAGTTTCAAATCCTAAATCAATTTCCACCTTCCATGGCACCTTGCCATCCCAACAGGTTTTTGTTTAACAAAAGTCTAACCCTTAACTGTAATTCCCGAGCATTGCCCAATACCGTGAGCATGGCTATTCGAATAGATTGTACACTCTACAGAGGTTATGCACTTTACCCACACGATACAACCAAACACCACCAAGGCGAGTGATCATAACAAAGCCTTTACAATGCTACACCTAGACCCAGTACTGTTCGCTAAGGTTTCAACACTGAAGGGTTAAACCACCACAACAGAGCCCCCCTCTTGCGTCATGTGAGTTAAACCGTAAACCCGGGACTCACTATTCAGCATGACAGCACCAAAATCTAGGCTTCACAAATTATTCAGCTAGGTTGTCCCATTCCAGACATGTGGTTGCAAGAAAGACTCAGGTCAAAGGCTTGCAAGGTTAAGTCCTTAAAGTGATTAAGGAAAGACTTCCACATACCTCTGCCAATCCTGGCCCACCTTGGCACACTGCCCCTTGCCACTTGCCCCAATCTAAATCATTACCACCCCAGTTGATTATCAAGCACCACGTGCCACCAACATTTCAATCTAGTTGTATGACCTCCTCGCCAGGACAACTTAATATCACTGTGCGACAACACATGACACACCAATTCTTAAACATTGTTCCATATTCCATTAGTCAAGATTAAGTATCGACATTCGGTTACATGTGATGACGTGGCATGGCTAAGCAATCTATGACGGTCTAACTAGCCTATGTTGATTATCAATATTAACCAACTATTAATTAACCATCTTAGGGTGACAATTAGATCATGGCATATAATTGACAAGGTATAATTTAATTGAAATAGGCATATTATCTAATTCCAGATTAATTGAAATCATTTATACACATAAAGTATCATACATAAAGTTTAAGAGACAAAATAGTAATTTTGTGAAATCAGGTGCAACATGGTCAAAGCACAACTTGCCTTAGAGTAGGTGCTGGTCTTGCTCTGAGCTTGGGTCTTGAAGCGACGAATCTTCCTCCGGATCGCCGAGCAGTTCAACGTCTACGTGAAACGATGCCAAAATAGCAAATAAACACCAAAACAAAGAGCAACCAAACACCAAAAATAAAATAAAATTCACCAATAAATAGATCTTGATTTTAAATTTTTTTAGAAATTTAAATCACTCATATCCGAGTTAAAATACAAAAGATATAGCCTTTTGAAGTCTGAATAAATACTGAAAATACAGAAAATAGAATTTCCGATTTTTCCAAAAAAAAATTCGATTGGAAAAGATTTTTATTGCGCAACGCTTACGTCAGCCCTGACCCGAGCCAATTAGGTGCTGACACGTCAGCCTGGTCCATGGACTTGGTTCACGAGACCGCCTCTGGTCCACCGTGGACGTGGCCCACGGCGCCTCGCGCCACGCGCCCGACACGCGGCTCGCCCTGATTGGATACGACGCTGCCCGTGCCGATGCTCGACACAAGGCGCACATCCGCGAGGGAATCCGACGGCTACCGATCTACACTTACGTGGCTCAATCTCGAACGCTCATCCCACATCTAATGGCCAAGGCTTACCCGAGCGAATCGCTGTTGACTGCGGAGACGTGGCTCGATCTGGACGGTCCGGCGAAGATCCAACGACTGCGCGAAGCTCTGAAGCACGACGGCGGATTGGCACCGGAGTGGAGGAAGACGACCCCGCGAACAGCGTTTCGGCTTGACTCCAGCGAGAAGAAGTGGCGGCCTCGATGCGTCTTAGAACGGCGACCCCGGATCTGGAACCGATTCAGCGGAAGAAGGCTCGACGATGGCGGAACGGCGCAAAAACTCGCGGCGGCGCTACAAAGAACTATAGCGAGCTCCTAGGCGATGACGACAGCGAAACAGGCGAAGAGGCTAGTGCTACTGGCTGCGCAAGGGGATGAGGAACATCGGAGTACGGGCTGCGGCTTTTATAGCCTCGGCATGCGCGCACAAATGGCAACCATAGCACTCTGTGGCGGAGACAGCGTGCGGTGGCGGGTTTGGATACCGAATCGGAGACGACGACCCTGAGCTCCGATCTGCAACGAGCGGTCACGATTAGATCTCGGCCGATTCGATCCAATCCGCACTTTCCAAAATCAACGGATGCGATCAATTCTTTCCAAAACAACGCCGCACGATCTCAACCGCACGATCTCGATCCAACGGCCGATCGCATAGGGTTTCGCGAAAGAAACGGCCGTCCGATCTGGATCCAACGGTCCACGTAGTGGCGGCGGCGCGAATGGTGACGGCGCCTGTATTGGGCGAGCGTGCAGTGTTGGGCTTGACCCGATCTTTTCACCAATTTTTCAAAAACTTTTTGATTTAAAATAATTCCTGAAATTAAATTAATTCATTTAAGGCAATTAAAAATATCAGGAAAAATCCAAGAAAATTCTCATAAATACTTTGAGACATTTTGAGTGCAAATAAAATATTTTTGGCAAAACTTTATTTTGACTATGCAGATATTTAATTGGTTTTCTCAAAGAGGCTAATTACTTAATTCTCAAAATAAATTCCAATAAATCCAGGAAAATCCCAATAAATCTCAAATTGCATAAATGACAATAAAATAACACTTAAAGCAAAAATTGGGGTGTTACAAACCTCCCCCCTTAACAGAATCTCGACCCCGAGATTCAGGGCTAACTAAGGAATAGGTTTGGAAATTCGAACTTCAGGTCCTCTTCACGCTCCCAGGTTGCCTCATTCTCAGAATGGTTGCTCCACTGAACTCTGCAAAAATGAACTGACTTATTCCTGGTTCTGCGGTCCATGACATCCAAAATTTTCATCGGCTACTCCTTGTAGGTCAAATCCTTCTACAACTCAATCTCTTCCGAGGGCGTCTGCTCCGCTGGCACCCGAAGACAATTCTTGAGCTGTGACACATGGAACACATATTGCACGCCTGCCAGTGACTGCGGCAATTCCAACTGGTAAGCAACCTCCCCTCGACGGCTCAAAATTTTGAATGGTCCAACATATCTTGGGGCAAGCTTTCCTTTAGCGTGGAACCTTTTAACTCCTTTCAGAGGGGTAACTTTAAGATGCACAAAATCGTCTAGCTCGAAACTCAAATCACGGTGTCGATTATCAGCGTAACTCTTTTGTCTTGACTGCGCGTTTTTCAATCTCTCTCTTATCATGGCAACTTGCTCTTCAGCTTCCTTGAGAACATTAGAGCCAAATATCATACGCTCTCCTGTCTCATTCCAATTCAGTGGGGTACGACATGCACGACCATATAAAGCTTCAAATGGTGCCATATGCAAACTAGCTTGGTAACTGTTGTTATAGGTGAACTCTGCATATGGTAAACATTTGTCCCATGAAGTAGTGTAGGCTAAAGCGCAAGCCCTCAACATATCTTCCAAAATCTGATTTACTCTTTACATCGACCATCGATGCAGGGTGATATGTTGTACTGAAGTTCAATCGCGTTCCCATAGCTTCATGCAATTTATCCCAGAATCTCGAGGTGAACTGAGTACCTCTGTTTGACACTATTTTGTTAGGCAAACCATGCAAACACACAATTCTGGCCATGTATAATTCTGCTAACTGGTCTCCTAAGTAAGTTGTCTTAACCGGAATGAAGTGAGCAACTTTGGTCAATCGATCCACAATGACCCATATAGAATCATACCCACTTTGAGTTCTTGGCAACCCAGTGATGAAATCCATACCGATTTCTTCCCATTTCCATTCTGGAACCCTTAACGGCTGTAGTAATCCTGCTGGTCTCTGGTGTATTGTCTTAACTCTCTAGCATATATCACACAAGGCAACATGCTCAGCGACTTCACGCTTCATATTCGGCCACCAAAACCTCTCCTTTAAGTCCTGGTACATCTTGGCGCTTCCTGGATAGATTGAATACTTGGAATTGTGAGCCTCTTCCAAAATCAACTGCTTAAGCTCTTGTCTGTGTGGCACACAGATTCGACCCTTGAACCACATGGTACCCTGGTCATCAATAGGAAAATCTGCCGCTAATCCTTCATCCTTTTTAGCTTTGATTCGATCGATTTTCTCATCATCCTTCTGCCCTTCCCGAATCTGATCCTCAAGCGTCGGTTTTACTTCCAATGCAGCTATGAATCCTTCTGGAATCATTTCCAATTTTAATTTCTGAAACTCCTTACACAGCTCCGATTGATCCTCTTGTACCATCATATTTGCAACGTGGCTTTTACGACTCAGGGCATCAGCCACTACATTAGCCTTTCCCGGATGGTAGTGGATTCCCACATTATAATCCTTTATCAGTTCCAACCACCTTCTTTGCCTCATGTTAAGATCTGACTGAGTGAAAATATATTTCAAACTCTTGTGGTCCGTATATATCTCACATCTATTTCCAATGAGATAATAACGCCATAATTTCAAGGCATGCACCACGGCAGCCAATTCCAAATCATGCGTAGGATAATTTCCTTCATGCGGTCTTAACTGCCTTGACGCATATGCGACCACTTTACCCTCTTGCATCAACACGCATCCAAGACCCTGTCTTGATGCATCACAGTATATGTCAAAGCTGTTCTGGACATCCGGCAATACCAACACTGGGGCTGTTGTCAAACGCTTCTTTAATTCCTCAAAGCTCTTCTCACACTCTGGTGTACACGCAAACTTCTTTTCCTTTTTCAGCAATTGCGTGAGAGGTCTCGCAATTGTTGAGAATCCCTCTATAAACCGTCGGTAGTAACCTGCCATTCCCAGAAAACTACGCACCTGAGTAACAGACTTTGGCTGCTCCCAGTGCAGGACTGTCTCCACCTTGCTCGGGTCTACTGCCACTCCTTTCGTAGTCATCACATGACCAAGAAATTCAACCTTCTCCTTCCAAAAATCACACTTGCTGAACTTAGCGTACAACTGTTGTTCTCGCAACCTTTCTAAAACCAACCTCAAATGTTCAGCATGCTCTTCTTCTGTCTTCGAGTAAACCAGGATATCATCTATAAGGACAACAACAAACTTATCCAGATACTCCATGAAAACCTTATTCATCAAATTCATGAAATATGCCGGCGCATTGGTCAATCCGAACAACATAACTGTAAACTCATAATGTCCATATCTCGTTGAGAATGCGGTCTTCGGGACATCTTCTACTCGAATCCTCAGTTGATGATATCCTGAACAAAGGTCTATCTTGGAAAAGACTCCTGCTCCCCTCAATTATCACATAAGTCGTCGATTCTTGGCAATGGGTACTTGTTCTTAATTGTTACTTCATTAAGTGCTCGATAATCGATACACATCCTTAGACTTCCATCCTTTTTCCTTACAAACAAAACTGGCACTCCCCATGGCGATGAGCTTGGTCTTACGAAGCCTTTCTCCAACAGCTCTTCAATCTGCTTCTTCATTTCTACTAGTTCATCAGTTGGCATCCGATAGGGTCTTTTTGCTATCGGTGCTATTCCAGGCGCTAACTCAATGACAAACTCGATGTCACGGTCTGGCGACATCCCCGGCAGATCCTCTGGAAATACATCTGGGTATTCCTGACCACTAGCACTTCTTCTATGCTGACGGCTTTTACGCTATTAACCATTAGTTGACCATCATGAACTGCTGTCGCTTGGAATACCACTTTCACTCCTCTAGGGCTCTCAATGGATACAACCCTTCGACCGCAATCCAATACTGTCTTATGCTTGGTCAACCAGTCCATATCGAGAATAACATCTAAAACTTGGGTATCTAACATGATCAAATTCGCTAGGAACTCTACCCCATTAATTAACAGCTTAACTCCCAAGCACCCAAGGCTAGATCTTAACTCAGATCTCAGGGCTTGGACTAACATCACACATTTAAGATTTTTCATAATCAAACCATTTTCAGATGCAAAAGCTCGAGAGTCAAATGAATGCGAAGCTCCCGAATCAAATAAGATTGTTGCAGGTACTGAGTTTACCAAAAACTTACCCAGCACAACGTCTGACGCTTCTTGAGCTCCATCTGCGGTGATGTGGTTGACTCTGCCCCGAATAGTAGCTTTGAGGTGTTGCTCCAGCCTGTCCAGTTCCTCGGTTCGCTCCCGTCATCGGTGCCTTAGCAGGCGTCGTTCCAAGGTTGAAACGTACTGGCGTGATACCTCCTTTCTGGGGACATCTATTAGCATAATGCCCCAGCTCATTACAGCTGTAGCACCTTCTGGTGGCTAACTGCTGCACTCCTCCTTGAGCATTGTTACCTTGGGCCGGCGTCTGATAACTCTGTCCTGGTGGTCGCGGCGCAGGTGTTGCTGGTTTGTTAACAGCTTGCAGTTGGAACCTGGCAAACTGTTGCGGTGTCATCCTCATTCGCAGGTGGTTAGGGCGTCCACCTTGGTTGGTCATCAAGCGCTTGCGATTTTCCCCTAGTTCTTTGGGCTTATCCTCAAGAATCAAAGCCTTGTTTACCAATTCTTGAAAATCCGAAAAAGTGTGGGTAATTAGCCCCACCTGCAGCCCTGAGTTTAGTCCCTTCATGAATCGGGACTGCCTGGCCTTGTCCGTCGCTACATCTTCAGGAGCATAGCGGGCTAACTGCGTGAATTTAGTCAAGTAATCAGCCACCGGTTGGCCTCCTTGTTTAAGCGCCCTGAATTCTTCCTTTTTCAGGTCCATCATCCCTTCCGGTACATGATACTGGCGGAAGGCCGTTGCAAACTCTTCCCAAGTGATTTCCATGGGTGCCTCATGAGCAGCACAGTAGTTCTCCCACCATTCTGCAGCTGTTCCCTCTAGCTGATGGGATGCGTAAAGAACCCTCTCATGGCCTTCACATTGAGTGATGTATAGCTTCCTCTCAATGGTTCTCAGCCAATCATCTGCTTCCAAGGGGTTGACATTGCCTGAGAATGTTGGTGGTCGGGTCCTCATGAAGTCCGACAACCTGGAGTAAGGACGAGGCCCGCCATTGTTGTTCTGAGTAGCGGGGTTGTTGAATGCAGCCATATTGGTCATCTGCTGCATCATTGTCTGCATCAACTGAGTCTGCACAGCTAGAAAAGCTCCTAAGTTCTGCATATCCACTGGCGGTGCTTGCTGCGGTGGTGCTCCTTCGTTGGGATTGTTGCCTGGGCGCACACTACTTCCTGAAGCTCTGTTGTTGCTGCTGGTGTTCACCATCTGCTTGATTGCTTCTTGGGTTAGGAAAGATAGATGTAGCATAGATAAGATGCAAGAATTTCTAAGGCGGGGGAAACAGGTTAAACCCAACTTAAATAATCTTTATTAATACTTGGTATGGTTGCTTACAATGCCTAAGGGCTTTGCAACGCATACTTCACACTCAGCAAACAATTAAGAACCAAACTAAACATGCAAACTTAACATCTACTAAAAGGCAAGGACTAACTTAAGGACGCGACTCAACATTCGAGTCTCGACACAACTCTAAGACCAACTCTCACTCATCCGGCCACCCTGGCTGAGACTGATCCGACACACACACCGGTGGGTGGGCTGGCATGGGTACGAACCCATCCTGGTGACCCTCTGCTGGCTCCTCCGGCTCCCACTCACGCTCCTCTGGGTCTTCTTCTTCTTCTTCTTTTTCTTCGGGGACCCCATCTGGCTCCTGAACGACCTGGTCTGCCACCTCCTCGGCTACCTGCAAGGCCTCTTCTAGCTCGCTGGTGACTCTGGCTGCTGCGTCACGGGTCTTCTGAAGCTCTCGCTCGATCACCCTCAGCGCCTCGTACACTGTCTCCAGCTCCTGAGCAGTGTCCCTCAGGTGTTCCTCCTGGGCGGTGGCGAACTCAGCAAGGTGTACTGCAGTAGCACACTCCCCCTCCACGATCCGTCGATGCTGGCACGCTCGCATTGTCGGGTGAAGTCGGAACACGGTGTCGCGAAGCTCGTAGGCGTAGTCGTGGCAGATCCGTCGAAGAGCAAGTCTGGCAGCCTCCTGAATTTCATCCTCGTACGTGAACCTCCGGGTAGTGATGTGGATCGGTCTGGTGGTCTCGTCGCACTCTCGAGCAAAGATGGTCAATTTGCAGAAGAACCCCCGATGCACACCGTTGACGTTCCAGTTGCTTCCTCGGTAGAGCGGACGATCGAAGCCTCCAATCACTTGAAGAACTCTCCACAACTCCATGGCATAGCCACCCTGCCTCGACTCGAACGACTAGAAGATTGGCATCTATTCAAAACAAATTTTGAATAAGATCTCCACTCGAAACGGCAACGAAATGAAGGTAATTTTAGCATGGATGAGAGTAGAAGAATGAGATAAGCCAAGAGTTTCTTATTAGTCAATTTTACTTTTTCTTTAGAAAATAATTTTGGACACTCCTAAGAGATATCAACTACCTAGGCCAAGACCTATAGTCAGTATGGCTCTGATACCACCTCTGTCGGGACCCGAATTTGCAAATCCGGACCCTCTGTGTATACCGCACTAGTCTAGGATCACGCTAGTGCACACAGGATCAACATAGATGCTATCACAGTCATACACAGCAGAATATAGCATAACTTTAATAATTAATAGTAACTGTTGTCTTACATGATTATTGCCACACAGGGCTTATAAGAGAAATAGCAAATAAGCAGCAGCGGAAAAATAAATAAGCGTAGCAGCTCCCCGGTTCACCGCAGGCAACTGACGAGGCTCGGACCCTAAGCATTCGCATCCATATAATCCTCCTCCACGAAAGGCGTAGATTCTCCTTCTTCTAAAGTTGTTGTTGGGGTGAGTACATAAAGCACTCAACATGTTGTGCACATCAATGCAAGTCTAATATTCAATATGCTTGGCTTAATCCAAAGGAATGGCTAATAAGGATATTTTCCACTAAAGCAGCATTTAACAAGAATACAGTAAATAGATTGAAAAGCAGTAAAACAAATACAGTAATTAATAGTTTCAGCATTTCTGAAGTAAACAAGTTTCAAATCCTAAATCAATTTCCACCTTCCAAGGCACCTTGCCATCCCAACAGGTTTTTGTTTAACAAAAGTCTAACCCTTAACTGTAATTCCCGAGCATTGCCCAATACCGAGAGCACGGCTATTCGAATAGATTGTACACTCTGCAGAGGTTATGCACTTTACCCACATGATACAACCAAACACCACCAAGGCGAGTGATCATAACAAAGTATTTACAATGCTACACCTAGACCCAGTACTGTTCGCTAAGGTTTCAACACTGAAGGGTTAAACCACCACAACAGGGCCCCTCTCTTGCGCCATGTGATTTAAACCGTAAACCCGGGACTCACAATTCACCACGACAGCACCGAAATCTAGGCTTCACAAATTATTCAGCTAGGCTGTCCCATTCCAGACATGTGGTTGCAAGAAAGACTCAGGTCAAAGGCTTGCAAGGTTAAGTCCTTAAAGTGATTAAGGCAAGACTTCCACATACCCCTGCCAATCCTGGCCCACCTTGGCACACTGCCCCTTGCCAATTGCCCCAATCTAAATCATTACCACCCCAGTTGATTACCAAGCACCACGTGCCACCAACATTTCAATCTAGTTGTATGACCTCCTCGCCACGACAACTTGATATCACTGTGTGACAACACATGACACACCAATTCTTAAACATTATTCCATATTCCATTTGTCAAGATTAAGTATCAACAATCGGTCACATGTGATGACGTGGCATGGCTAAGCAATCTATGACGGTCTAACTAGCCTATGTTGATTATCAATATTAACCAACTATTAATTAACCAGCTTAGGGTGACAATTAGATCATGGCATATAATTGACAAGGTATGATTTAATTCAAATAGGCATATTATCTAATTCTCAGATTAATTGAAATCATTTATACACATAAAGTATCATGCATAAAGTTTAAGAGACAAAATAGTAATTTTGTGAAATCAGGTGCAACATGGTCAAAGCACAACTTGCCTTAGAGTAGGTGCTGGTCTTGCTCTGAGCTTGGGTCTTGAAGCGATGAATCTTCCTCTGGATCGCCGAGCAGTTCAACGTCTACGCGAAACGATGCCAAAATAGCAAATAAACACCAAAACAGAGAGCAACCAAACACCAAAAATAAAATAAAATAAAATTCACCGATAAATAGATCTTGATTTTAAATTTTTTTAGAAATCTGAATCACTCATATCCGAGTTAAAATGCAAAAGATATAGCCTTTTGAAGTTTGAATAAATAATGAAAATACAGAAAATAGAATTTTCGATTTTTCAGAATTTTTTTTCGATTGGAAAAGATTTTTATTGCGCAACGCTGACGTGAGCCCTAACCCGAGCCAATCAGGTGCTGACACGTCAGCCTGGTCCATGGACTTGGTTCACGGGACCGCCTCTGGTCCACCGTGGACGCGGCCCACGGCGCCTCGCGCCACGCGCCCGACACGCGGCTCGCCCTGATTGGCTACGACGCCGCCCGTGCCGATGCTCGACACGCGGCGCACATCCGCGAGGGAATCCGACGGCTACCGATCTACACATACGTGGCTCAATCTCGAACGCTCATCGCACATCTAAAGGCCAAGGCTTACCCGAGCGAATCGCTGTTGACTGCGGAGACGTGGCTAGATCTGGACGGTCCGACGAAGATCCAATGGCTGCGCGAAGCTCTGAAGCATGACGGCGGATTGTCACCGGAGTGGAGGAAGACGACCCCCCGAACGGCGTTCCGGCGTGACTCCGTCGGGAAGAAGTGGCGGCCTCGACGCGTCTGAGAACGGCGACCCCGAATCTGGAACCGATTGGGTGGAAGGAGGCTCGACGATGGCGGAACGGCGCAAAAATTCGTGGCGGCGCTACAAAGAACTACGGCGAGCTCCTGGACGACGACGACGACAGCGAAACAAGCGAAGATGCTGGTGCTACTGGCTGTGCAAGTGGACGAGGAACATCGGAGTGCGGGCTGCGGCTTTTATAGCCTCGGCATGCGCGCACAAACGGCAACCCTAGCACTCCGCGGCAGAGACGGCGTGCGGCGGTGGGTTTGGAAACCGAATCGGAGACGACGACCCTGAGCCGTCCGATCTGCAACAAGCGGTCACGATTAGATCTCGGCCGATCCGATCCAATCCGCACTTTCCAAAATCAACGGATGCGATCAATTCTTTCCAAAACAACGCCGCACGATCTCAACCGCACGATGTCGATCCAACGGCCGATCGCATTAGAGTTTCGCGAAAGAAACGGCCGTCCGATCTGGACCAACAGTCCACACACGCGGCGGCGAAGCGGTGACGGGGCGCACAACATTTGGTTGCAGCAGACAAGTCTTTGGGCTTTGGCCCAAGATCTTGTTCACCGATTTTTCAAAAGCTTTTTGATTTAAAATAATTCCCGAAATTAAATTAATTCATTTAAGGCAATTAAAATATCAGGAAAAATCCAAGAAAATTCTCATAAATACTTTGAGACATTTTGAGTTCAAATAAAATATTTTTGGCAAAACTTTATTTTGACTATGCAGATATTTAATTGGTTTTTTCAAAGAGGCTAATTACTTAATTCTCAAAATAAATTCCAATAAATCCAGGAAAATCCCAATAAATCTCAAATTGCATAAATGACAATAAAATAACACTTAAAGCAAAAATTGGGGTGTTACACTATATATAACCCTCAAAGAAAGCTCGGCCAACTCGGAGATACGAATTGGCTCTCCCGCACGGGCAAGCCATCAGTGGCTGGGGCACAGGCTTGTCTCTTGCCTTGTATCAAATGTTTTTTTTGTCCATCAGCCTACTTCTTGTTAAGGAACCTCGCTATCGAATAGTCCGGGGTTCCCGAACAGATCTGAATTGGAGACAGAGAGACAAGAGAGACACAGGTTTAGGGAGAGTGACGACAGAATTCTTTATTGCTTTGTGGTTTCTTGTACATTGGGGGGGACCCCCTCTCCTCCTTATATAGTAGTCGCCTAGGGTTTCGGCTAAGGGACCAACATGGGCCTTCAATGGGCCATGTGGTTTCCCAACACTCCCCCTTGGGCCCTTTGCCGCGAGATGCATATGCCTCATTAAAACTCTAGAAAAACCCAGTGGGAAAATATTTGGAGAAAGAGTACATAGCATACGCTTACTGTATTGCACGAATTGCCTCATTAAAACCTTATGCAAGAAAACTTCACAAAAAACTTGCTAAGGAAAAAGAGTACAATTCACCCAAACTTCAATTGCTAATCTTCGAGATTCATGTTGGGTACTCAAAGATTCATATTCGAGATTTATGTGGGAGTATGTGAAATATCTCCCCCTGAAATATGCACTTCTCTAAGTCTCATCATCCCAATCCCTTTTACGCACCTTTCAAAGGTAGATGCTGGGAGTGATTTAGTGAACAAATCTGCAAGATTTTCACATGACTTAGTATGCAATATCTTGATCTCGTTCATCTTATGCAATTCGTGAGCATAGAAGAACTTGGGGTTGATATGCTTCGTGAGATTGCTCTTCACATAACCCATCTGTGCTTGAGCAACACAAGCTGCATTATCTTCATAGATGATCATGGGAGTTTGCTCAATATTCAAGCCACATGACTTCTGGATGTGATGAACCATTATTTTGAGCCATGCACATTCACGAGAGGCTTCATACAAAGCAATGATTTCCGAGTGGTTTGTCGACGTCGAGACAAGGGTCTGCTTAGACGACTTGTAGGAAACTGTCGTTCCTCCACATAGGAAAACATAGCCAGTTTGGGACTTCCAAGTATGCGGGCCTGATAAGTACCCAGCATCGGCGTAGCCAACCAAATTCAGTTCATTGTTTCTTCTGAAGAACAAACCGAGATCTTTGCTTCCTTGGAGGTAACGGAAGATGTCCTTGATCCCTTTCCAATGCCTTTTGGTGGGTTCTGCACTGTACCGGACTAGCAAATTCACAGCAAACGCAATGTCCGGCCTGGTGCTATTCGCAAGGTACATGAGTGCTCCAACTGCACTCAGATATGGGAATTCTGCTCCCAGGACTTCCTCCACCTCTTCTCTAGGTCTGTATGGGTCTAGGTCTGCTTGGAGTGACTTTCTGACCATTGGAGTCTTTGCAGGATATGCCTTTTCAAAGCCAAATCTTTCCAACACTTTCTGCGTGTAGGTTGATTGATGTACCAAGTTTCCTCCTTGGACATGCTCAAGTGCAAGCCTAAACAAAACTTGGTTTTACCCAAATCCTTCATTTCAAACTCAGACTTCAAGTATGAGCATGCTTCTTCAATTTCTTCATCCATCCCAATGATGTTCAAGTCATCTACATAGACGGAGATTATCTGAGAATCCATTCGGGATCGTTGTATAAATACGCATGGACAATCTTCATTGTTTGTGTAGCCTTTCTTGCGCAGAAAATCACTCAGCGATTGTACTACATTCTTCCTAACTGTTTCAGCCCATTTATACAGTGATTTCTCCAATTTCACACTGTATAGGTTTCTATTTGCTCCGTCTTGGTTCAGGATAGGAATACCTTCCGGTACTTTCATGTATATCTCCGAATCCAAGTTTCCATACAAATATGCTGTAACAACATCCATTAGCTTCATTCTCAACTTCAAGTTGACTGCCATTGAGATCAAATATCTAAAGGTAATTCCTCCCATGACCGGAGAATAGGTTTCTTCATAATCAACTCCAGGATGTTGAGTGAAACCTTGAGCTACAAGCCTTGCCTTGTACCTTACAACTTCGTTGTTTTCATTCCTCTTCCGAACAAAGACCCATTTGTGACCTACAGGATTTATATGGGGAGGTGTGCGGCATACGGGCCCAAACACCTCTCTCTTGTTTAGAGAGACTAACTTTGCAGTGATTGCCTTCTTCCATTCTTCCCAATCTAGCCTTTTCTTGCACTCTGCGAGAGATGTAGGCTCTGGATCATGATCAATGATCGAGACAATCTTCTTTGCAAAGTATGCATCGACATTGGCTGTTGCTCTATTCAGGGATTCTCCTGTTATTACAAAGTTTATGGCCATTTCATCATGGGGTGCTTCATGCACTTTTACTTCCTCTTCGCTGCTATTTCCCATCGCAGGAGCAAGTTCCTTTAGCTTTTCATCGCCTATGTGTGCGAACACATTATTTTCATGACTTCTGCAGTGGAAGATTCAAGTGCGGAATTGCCTTTTCCGTCGGCTTCTTTCGGTGCAGTCTCAACAGCTCCCCTTCTTTCCTTGGGGTATTTTCGTGATTGGTTGTGGTAAGTCCTCTTGCCCGCTTTTCTCGAGCGTCTTGGGTACTTTGGGTTTGAGGAGCAGATTTCTGTTCTTTTCTTTGAGACCTCACGAGCAGGATGAGGATACCTTCTATTTTCTTTGGTATTTCCACCGTCTCGGTGCATTTCTTGCGGTACATGCGACTTAACCACGCCCTTGGATCATAAAAATGATCAGCGGTTCATTTGCTAAATTCGCAAATCAATTATCTTACGGACTTCTTGATTTGCTTCATTAGTGCGGGGGTCATGTGCGGGGATCCCAGTGGAATGCCATATGATTTCCCGGTATTTTTCATCCAAAGGTTGATTTCCTCCCCCTAATGACGGGAAACGATCCTCGTCAAAAATGCAATCAGTGAATCGGGCTGTATGCAAGTCTCCAGTCATGGGTTCCAAATACCTGATTATGGATGCACTCTCATAACCAACGTATATACCAGACTTGCGGAGAGGGCCCATTGCAGTCCGCTGAGGGGGTGGTATAGGAACATATACCATACATCCAAATTTCTTGAGATGGGAGATTTTCGGGATGATCCCGTGCACAAGCTGCATAGGAGAATGGATGTTGTAGGCCAAAGGTCTGAAATTGATGAGAGCTGCTGCGTGCAGGACTGCGTGTCCCCAACAAGTGTTGGGCAAGTTACAACTCTGCAAAAGTGGTCTGGCAATGAATTTAATCCTCTTTATTAGTGCTTCAGCTAGTCCATTCTGCGTATGGACATGCGGTACGGAGTGCTCAACTGCTATCCCTGTTGCCGTGCAATAATCATCAAATGCCTTTGAAGTAAATTTCTGGCATTGTCCATTTTAATGGACTTCACGCGATGATCAGGGAAAGCATTCTTAATTCTTATGATCTGCGAGATCAGCTTTGCAAAAGCATGGTTTCTAGTTGACAATAAGCATACATGCGACCATTTCGAGGAAGCATCGATGAGCACCATAAAGTACCGAAATGGCCACGACAAGGGCTGAATCGACCATAAATATCCCCGGATGCGTTCGAGAATGCAGGATTTCACTTTGCACTTTCATAACAGAGGGTCTAGTTATTAATTTCCCGGTGGCACATGCAGGGCACACAAAATCTTCATGGTTCGGGAAATTTTTAACATTAATGCCATGACCTTGTGAGTTGTTCACTATATTCCTCATCATTCTAAGACCAGGATGACCTAATCTACCATGCCATAAAGAAAATAACTCAGAGCTTCTAAAGACAGTTTTCAAGGAAGTATACACTTCGGGTGCATGAATATTCGTGTAGTACAACCCAGATTCATATGAGGGACATTTTTCTAATACCATTTTTCCACATACCGCGTGCTTCACAATGCACAAGTATTCTTTGCCATTTTCTTCATTAGTTTCTACGTGAAAACCATTGGCGCGGATGTCTTTGAAACTTAAGAGAGTGCGCGTTGATTCGGGGTACAAAAGGGCTTCTTCAATTACCAAAGTTGTACCCACAGGTAATATAATTGTGGCTCTTCCAGAGCCTATTATATATGAATTGCTTCCTACGATCGTAGTGACCTTTCCAGCGTTCTTCGTGATTGACTGAAAGTATTTGGACTCTCTTAAGATGGTATTTGTTGTGCCACTATCAACAATGCATATCTCTTCCATTTGGGTGCTACACGATTTCTAAAAAGGAAAAATAATCCCAATCAAACAGTGGCAAAATAACTCAAATATTGCTTGTAAATGAAAGAATACTGGAATAAAGAATAAATTGTGTATTTATTCATGAGAGAAGTATGGTCTTCTAGAGCTTAAATTCATTATTCAAAGGAAAATGCTAACAACCATAATCTAAACAAAACCATGCATTAAACAGAATCTGTAAAATATGCATTAATTTCTGCTTCTATGTCATCGACAGAAGTTTTCTCTTCATTTGCCATAATATTGGCTGCAACATCGATGTCTAGGCTATTCTGTGAGGATGAGACAATTGGGGTATCTTCATCCATGGCATCATCGTCACCAATCTTGGCGAAGTGCGCCTCTGCTGGGGCGATTTCTTTTGCCTTCCTCTTAGCCTGATATGCGTTGATCACTTCCTTGGATTCCCGACATATCTTCGACTAGTGTCCCCAAGTGCCACACTTGAAGCACGTTTGGTTCTGCTGTCCATACGGCTTGGCGTGTGCCTTTTCCTTGTCATCCTTCTTCACTGGGGCTTTGGACTTTCCTTTGGCCTGAGACCACTCTTTTCCACCCTACTTGGCCTTCTTTCTATGGGTGGGTTTTTTCACCATGTAGCTATTGTCATTGACTTTTGTGCCAGTGCCCCTTCCAGGTGGCTGCGAGACATAGTTCTTGCATAGAACATCGTCTTGCGATTCCGCAACTTGCATTACATCAATCAGTTCGCTATACTCCTTGTATGCGTCCTGACGATAGCTGCGTGCACTCTGGATAGCATTTGGGTGGAAGGTAGAGAGAGTTTTCTCAATCTTCTCCTCATCAGTGATCTTCTTGCCACATAAGGAGAGATTAGTACAAATTCTGTGCAAGACAGAATTGTATTCAGCCATTGTTCTGTAGTCTGCAAACCTCAGGCGGACCCAACCTTGCTGTGCTTGGGGCAAGATGGTGTACTTGAGCTTCTCGAACAGCTTCTGAAGTGCGGTCCAAAGCTCAAGTGCACTCTCCTCAGCCATATATTCATTCTTCAGAGTGGCTGAGAGGTGGTGCCTGAGCAAGTGCAAGGCTTGATCGTTCTGCTCGGCGGTAGGTTTCGTGTCCTGCGAGGACCCTAGACCAATCGCGGCACGGAGCTTCTTGCCCCCAAGAACGATCTTCACGTCCGATGCCCAAGTGAGGTAGTTCTAACCGTGCGGGGCTAGTTCTTCAAACTCACGATTCACGATGCCGGACATTTGCATTATTTCAAAATTCTGACATTGATTACTGCGTGTAATCTAATAGAAAATGGTCGCAAAACATAAAGTGCAAAAATAAATTGCCTGAATACTAAATAAAGCAATGAATTCAAAATTCATAACGAATATTCATAATGCAGAAAATAATAATGGAAAATAAAACAGAGCCAAAAAATTTACTGGATTTTCTGGCAATTTTCTGAATTTTTCTGCTGTTTTTCCAAAATTTTCTAGCAATTTTTTTTCTTGGCCGAACGGCTTTTGGGCCGCCCTTTTTTTTCCCGCCTGGCCTCTTGGGCCTTTAGCCCATTGCATTGCCCACAAAACCCCGGTGGCTAGGGATGGAAACCCTAGCCGCCATTCATCTCACACGTGCACGGAGGCGAGGAGGCGTGCAGCGCACGGCGGTGAAGAGGGGCGGCGCGCGGCGGCGACGGCTTCGAGCAAGACGACCCTTCGGCTTCGTTGCTTCACGTGGGTGCTCAAGGCCGAGGTGTGGCGCTTCGTGCGCGACGGGAGGGCGGTGACGCAGCGCCGAGGCCGGGGCGACGGCGGCGGGGCGGCCGAGCCGACCGGGCGGCCGGCAGCGGGCGGAGACCGAGAGATGGGGCGCGCGCGCGCTGGCTGGGGCGAGGCGCGGCCGGGCGAACGCCGGCGATGGCGTGGGTTCGAGCCGGACACCGGCAATGGCGCGGCAATGGCGGTGCCGAGGCACGAGCACGCGCGAAGGTGCTTCAAGCGCGCATACCGAGGTGGCGGCGGCAGCGCGACGACGACGCGCTTGCGAGAGGCGGCGCGCCGAGGCGACGACGGCGGCGGTGAAGCGCTGCGCGCGCGCGATCGAGGCGCCGCGGCGCGAGGCGCGGCGGCGACTTGCGCGCGCGGCGGGGCTTCGAGCCGGGGTAACGACGGCGGTTCGGGCACGCGAGCCGAGGCTACGGCGGCGAGCTACAGGTCGCGCAAGCCGAGGCAACGGTGGCATTTTTTCTCTTTTCTGGAAATACTGTAGCTTCGTGCCGAGTAGCTTCGAGCGATCGGCGTGTAGCTTCGTGCCACATGACGAATACAGTACAAGATGTGTAGGATAGATGCATGCATAGAAACAACAAGCGTTTAGATTCAATTGCCGAAAACCCACCTTTCTCACCTTTCAATCCGTTCACCGGTAGAGCTTCGTGCTGATAACGTGTTAAGGGACCTCGCTATCGAATAGTCCGTGGTTCCCGAACAGATCTGAATTGGAGAACAGAGAGACAAGAGAGGCACAAGAGAGCGACGACAGAATTCTTTATTGCTTTGTGGTTTCTTGTACATTGGGGGACCCCCTCTCCTTATATAGTAGTCGCCTAGGGTTTCGGCTAAGGGACCAACATGGGCCTTCAATAGGCCATATGGTTTCCCAACACTTCTTTCCACTGCCCTTTCTCTAGACACTCGCGAGCCCGTGTACTGTCCATGTAAAATAATCAAAAGTTCTTTTGTCCGCTCTTGCTTCCATTAATAATTAACGGGATGATTAAATTCAGAAGACACTAATTACACTTTTAACTAAGGTAAAACCAAGTCTTGCTCGTCTGAGCTAAGTTAGTTTAGCCTCACCTGGCTACGCAAGGTGGGCTAGCAATCCAAACACACCCTTAGTGATCCAGGTTTTGGTACTATTTTTCACCGGCTAGTTTTTCTCTAACATGTTGATGCTCAGAAGGTCATTGATCCATTTTAGGCGATACTGCTTTTTAGAAGGGAAAAAATAACGTGTTAGTTAGTTTTCATTTCTGAAACCATGTATTTGAATTTCTTTTTCAAACGATGGGGTTGTGATCCTTGGTAGAGATGAGCTAGGAAAAATGGGGATTAGAGATTTTTGCTGCCATAGTTTATGAAGATATGGGTAAACAATTACAATGTAGTCTTGCAAACAACTAGTAATTTTTTGAAGGGAAAATTTTGCTAGTGCCACTGAAAAAGTGCCCAATTTTGCTACTGCAATTACTCTTTTCATCGTTTTATTTTTGCCACTAGTCTGTGCCCTTCTTCTTCCTTTTGCCATTTCCATCAGTTGACTGCCAGTTGGTGACCATCAGTCGGAATTGTTCCTTCTGTCGGAATTGTTCCTTCTGTTTTTAATTTTTTTTAAAGATAACAAATGAAGTTCAATTATTTTGGAAATTTTTTTGTATGATCCTAGACTGCTAAAGATGGTACCATAAATTTTTCAGGTACCATCTTTAGCAGTATAGGATCATACAAAAAAATTCTAAAAGAATTGAACTTCATTTGTTATCTTTAAAAAATCAAAAACAGAAGAAGAAATTCCAACTGACGGTCAACTGACAGAAATAGCAAAAGGAGGATAAAGTGAAAACAATAATGACAAAAATGAAACAAGAAAAAAAGTAGTCGCACAAGTGAAATTGAGCATTTTTTTTAGCAGTACCAACAACATTTTCCTAATTTTTGACATCTCCATTAATGCAAAAAAAAATCCATAGAAGATTAATTATGTGTGCAATAAGTGGCAATTAGTGTGGTGTCACCATCACTTGGTGATGCTACTGCTTTAGGACCTATTTGGGGGCTGTGACTGGGTTGAAAAGCTGCTTTTGGCTTGTTGGGCTGTCAAGCAGCTGTAGCTAGTGGCTGTGGCTTTTCTTCGTGACCGTTTGGCAAACTAGCTGTGGCTTTTCTTCAATCCTCTCCCAAATCCGATCATCCCTCCGCAAATCTGAAGCAATCCATCCCAAACCTGAAGCAGGCAAAGGCAAGCAGCCGACGCGGAGACAGTGGGGAAAGGCGAGCAGCCGAGGCCAAGGCCGAGCGGCGCGGAGGCGCAACGGAGGTGAGCCAGGGCAGAGGCAGGTGAGGCGGTCGGCAAGGCTGGGCCGAGCTCGATCGGGGTGGAGGCGAGGTCAGGGCGAAGGTCGGCAAGGCGACGACTGAGCTTGGTCGGTGCGGCGGGCGAGTGTAGGCAGAGGCCAACCGAGCGAGCGAAAGCCACAGCCCCAGCCCGAAGCACCCTCCGCGCAGCTCGCAGCTGATGCCATTTGTGGGGGCTGCCCGGGCTGGTCTCCCCCACCCACACACACAAACAGGTGCTTAGTTCATCTTTAAACATGATGTTTTGAACACCAATTTAGGATTTAGACCATGTTCTGTGCTCACTGATCTGTATAGAATCGTCTATTCTGATACCCCTGCCTCAACCGAAAACTGAAAAGGGATCTAAAACCAAGCAAATCAAGGAGTCACTAATTACACCACCATAACACCTGCCATTCCATTCCCATTACATTTACATTACCATTATTTGAACCAAACACCACCCTGGTGTTTTGCGCAAGGCAATTAGATCCAAGTTCAATTAGATGGTAGATAGTGCAATTTGCTAAAAAAAAGTTATGCATTTAAATAAATTAATTTTACATACTTCGTACACATCCGTATCATGCATCACATTTCACAACCAGCATTTTCCATCCAAATCATTTCTCGGATGTTCAGTCAATAGTAGTATGCATCATTCAAGTTCTAGAAAATATCACTTGCATCACATCAAAAGGAGTGCATATGATGCTTTTACACATGGCACATGTGCCACAGTTGCATGATATAAATTGATCACAGACTACAGTGACGTTCACAACAAAAGGTAAAATTGTTCACCGCAATTCCGTGCCTTGAGGTGATCATATCGCATTGAAATTGTACCTTGTCAGCGTCCATCAGCATATTCACTGAAATAATCAGCATAGAAGAAAAAGCCAGGTTCCACATGATGAGGTTCATGGAGTGCATCACCAACCCAAACCCAAACTTTCTCTCCTGACTATACTTCCTGTCCAAGATATTGATTTCTTTGAAGTTTGGTGGGTAGCTGAATGCAAAACAGCAAAAGAGAACCTCCCAAGTTCTGAAACAGAGCACTATATACATAAAATGGAAAAGAAGCACATATTTGTTGTCCAAGTACATACATAAATGCATATTATCCTGCAGGGGTACACTGATATGGACCAAATTACTGTCTCAAGTTTGGATGCTAATTCTCAAGTGCAAACTAAAGCTCTTAATTCAATTGTTACTTACTTGCACAAACTACCGAAGCAAGAAACCAAAGCCGAGAGGGGCAAGAGGGTGGCCAGCCAGGAGAGGATGCAAGCTTGAATCCTAGTACCTAAAAAGGGTTGTGTCCATGATGATCAACCATACAAAAACAAGGAGGGCAAAATCAACTGAGCGGGCAAAACCCTAGTTCGAGAAAGACATACTATTGGGTGGCTGCACAAAAAGAATTGGAGCGGCGCATAGTGGCATGGGCCACATAGACTATGTGCATGATGTTGGAAATATTAGGAATTTTCTCAATATTTTAATCCACAGAATTATGTAAATCATGATTAAACAATGATGCAATTTTTGTTCAAAGCCAAATGTACTAGATAACAAATTATCTATCTCATACGTAAAGACTAATGAACAAGAAATCAACATGAATAAAACACGGTATAAGTTAATATAACCTTGAGCAGGTGCCATCGTTGGCACAGGCGCAGGCAGAACATTTTTGTTCGCCATAACGGTTGAAGTAGACGATCACAAGTTGTCGCAGTGAAGCCTTGGTGCAGTGAAGATGCGTTACAGTGCAGATGCGCTTCCAGGAACACCTTTCGAGCAGTCGCATGGTACGCTCCCCAAAAACCTTATCGGCCTTCTATCTCGAGCAAGATCTCAAGAAGGGCGAGGTTCCGGAGGCCTGCTCCCTCCGTTGCTTGTGCGCGCAAGAAAACGGAGTCGGGAATGCAAAAGACAGCAGCAGCTACAAAGGATGGATGGAGTATTGTGGGAGTTCTGCAGGTGGAGAAAGGCACAGCCCTCATTATATAGGCCTGCGGCAGAGTAACTGACGGCGATTAATAGGAGGCCATCAAAACGTCCGTTACTAGTAACTAACTCCATCAAGACGTCCGTTACTAGTAACTGACGGCGTTTATGACCCAGCCATCAACCACGTCAGTTACTGGTCATAAACCGGCCACATTAATCACTGAAACGGCAAAACAAACCGCTCTCGCCCAGCACATCACGTCCGAACTGGCCTGCGCTGAGCGTCAGTCTCGTCTCGTCTCGACTCGCCCACGCCCACGCCCACGCCCACGCCCACGCCACGCCACGCCACGGCTCGGCTCGGCTCGGCTCGGCTCGACGCGCGCACGCGCGTGTGGCACAGCCTTTACCCTTTTCCACCTTGCTAATTGAGAGACACACAACTCAACTATTTAAGTTGGTCAAACATTCTCTCAATTACCCATATGGTACTAAACCAATTTCATGACTCCTAGTATTCTAATGGGCCTTTTGGAATTTCTATTAAATTAATTATGGGCCAACCCCATAATAATCTAACAATCCACACCAAATTTCAAAGGCACATTTGAAATACTCTCAGTTCTAATGTAGTTTGATATACCAGTTTTTCGATGGAGACTATTAAGTTGAACTTCCACCTAGAACAAAGGTTACACTCATCCACAACTGAACAATGGACTATGCCTTGAATTGACAGTTTTGTGCGAACAAGTTTCACCAAAGTCCTTTACTGATACTAGGCTGCTAAATGCATCCCCTCGGTTTGGAGCTTATAAGTCATACTCCTTAGCCTTTCATGAGCCTCTAGAGATCACCCAATCTCATAGACTGTGACTAGTAGTCGTTCATAGGTGTATTCCTCATAAGATGTTCTGTAGGACATCTCTGCTTATCAAAGCCACTCGGAATACATTAAGGTATAACCAACCTGCCATACAGAATAGGAGAGTTATTGCATCTCAAACAGAGTGGGCCAAGTACAGAAGTACTCTCCTCTCAGCCAGTCACTAGCTTGTCTCAACATCCTAATTCACGGGATCGCCGATCAAATAGGATGAGTTACCACTAAGACATGACTTTATGTGGGTCTCAAGCCCATCTCCCTCGATGCTTCATCTATCACATTCCGTGATAGTCCCTTTGTAAAAGGATCTGCCAAGTTTTTAGCCGTCTGGACATAGTCCAACGCTATAACTCCGGAGTTTCTCATTTTCCTGACAGACTTCAACCGCCTCTTAACGTGCCTTGATGACTTCATGTTATCCTTAGAATTGTTCACCTTGACAATCACCGTCTGATTGTCACAGTTCAACAGAATAGCAGGCACCGGTTTCTCAACCACCGGTAAGTCCTTCACAAGTTCACGTAGCGATCGGCTTCCACGAGGCGGTATCTAATGCCGTGAGTTACGCTTCCATTGTAGACCTCGTTAAGATGGTACGCTTGCAAGACTTCCAGAAACAGCTCCACCACCCAATGTGAACACATATCCACTTGTGGCTTTTATTTCATCGACATCGATATCGGTTTGAATCACTATATCCCTCAAGTACCTAGGGTACCCGATGTAGTGAATTCCATAACTTGATGTCCCTTTTAGATAGCGCATTACTCTCTCAAGAGCATGCCAATGATTATCTCCCGGGTTTGAAACAAACCGGCTTAGTTTGCTCACAGCAAACGAGATATCAGACCTTGTTGCACTAGCTAAATACATCAATGAACCAATGATTTGGGAATATCTCAATTGATCCTTTGCTATTCGTTGGTTCTTTCGTAATAGCACACTTGAATCATACGGCGTTGGAGCAGGTTTGCAATCGCTATAGCCAAAGCGACTCAACACCTTTTCCACATAATGGGACTGCTCAAGAGTAATCCCACCGTCACCTTCTCTTAACAATTTAATGTTTAAGATGACATCCGCTACTCCCAAATCTTTCATTTCAAAGTTTTCGGACAAGAAGTCCTTGACTTCCTTAATCACATTAAGGTTCGTCCCAAAGATCAGATGTCATCAACATACAGACACATAATCACTCCTTCACCCCCACCATAGCGGTAATACACACATTTGTCGACTTCATTCACAACAAAGCCGGCGGATGTTAAAGTTCTGTCGAACTTCTCGTACATCGCTTAGGAGCTTGCTTAAGGCCATACAAAGACTTCAACAACCTACACACTTTTCCTTCATGACCCTTTACTACAAATCCATCGGTGATCCATATAGATTTCCTCTTCCAACTCTCCATTAAGGAAAGCCGTCTTTACATCCATCTGATGAATGATCAGACCGTAGGAGGCAGCCAAAGACAGTAGTACTCTAATAGTGGTCAATCTAGCAACAGGTGAGTAAGTATCAAAGAAGTCCTCACCTTCTTTACTGGTATAACCCTTGGCCACAAGCCTTGCCTTGTACTTTTCAATCGTACCATCAGCCTCGACTTTTGTTGAACACCCACTTACATCCTACAGGTTTACACCCATATGGACGTTCAACAACTTCCCAAGTTCCATTGCTCAAGATGGAACTCATCTCACTCTGGACCGCTTCCTTCCAATAGTCAGCGTCCTACGATGAATAAGCCTCCTCAATGGTTCTTGGAGTATCATCCACTGATATACAATGAAGTCATCACCAAAAGACTTTGTAGTCCTTAGTCTCTTACTCTTACGAGTTACTTCATTGCCCTCATCTATTGGATTTTCCTCAAAAATGGGCTCAATTTGTATAGGAGTGGAAGGTTTAGGAGAGAAGATAGATTCTTGGCCAGATGAGCTAAGTGTCACTTTCATAGGAAATAAGTCCTCAAAGAATGTGGCATCATTGGACTCAAAAATTGTACCTTCATTCATATCAGGTACTCCAGATTTCACTATTAAGAATCTATATCCAACGCTGTGAAAAGCATAACCAATGAAGACACAATCAACGGTTTTTGGTCCAAGTTTACGCTTCTTTGGGATAGGCACATTCACTTTAGCCAAACAGCCCCAAGTACGTAAATAAGAGAAATTTAATCTTTTTCTCTCCCATTCCTCGAATGGTGTGATTTCTTTATTCTTTGTAGGAACCCTGTTTAGGACATGACAAGCAGTCAATATAGCCTCACCCCACCATTCCTTGGAAAGTCTCGTTGTTTCTAACATGGCGTTAACCATCTCAGTTAGAGTATGGTTCTTTCTTTCGGCAACCCCGTTTGATTGGGGCGAATAGGGAGGCGTCCTCTCATGGATTATTCCATGTTCCTCACAGAATAAATTAAACTCATTAGAAAAATATTCTCCACCACGATCTGACCTAACCCGTTTGATTTTTCTCTCAAGTTGGTTCTCGACTTGACTTTATAGATCTTAAAAAGTGAAAAGCCTCATCTTTTGACTTTAATAAATACACATAGCAATATCTAGTAGAATCATCAATCAAAGTCATGAAATACCTCTTACCACCCTTTGTCAACTCCCGTTCATCTCGCATAAATCGATATGAACTAGTTCTAACGATGCCAAATTTCTCGCCTCAAGCGCCTTGTGAGGCTTGCGAGGTTGCTTAGATTGCACACACACTTGACACTTAGAACCTTTGACTTGGGTAAATTTTGGGATTAAATTCATCTTGGCTAACCGCATCATGCAACCAAGATTAATATGACAAAGTCGTGAATGCCAAACATCAGTCTCATGATTACAAACATGATTCACAATTTTATTCATGTCCACAAAAGACAAGCGGAACAAGCCTCCGCTCTCATAGCCTTTTCAATAAAAGTTTCAATTTTAGAAACAACACATTTATTGGATTCAAAAATTAGCTTAAAACCATCTCTACACAATAGAGACCACGACAAGGTTTTTATTTATCACGGGCACGTGATGCACGTTCCTCGATCGCAGACGACTTTTCACGAAGTAAACTTCAAGTCAATCGTGCCGACTCCACGTATAAATGCATCGACCCATTCCCCATCAACACGGAGGTAGCCCTGCGATCCGGTAAGAAGAGAATAAGGATCACGGCACAAACATGTATATTGGCCCCGTGTCAATCCACCAATCAATTGAGCGACATACTTGATAGAGCGGTAGGTATTGAAACATACCGGATGTTCCCTCCTCGATTGCCAATAACAACGTTAGCGGACTTTTACGCTTATTGTCTTTGCGATCGGGGCAATCCTTTGCCCAATGATCGATACCATTCTGAACAAAGCGGTTTCCCTTTCCTTTATTCTTCTTCTTGAAGCTAGTAGTTTGGCGGCCTTGTTCTTGTTCTCGGGCTTTTCGGACTTATTTTTATTCTTCTTGTTGAATTGAAAGATTTTCTTTTGTACCACATTGGCACTAGAACTTTCTTTCCCACGTATATCTTTTGCCCTCGCTTTCTCCTCAACATTTAGAGACCCAATGAGACCAGAATCTTGAACTCTTGTCTCTTGTGTTTTAGAGTAGCGGCAAAATCCCTCAAGAAGGTGGCAGCTTAGCAATGATGCATCCATACAAACTTGTCGGGTAATGCACATGTAAAATTCTCAAGTTCTTTCGCAAAGCTTGAACCTCATGAGCTGTTCTACTACAGAGTGGTCATCAACCATCTTGTAGTCATGAAACTGCTCCATGACATAGAGTTCACTGCCCGCGTCAGAGACTCCGAATTTTGCCTCAAGTGCATCCCACATTTCTTTACCACTTGGCAAAATCATATACACATCAACAAGATTTTCTCCAAGAACACTAATCACGGCGCCTTTAAACAAGTTATCCACAGCCGTGAAAGCACTCTCCTGCTCAGGAGAGAGCCCACCCTCAGGCTGTGGCTTGCCTTGCTTAAGTCATCTAAACAAGTTACACGTTCATGGCAGTCAACCACAAAATCATCTTGGCGCGCCAACGCTTGTAATTTGCGCCGTCAAATATAGTTGGCTTAAGTGCGGCAGTAAAACCAGTAGTTGTAAAATTCCTAGGATAAGGTTTTTGGATTGTTGGAAATATTAGGAATTTTCTCAATATTTTAATCCACATAATTATGTAAATCATGATTAAACAATGATGCAATTTTTGTTCAAAGCCAAATGTACTAGATAACAAATTATCTATCTCATACGTAAAGACTAATGAACAAGAAATCAACATGAATAAAACACGGTATAAGTTAATATACCCTCGAGCCGGCGCCACCATTGGCACAGGTGCAGGCAGAACATTTTCGTTCGCCATGACGGTTGAAGTAGACGATCACAAGTTGTCGCAGTGAAGCCTTGGTGCAGTGAAGACGCGTTGCAGTGCAGATGTGCTTCCAGGAACACCTTTCGAGCAGTCGCGTGGTACGCTCCCCAAAAACCTTATCGGCCTTCTATCTCGAGCAAGATCTCAAGAAGGCGAGGTTCCGAGACTGCTCCCTCCGCTGCTTGTGCGCGCAAGAAAACGGAGTCGGGAATGCAAAAGACAGCAGCAGCTACAAAGGATGGATGGAGTATTGTGGGAGTTCTGCAGGTGGAGAAAGGCACAGCCCTCCTTATATAGGCTGCGGCAAAGTAATGGCGACGACGATTAATAGGAGGCCATCAAAGCGTCCGTTACTAATGGCGACTCCATCAAGACGTCCGTTACTAGTAACTGACGGCGTTTATGACCCAGCCATCAACCACGTCAGTTACTGGTCATAAACCGGCCACATTAATCACTGAAACGGCAAAACAAACCGCTCTCGCCCAGCACATCACGTCCGAACTGACCTGCGCTGCGCACGTGCACGTCTCGTCTCGTCTCGTCTCGTCTCGTCTCGTCGAGCGTCACGTCACATCACGTCATGTCACGTCTCGCGTCGCGTCTCGCACACGCACACGCACACGCCACGGCTCGGCTCGGCTTGGCTCGGCTCGCGCACGCGTGTGGCACAGCCTTTACCCTTTTCCACCTTGCTAATTGAGAGACACACAACTCAACTATTTAAGTTGGTCAAACCTTCTCTCAATTACCCATATGGTACTAAACCAATTTCATGACTCCTAGTATTCTAATGGGCCTTTTGGAATTTCTATTAAATTAATTATGGGCCAACCTCATAATAATCTAACACATGGTGCATGTGCAAGCATGGTTTCATGCAGGCATGTAGGCTGCAAGAGTTGGGCTTGATGCTAGAAAGGAAAGAGAAGGCAAGAATTGGCCAAAGCCGAACTCAAAAGGGAAGCAAGCACGTGCAAGGAAGGCAAGGAGGGACAAATAGGCAACCTGATTTGGAGAGAAAGGAAAGCAAATCAATTCCGCCAAGCCAAACACGGAAAGGAAGAGATAAAGTCGAACTGGATTTGGGGAAGGAAAGTCCAATTTGAATTGCCAAAACCAACCGAGTTTAAAAAGACCATAACTTTCAAGTCCGAACTTGAATTTTTACGTTCTTGTACTTTCATGAAAGCTTAGGAGAATATCTTCATGTCTCCCTAAAGTAAGATCTTCCAATTTTGCCTCCTATTTTTAATCTGGCAGACATATTTCAACCTACAGGTTGGCCATTTTAAATTTTAAAGTTGTAATCTTTTTCTATATCAGTCAGGGTTGTATATGTTTAGAAGGTGAATTTGAGTCAGTTTACATATGTTTTGGCCATGCATTGTGCATTAATATAATGCCTAGAGACATACCCTATTGTAGATATTAGAGTTGATGAATTAAATAAAATTTTAGAAAAAATTACCATGCTATTTGGAGGCCATGATCAGTGTTATCACGGCGTTGCCTAGGTGATGCCTAGTCGCCGCCTAGGCATCCAGGCAGCCGGCGCGGAACGCCAGGGCCGAACACCTCGTCTATTATGCGTTAGGGTCGCCTAGGATGGCCAGGTGTCGCAGCACGCGATAGGCATCGCGCTAGGCGTCCCAGGCGGTCGATTGGGGGATGGGGACGGGCATGTCAGGACCCGAATATACAAATCTGGACCCTCTGTGTATATCGCACTAGTCCAGGATCACGCTAGTGCATACAGGCTCAACATAGATGAATATCACAATCATACACAGCGAAAACATAATAAAAGATTCACATATTGAATAATACCTGTTGAATGACCTTATGGCCACTTACATGACTATGCCTTGCAAGACTAAACTGTGAATAAAAAATTAAATTGTAACGAAATGAAAATGTAGATAAACCCTTCAGTATACCACAGGCAACTGACAAGACTTGCATCCTGAAAATTCGTCTCTTCTTAGTACTCCTCCAAAGCTGGTGTAGACTCCTCAACTGGTGATGTTGTTAACAAGGGTGAGTAATTAAACACTCAACAAGTTGTGCACATAATGCAAATCTAACATAACTATATGCGAGACATATTCCAAAGGAATGGCTATCATGGTTATTTTGTAGTAAAGCAGCATTTGTAAATGAATACAATAAATAGATTGAAAGACAGTAAAATAAATAACAATAAATAATAACTTTCAGCATTTCTCAAATAAACATGGCATCCAGTCATATTTCAACTTTTCAATAGCATCCAGCCTTGCTATCCAAGTTTTCATTTTATAAAATTTAACCTTTGACTGTAATCTCCAAGCATCGCTCAATATCGCGAGCACGGCTATCTGAATAGATTTTACACTCTGCAGAGGTTATGCATTTTACCCACAAGACATGACCGTCTCTTGTTGCCACGCAATTAACATACTTCCTTTGGTGTGTCGACAGAGTGATCATGACAAAACCTTTCAGAAACCTTTATCCTGATAATGACCCTCCTGTTAATCCGTACACTATCCCTTCCCTCAGTGGAGGTGAAGTATAGGACCGTCATACCGTTGAATTGATGCGAGACCGCAGTACACCACATCCTCCGCCATAACCACACTTACATGTAACCACACTTCCATGTAATTATCCACCTGAGGTATTACATGTTAAGATATCGGTAACTCTACTAAGTTAGGCTCGTCCCATACCAGACATGTGGTTGCATGTTTGACTCAATTCAAATGATTGCAAGGTTAAGTCCTTAATTGACCAAGCCAAGACTTCTACAAACCCTCTATATCAGTAACTCTACTAAGTTAAGCCCGTCCCATACTAGACATGTGGTTGCATGTTTGACTTAGTTCAAATGCTTGCAAGGTTAAGTCCTTAATTGACCGAGCCAAGACTTCCACAAACCCTTTGCTATCCTGGCCCACCTTGGCACATTACCCCTTGCCCCAATATAAATTATTTATCACTCCAGTGGATTACCATGCACCACGTGCCATCAACAAATCAACATCGTTTTGTGACACATGTCACTACAACTCAACATCATTGTGTGACAACACCTGACACATCTTTCATAAATATATTCTATATTCCATTAGTCAAGATTCACTTTTGAAGTTCCAAAAGACACGAGTTATACGTGGCATGGCTAAGCATACTAAATACATTATAACCATCCCATGTTGATTACTAATATTAACCAACTAATAATGAACCATCCTAGGGTGACATTGATCATGACATACAAATGACAAGGTAGGATATAGTTCAAATGGGGTGACATTGATCACGACATACAAATGACAAGGTAGGATATAGTTCAAATTAGGTTAACTGAAAGACCATGTGGAGGTCCAAGTGTGTGATAAGTAATTGACTGTATTTGAGCTTTTCGTACTCAAGGTTGGGTTTGATTTGAGTCTGTCCTAGTAGAAGACCAGTGGTCGGATCTCGAGTGGTCTGAACTTTGGCTAGCCGAAAACCAGTGGTCGAGTGACTCGAGTAGAGTGATAATCGAGAAGTATCGAGTAGAGATACTGCCAGGTCGAGCGGCGGGTTAGGTTGATTAATGCCCCATTGGCTTGTGGTTGAGTGACTCGAGTAGAGTGAGAATCGATAAGTATCGAGTAGGGTTACTCGGTGCTCAATATCGACTCGATTTTAAGCAAAGTGGGCAATGCTATGTGATGTGTTTCCTTGTTTTTTATGGTTGCAAGACAACGGTGCTAGGTCATAGTGAGGCGAAGGATTACCGGGACTAGGCGAGGTGCACCGGAGGTCCAGACGGTTGAGGATCGCCAGAAGATGATCGGAGACGGAGTCGCTGCGAAACTAGAAGACATGGAATGGATGAGATGTTAGCTAAAGAGCTACTCGGATCAGGAAGGACTGTCGGATCGCGGTCTAGGTGACAGAGTAGCGGGTCTAGTTAGCATGCTTTGAAAACCCGGTGTGCTTGTTAGGTTTTGGGTTAGCCCATTTAAGGGTGTATGTGGGAGTTATCCTCACCTTGATGGTGATCCTTAGGGCAGAAGGATCTCATCCAAGTGTGGAGGGTGACTCGAGAGTAGAATAAATAGAGGGGGAGGGGTGACCTTCCTCCTCATGAAGGTTTTAGAGGTTTTGGCTCCTTTGAGTTTTTTGCCCACTTTGTTGTGAGGCTTTGTAAACCTACCTTCTAGAAATGCAAAACACTTTCTATCATGCTTGAATTTACATTACGCATTAAATTCAGCAACTTACTTTCAAGCATTTAAATTTCGCACTTTATTCTTGCAATTTACTTACGCAATTTGGATTTGCCTCCCCTCCTACTTGCTATTGCCTCTTATTCAAAGGATCGTTGTGTTTTTGTTGCAAAAAAATGATCTTGTGTTCTTGAGTGATTCATTCTTGTAGATCGTGTTTGCGGAGATTTTGACTTGAGTTCTTATTTGCTGTGACAAGTGGAAGATTATGCAAGATCATCTTGATCATCAAAACCCCACGAGCAAGATCAAGTTCTTGTGTTTTGCTTGAACTTGGTGTGTTTTTCCTTTCAGGACAAAAAGGTCAGAACTTTGACGTCAATCCTTGCGATTGAAGTTGGAATAAGTTCCTAACATCCTTAAGATCACATCTACCAAGCTTCATGAGTTTTTGTTCAGCCGATCAAAAGATTCCTCGAATTAGCTTTTGAGTTCGTGCTGTTTTTGGCTCTATTCTTCCTGCTTTTCTTAAGCTTGGTTATACCGTCCTTCGTACAGTCATATCAGACTTGCAGGAAAACTTCCACCATTTGATTTTCTCCTTTTGATTAAATTATCTGTGGGCTTGTTTAGATTATTTTGAGTAGGGGAAATTTTATTTGAGATCATTGACCCCCTCTGATCGCCATTTCGGTCCTCCATTAACTAATTCCCAAACTATTTTGAAATAGTTATACACATAAAATAACATGCAATAATGCAAAACAGCATAGCAGTTTTCGTAAACTGGGTTCAACATGATCAAAGCACAACTTGCCTTAGAAAATCCCTTGTTCTTGCTTTGGACCTTAGTCTTGAGTCAACAATTTCCTGCTTTAAACAATTCAACGTCTAGCGTAACAAGAGAACACCAAAACAGAGAGCAAACAATCTCCAAAAATCAAATAAAATTCACCATTACATAGATCTCAATTTTACAAATTTTTAAAAATTTGAATCACCTCAATTAGAGCTCGTATAAGGAAGAACGAACTCTCAAAAGATTTGATTAGAAGTGAAAATCATAAAATCATGAATTATCTGAATTACTTTTATACTGGAAAATCGATTTATTGCGCCAGCATGACATCAGCATACCCTGGTGCTAACACCTGGGCCCTCTGGTGTATGGACCAAGCCCATGGCGCAACCCTAGTCCACTGTGGACCCGGTGTGGGGCAACAGGACCAACTAACAAGTGGGCCCAAGTAGGCGATGATGTGGCAACCAACTCGGCTGCAACCCGACGTCCACGCGGCAACACGCAAGCACGAACCGCCGATCTGGCCCGCCACCTCACGAACATGTGGTCGCCACGTCAAATCCGACGCTTGGACTCCCTCGGCAAGTCCGGCCATGCCGAGACAACGGAGCTCCACCGACCGTGAAGAAGACAACCTTTAAGATATTTTTGGCAAAACTTTATGACGAGTATTTACACAATGGGTACCCCAGCGGCCCGGAATAACGAGCGGGCCGTCCCAAGCCCAACTCCGACCAAAGGCCACACGGATCCGCCAAGGGCACTCGACCCCGACTTAGCGAGCTGCTCCAAACTCGTCCCAGACCTAACGGGGCGTCTGACCCCCGCCATAAGTCGGACTCCCCATCGGCTCCGACAAAGCTGAGGCGATCACCGCCAAGGTCCAGGTGTCAGGCCTCCGCCGGCCATCGGCCACGTGGTCTGCGGACACAACCGCTCGAAGTGACTGTGCGAGGGCAAGTCGCTCTTTCCCAAGACAGCACAAAGGCTGCTAAAGTCAAGACTCCAGTCTCATCGTACGGTCACGCACAATATGGAGATACGCTCCCTCCCGAGGCAGCACCGAAGTCATAATATGGCGTCAGCGCCCGTCAGGCTCACAGAAGGCAGGTGCGCTGTTTCCCAATGAAGCAGCGAACTGATCTACTCGATGAGCCCACCAACCCGGTGTGGAAAGAAGAGGGGGTCGACCAACAACCGAGACCAAGGGTCAGAGCTAGCGTAGAGATCTTCACTCTTCCCTCTCTCGACTTTCCATGTAGCCTACCCCCTCCGACTATATAAAGGGAGGCAGGGTCTTCTAGAACGGGAGACTGACTCTCTCTCTTGGACTGTCTCTCAGGCTCCCTTCTTTTGGCCTTTACGAATAGACAGCGTACGCTCTCGTGTTCGAGCCCTCAGCTCCTGCTTGTAAACGCTGTGCAGCCGTCTGCACCTAAGAGAATATAGCACCACCACACGAACTGGAGTAGGGACATTCGGCCCGAACCAGTATACACCTTTGATTCTTGAGTCTAACCATTCAAGGAGAGGGAGCGCGCGGCCCCTTTTGACTTATAAATTTACTTGCCGGTGCACGAAACGCCAACAGTTGGCGCGCCATGTAGGGGCCTCCGCGCGTCTTCATCGACATCTCCGGATTCCCATTTGCTTCCTTGATGGCATTCTTCACCTACGACGGCGTGTCCATGTCGAGGAGTCGAATCCGTTTCGGCTCCCTCGACTTCATCGCCACTTCGGCGGGAGAGCTCGCGCTCGTCCCCGCCACCTATGGAGACCAGGCGTCCACTGGAAGCCTGCACTCCATCTCCCACGACCTCGCCAAACTCTGGCTCGAGGGCCCCGTACGGACCCCGAGGCCGAGGCACACCGAGTGCTGCGCCGCCTCCGGCAGTAGCACCCGTGAGCACACGTGATGAGGACATCCCAACCAAGGATACAACCGCTGCCCCTTCTTCTTCTACGACTGCTACTTCGTCCCCGACCGTCGCTGTTTCGCCCGCTACTTCGTCTACGACATCTGGAGGGCTTAATCCGGAAGCAAGTCCTTTCCATCCACCTTTGCTGGACCAGCACGCCAAGAACATCCACCGAGGATGTACCTACAACTTGGGATGGGTTGAAGCGTGTCATGAGGGCTAGATTTGTTCCTACATACTATGCTCGTGATTTATTTAATAAAATGCAGCGCTTTAATCAAGGTGATAAAACGGTTGAGGAATATTATCAGGCATTGCAAATTGGCATGTTGCGCTATGGGTTAGAAGAGGGTGAAGATGCAAAAATGGCTAGGTTCTTGGGTGGGCTTAACCGAGAGATACAGGATATACTTGACTATAAAGAATACAATTCTATCACTCGTTTGTACCATCTTGCTTTGAAAGCAGAAAGGGAAGTGCAGGGTCGACGATCGACAACGCGAGGTAATATTGGAGGCTCTTCCACATCCAAGTCAGTTCAGATCCATACCAAGGCATAATCTTCCATACCTGGACGTGTACCTACACCCTCTGTTCCAACTACTTCGACGTCATCACGCATTCCAGAGGCAAACAAGTCAGTCACACTTCAAGCACCCGCCAAGAGTGCTTCCTCAGTTGCCTCCACAGGTCGAACGCGGGAAACACAATGCTTTCGATGCAAAGGAATGGGGCACGTGATGCGAGACTGTCCTAATCAACGTGCTCTAATAATCAGAGAAAATGGTGAGTACACTAGTGATAGTGACATTGATGAAACTGAATATGCTCTTGTTGCCACTAACACTGTAGAGCCAGCAGAAGAGATTATCACTTCTGCAGCATCCGAGAAATATCCGGCTCTTGTTGTCGCACGTATACTTAGCGCACAACCTGCACGCGATGAACAAAATCAACGCCATAATATCTTTCAGACAAGGTGTGTGGTGAATGAGCACGCTGTGCATGTCGTTGTTGATGAAGGTAGCTGCAACAATTTTGCGAGTGTAGACATGGTCGAGAAGCTTGGCTTGACCACAAATCCACTTCCTCAACAGTATGAAATTGAATGGCTCAATTCCACTGGTAAGGTTCAGGTAACCAAAACCGTTCGAGTACCTATCTCGATTGGTTCTTATCATGATAATATTGTTTGTGATGTTGTACCCATGGATGCTTGCTCTCTTTTATTGGGTAGACCGTGGATCTATGATATGGATGCTACACATCATGGTAGGACCAATGAGTTTCTTTCTTGTATAAGGAAAAGAAAATTATTTTGAAACCCATGAGCCCTACAGAACTAAGAAACATTGATGTTAAAAGAGCTCAAAAAGAAAAAGAAGAGAATGGAATTAAAAGTGTAGCTAGTAAATCATCCAATTCAACTACACCAGTTGCTCAAAAACCTGATCTTAAGTTGAAGGGTAAGGTATTGTTGGCTGCAAAAGTTCTCTCACAAGATAACATGGATAGTATAGAACCATTGCCATTCTCTGTTGCTTTGTCTTCTGTTATTACTAATACTTTGAAGGATAATGAGATGGAGTCGAGGACGACTCCAATTCAAGAAGGGGAGGATGATGAGGACATCCCAACCAAGGATACAACCGTTGCCCCTTCTTCTTCTATGACCGCTACTTCATCCCCGACCGTCGCTGTTTCGCCCGCTACTTCGTCTACGACATCTGGAGGGCTTAATCCGGAAGCAAGTCCTTTTCATCCACCTTTGCTGGACCAGCACGCCAAGAACATCCACCGAGGACAGCCCACGCGCCAAGGAAGGCCCAAGATAAATCCCAATTCGTCGCCGAGTCCGGTTCGGCCATCCAGGAGCAGCAGTACTTCAAACAGACGCCACGGCCACATCCGAACTCCGTTTTCGACGTTCGACAACTCGTTTGAAAGGTATCGAGATAACCTTTCCAATGGATCTAATCCCGAGGCCAAATTCCTCCTGGAGTGAAGCGAAATCACAGAACAATCTCACGGGATAGAAATTCCAGGTGCTGCGCCACCTTTCTTTGGGGCCCAAGGCCCATGTACTTTTAGGGTTCCACCCCTCCTTTGGCCGGCGCCCCTTTCCTAGCTGCCGCACCCCTCTTGGGCGCCCCCCCTTGTGTGGGTACCCCTTTATATTGGGTTCTCACCTCTGTTCTTCAGTTTTTAGGTTTTGTTGTGTTTTGGTAGACCCCGTGTGCGTCCCTCCTCGTGTTTGCGCGTGTCGACTAGACTGCCCTAGCCGAGAAACCGAACCTCAACTTGTTCTCTTTGTTTGATTTCAATACTACCTTTTCGGTTTGCTTCATATTTTGTTCTTGCGGGTTCTCGTTTTCTTGCAGGAACTACTGATCATTGGATCTTGTATCTGTGGGGATTTGGCATTGTGATTAGATCCATTGGAAAGGTTATCTCGATACCTTTCAAACGAGTTGTCGAACGTCGAAAACGGAGTTCGGATGTGGCCGTGGCGTCTGTTTGAAGTACTGCTGCTCCTGGATGGCCGAACCGGACTCGGCGACGAATTGGGCTTTATCTTGGGTCTTCCTTGGCGCGTGGGCTGTCCTCGGTGGATGTTCTTGGCGTGCTGGTCCAGCAAAGGTGGATGGAAAGGACTTGCTTCCGGATTAAGCCCTCCAAACGTCGTAGACGAAGTAGCGGGCGAAACAGCGACGGTCGGGGACGAAGTAGCGGTCGTAGAAGAAGAAGGGGCAGCGGTTGTAGCTCCCAACCTGTTTGGTAGGAAGCCCTAAATTCGGTGCCATCAACACCTCCAAAACGACGTATCATCATCTCACCGAAAGATCGGGATCGCCGTCCCCATCAACACGCAGGTGACCGCGTCACCTCCCATGGGCTCACAACTCGTGGCGATGATCGATTACGCGCTGGCATCTATCCACGACTTGCTGGAGGACTCCTCCAGCCACGACTCCAGCTCCGACGCGGAGCGCGTCGCCGACGGACTGCACTCTCGTGAGTGCAACATGGCGGGTATGGTCGATCTGACCGCGACCACGGGAGCTCTCATCCAGCGCACCAGAGCGCAGGAAGGAGCTCAGCACGAGCACGCTGAACGCACCCAAGCGCACCGCGCTGAGCTCCAGCAGCAGCGTGAGGAGCTAGAGGCCCAGAGGGCTGAGCTCGACAGACTCGAGCCAACACGGAGGCGAGCCACCGGACCCCGCTAGTGCACGGCGCGCGCCGCGCGCGCGTCGAACAAAGACCACCGGCGGAGGAATCCAAGGGCCCTCAGTTTTTTCCTCACACAAGTCAAAACGTGGCCGCAGTCGCGATGCTGCTCCGTGGCCTTCCCGAGCCGGATGACCTGGAGGCCAAGGCAGCGTCCAGAACCTTCGGGAGCTGGTGGAACGCGCCGCCGTGTAGCATATTCAAGGCTCCGGCTCCCACCACTCGGACGCCTCCTCCAGCCGCCGGAGTCGCACCGCCGCTCGAAGCCGGCTGGGTCCGACAAATGCGGCGGCAAAGCGCGAACAGCCCCAGGCCTCGCGCGCCCCGATGCATCAGCGCCTCGGTAACGACTACGACGTTCGCGCCACCCTCGAGGCGTGGAGAAAGGCGGCGGACGAAGTGGCCCATTCACGGGTCGTAGATAGCGGACGCCGCAACGACCGCAGCCCAAGCCCCGATGGTCCAGGACCACGGGCCTTCTGTCAGGGGATCTGCCACGCGGATTTCCCTGCCAGGTTCAGGGCACTGACCAACATAGCCAAATACACTGGGGCCACGAACCCTGGTGTCTGGCTGGAAGACTACTGGCTCGCATGCCGGGCGGGAGGAGCTACGGATGACCTCTTCATCATCCAATACCTCCCCATCTACCTTGCGGACTCGGCTCGAGCTTGGCTCGAGTACTTGCCCGCGAGAACCATCAGGAACTGGGGGGACCTGAAGAATCTCTTCGTCGGTAACTTCCAGGGCACCTACAAGCGCCTTGGGAACTCCTCGGACCTGAAAAGCTACAAACAGCAGCCGGGGGAGACCCTCCGGGATTACACCCGGCGCTTCTCTCGTCAATGCAATGAACTCCCCGACATCTCTGACGCCGACGTCATTGGGGCGTTCATCTACGGCACCTCTTGCAAGGCCCTGGTGCACAAGTTGGGTTGCGTCAAACCCAGAACCACCAAGGAGCTCCTTGACATCGCCACCAACTACGCCTCCGGCGAGGAGGCTGTGGGGGCCATCTTTGAGAAGGGGAAGGCCAAACAAGAGCCCAGCCCTCAGGTTGCCTCCCCCTCCGACCGCTCCGACAAGCGAAAGTGGCAGGGGAAATAGGTCCGAGAGGGCCACCTGGTCGCGGCTGCCAACCACCATGCCAAGCAACAGGCACGACCAGTCGTCGCGCCCGACCATTTCGAGAAACTGATGGAGAGTCCGTGCCCGAACCACGGATTCCCCGTCAGGCACAAGTACCGGGACTGCCAAGTCCTAAAGCACTTCCTCTCCCTCACCCCCACGCCGTCGAAGGGGAAGGGAAAGAAGCGTGACCCGGCACCGTGTGCCGAAGAAAAAAGGGCAGACGACGAGTTCCCCGAACCCGACGGTTGCCTCATGATCTTCGGCGGACCGGCATGCTACGCCTACAAACGCCGGCTCAAGCTCGCATTCCGCGAAGTCCACACCGCCACTCCAGCCGTCCCCCACTACCTCCGGTGGTCGGAGTCCCCGATCACCTTCGACCGGACCGACCACCACGACCACATCCCGCAGTCGGGGAGGTAGCCGCTGGTGGTCGACCCCATCGTGGGGAAGAAGCGCCTCACGAAGGTGCTCATGGACGGCGACAGCGGTCTCAACATCCTTTATGTCGAGACGCTCGACGCCATGGGGGTTCCCCGCTCGAGTCTCCCACCGAGCAAGGCGCCCTTCACGGTGTCATCCCGGGCCAACAGGCTCACCCGCTCGGGCAGGTCGACCTGCCCGTTACCTTCGGAGGACCGAAAAAATTCCGCACCGAAACCCTCATGTTCGAGGTTCTGGATTTTCCCGGCTCCTACCACGCCATCCTGGGGAGACCATACTACGCCAAGTTCATGGCGGTCCCCAGCTACACCTACCTCAAGCTAAAGATGCCTGGGCCACAAGGAGTGATCACCGTGGCCTCCTACTTTCAGCTTGCCTACAACTACGATCAAGCGATTGCGGTGGCGCGGCGATCATTGCCTCCGCCGAGCTCGCGAACCTCCGAGAAACCTCGAGACCGCCCGACTCCAGCAAGTCGGGGCCGGGATCCTTCAAATCCGCCGAGGATACGAAGGAGGTCGCGATCGATCCCGAGGATCCGACCAAAACCGTGCGGGTTGGAGCCACGCTCCCCGCCAAATAGGAAAGCGCGCTCGTCGACTTCCTCCGCGCCAACAAGGACGTCTTCGCATGGAGGCCCTCCGACATGCCAGGAATCCCAAAGGAAGTCGCCGAGCACTCCTTGAACGTCCGACCAGGCTCGAGGCCGGTCGCCCAATGCCTGCGCCGCTTCGACGACGAAAAGCGCAGGATCATAGGGGAGGAGATCGCCAATCTTTTGGCAGCAGGGTTTGTAAAAGAGGTGCGCCACCCCGAGTGGCTAGCCAACCCTGTCCTTGTAAAAAAGAAAACCGGGCAATGGAGAATGTGCATTGACTACACGAGCCTGAACAAGGCGTGTCCCAAGGATCCGTTCCCTCTGCCCCGCATCGACCAAGTCGTTGACTCCACTGCAGGGTGCGAAACCCTGTCCTTTCTAGATGCCTACTCAGGCTATCACCAGATAGCGATGATGGAGTCCGACCAGCCCGCAACTTCTTTCATCACCCCTTTCGGCTCCTATTGCTACGTAACGATGCCGTTTGGTCTGAAAAACGCGGGCGCTACATACCAGCGATGTATGCAGACGTGCTTTAACGACCAAATAGGTTGTAACGTCGAAGCATACGTCGATGACATCGTAGTCAAGACCAGGAAGGCCGACGACCTCGTCTCCGACCTAGAAGAAACCTTTGCGAACCTCCGACGGTTTCGTATAAGGCTCAACCCCAAGAAATGTGTTTTCGGGGTCCCCAAGGAAAGCTGCTCGGCTTCATCGTCTCCGAGCGTGGCATCGAAGCCAACCAAGAAAAGATCTCAGCGATTATGAGGATGGGTCCGATCGGCAACCTAAAGGGAGTCCAAAGTCGGCAGATGCCTTGCAGCCCTAAGCCGTTTCGTGTCTCGCCTTGGCGAGCGCGGAATGCCGCTTTACAAGCTGCTCAAGAAGTCCAATCACTTCAGCTGGACCTAGGAGGCTCAGGAAGCCCTCACCCGACTGAAGGTATTTCTGACCTCACCCCCGGTCCTGGTCGCCCCGGCACCAGGGGAACCGTTGTTGCTCTACATCGCCGCTACGACCCCAGGTTGTCAGCGCAGCTCTCGTTGTAGAACGAGTGGAAGAGGGCCACATGCAAAAGGTTCAGCGGCCGATCTACTTCGTCAGCGAGGTGCTCTTCGAGTCAAAAGCTCGGTACCCGCAAGTACAAAAACTGCTCTATGCAGTGCTCATCACAAAGAGGAAGCTGATCCACTACTTCGACCGGCACCCCATCTCCGTGGTGACCTCGCCACTCGGCGAAATAGTCCACAACCGCGACGCCTCAAGAAGGATAGCCAAGTGGGCACTCGAACTCAACGGCCACGACATATCGTACGTTCCTCAAACGGCGATTAAGTCGCAGGCCCTAGCCAACTTCGTCGCCAAGTGGACCGAAGCCCCGGAGCCGCCGGCACTCGAAGACCCCGAGTACTGGACAATGTACTTCGACGGGTCCTACACCAAGAACGGCGCGGGCGCGAGAGTCGTCATCGTCTCCCCGCTCGGCAACAAGCTCCAGTACACCATTCGGCTACTCTTCGATGCGACCAACAACGTCGCTGAGTATGAGGCTCTCGTCAACAGTCTCCGGATCGCTGCCGACCTCGGCGCTCACCGACTCTACGTCCACGGAGACTCCAAACTCGTCGTCGACCAAGCCCCGAGACGCCCGCATGGCCGCGTACTATCGGGAAGTGCGCAAGCTCGAAGAAAAGTTCAAGGGTTTCGAGCTTCACCATAGCTACAGACGCTACAACGGTGAGGCCGATTACCTAGCCAATCTCGCCTCCAGCAGAGGACCAGTTCCACCTGGAATCTTTGTCTGTGATCTTCGAAAACCTTTCGTCCTGCTGGACTCAGCGACCGAGCGGCCGTTCGCCCTGTCCGACGCGACCACTCAGACCGCCGACCGGTCAGGTGAAGGGTCGCCCGGATCGGGCCGCGACGTGCTAACGGCCGACTCCAACTAGAGAAAACTCTTCATCGACCGCCTGACCGACGGATCGCTCCCAACCGACCCGACCGAGGCACGACGCCTTGCCCGTCGGGCGAAATCTTTCGTCCTGGTCGGAGAAGATCTCTACAAAAGGAGTCCCTCTGGAGTCCTCCAAAAGTGCGTCCTGGCCGACCAAGGGGTGCGGCTGCTGCTCGATATCCATGGTGGCATCTGTGGCCACCACGCCGCACCACGGTCCCTAGTAGGAAAGGCTTTCCGGCAAGGTTTCTACTGGCCGACCGCCTTGGCCGACGCTGAGCAAGTCGTTCGCACCTGCGAGGGATGCCGGTTCTTCGCCCGGCAGAGGCATCTTCCAGCACAGGACTTACAGACGATCCCCGTCAGTTGGCCATTCGCGGTCCGGGGACTCGATCTGGTCGGGCCCTTCAGTCGGCTGAAGAGATTCGCGGGACAATGGGTGGCCGAGCTACCTTCCGTCCTTTGGAGCCTGCGAACCGCACCAACCCGGGCGACCGGGTTTACACCATTCTTCATGGTGTTCGGTGCTGAAGCCGTCTTGCCAACCGACCTGGAATACGGTGCCCCAAGACTACAAGCCTTTGACGAGGCTCGGGGGCTCGTCTCGCAACAAGACGCTATCGACCAGCTCGACGAGGCGCGTGACGTGGCCATTCTGCGATCGGCCAAGTACCAACAGGCGCTGCGACGCTACCACAGCCGTCGGTCCGGCCGTCCTTCAACGCGTTGGCGACACGGTCTGCGGCGGGTTCACCCAAAGAAAGACAAGCACAAGCTCTCACCACCCTGGGAAGGCCCCTTCACCGTCATGAAGGTCCTCTGACCCAGCACCTTTCGACTCAAGGACACGGATGGCAACGTCATCTCCAACGCATGGAACATAGAAAAGTTAAGGCGTTTCTACCCTTAAAACTCTTTCTTACCCCTTGCGCCTTTTTTACCCTCCTTTCAAGCGCCCGAACGCCGCGAGGCGCTCGGGGGCTGCTTGTTGAGGCCCTCGTACGGGTCGCTTCCGCTCGACACGCTCACGCGGGTCGGTGACCCGACCAACCACAGGGCTCCTGCAAGATGGTAACCCTCTCGACCCAAGTGCTACGGCCTACGCCCCAGCGGCTACGGTTGCGAAGTAGCACTTTGCGGAAGAAGAAAATGCCCGAACGGAGCAACCCTTGGGCGGTCGGGAACACTCCCTTCCCGCGCGAGCACAACCAGTTCGCACACTTACACAGGTTGGTGACCCGACCAACCATAGGGCCCCTCCTAGGCGGTAACCCTCTCGACCCAAGTGCTACGGCCTACGCCCCAGCGGCTACGGTTACTAAGTGGCACTCCGCGGAAGAAGTGCCCGAACTGGGCGGCCCTTGGTTGGTCGGGAACACTCCTATCCCGTGCAAGTGCGTGCAAATTCTTCACAGCCAGAGTTCCGGTCTCCTTCACGCCTCCCTCGTAAATGGTAAAACTCCGACCTACGCTTGACCAACCGCCGCGGTTTCTAAAGCTACGATCGCCGAGCGTTTTATCACAATGGGATAGTGCGAAAGACGGATTGAAACTCATCAAACCCTCGGTTTACTTCATGCTAAGGTCTTTTTACAATAAGAAAAAGGAAAAAACATCTGATTCCACCCTATTTTTCGTGGACGATGCTCCCCAGCGGAATCCTTTCGGCGATCAGCCAGGCGTGCGGCTCAACTTGAAGCTCGAGCCTATCGACCTCCTCGTCGGTCCGGTTCCCCGCGATCCCGCTACTGACGATGGCGAGATCGATGCCATCGTAGTAGGAGACGGTGTGGACAAGCGCCGAGGAAGCTCCGAGCACGGCGCCCATGCTCACCGAGCACTCGACGTGCTCCAGCAATCGGGCCAGCGCGGTGGCAAGCGAGCTAGGGCCCGACACGGCTCCAAGCACTCGGTCGCAGATGTCCTGGCCGACCTTGCGAAGGGTCCCCAACTCTGCGGACAGGTCGGACCGTTCTCCCTCGGCCACCAGCAGCTCCGCCAAGGCCGTGTCCAGCGCTGTGATTGCCGCGTCGCGGGCCTCCACCGCCTCTCTCCGCGCCTCCACGACGACACCAAGGTTCTTCTGCAGCTCTGCAGATCAGGATCGCATCAGAAGGCGCGCCCAACAAGCCGCAATTGCAAAATCGACATGAGTCCGCCACTTACCGCCATGAGCTCGCCAGTCGCGGGCTCCTCCTTGACTTGGCGCCTCCTCGGCGGCGTCATGCTCGGATTGCGCCTGCTCAGCACCCTCCCGGGTCCGATCCCACTCGCCTTGAAGGCGGGCCGCCTCCGACCGCGCGGTCCCCTCGGCGGCGACGGCGGCGTCCTTAGCGCTACCGGCCACCGCCAAAAGGGACTCAAGCTCCGACACCCGTGCCGCCAAGGACTGGTTCGCCCGGCGTGCGAGAGCCAGACCCTCCTAGATCTGTTTCGTCTCGGTCACGGTGCGCCTAACGCCGTCCCGAAAAGCCTCCCACTTGCTGCGCTCCGCCGGGTCGTCCAGCAGGAGGGACAGTCCGCCGGATTGGTCGTCTCCCGACCAGATCAACGCAGCGAGCGGTAGCGCAGACCGCAGGTCGGCGCCCGGCAGCCTGCGTCCGCGGGAGGCCACTCAGCGCCTCCCCCTACGGCTCCAAGGGGATCAGCTCCGACGCCTGGGCCGCTCCCGCCGACGGGCTCACAGACGGCGGCATGAGCGTCGCCCCAGGAAGCCGGACCGCGTGTGCCGGTGGGCTCCCCGGCGTTGGTGGCGGGAGATCCTCCCGACCCCCCTCGATCACAGAAGGGAGCCCTGATTCATCAAGGGTCAACGGATCTCCCTCATGCCCCGGCTCGGCCTCTGCCGCTGCGACCGACTCCCGACCCGCCGGCGGCTCCAACACCACTTGCGGAGCCTCGGTCCTTGTCGACACCGGTGCCGCCAGCTCTGCCACGACCCCTGTCAGGCTGGTCGCGCCCACCGCCTTCTCGGGCTGCTCCGACTCCACCGACGGCTCCTCGATCCCCGCCGGCTGCAGGGACGGCGCCGGCCCGCGCAGTCCGCGCCCGGGCGTCTTTGCCGCCGATCGGCCACCTCGTGTAGGCTGCGCACAACAAACGATTAGGGCTTGCTCGGACGACCTTTTTTACGACAAAGTTGGAAGGAGGCACTTACTGCGCCGATCGGGTGCGCGGCAGCCGCGCTCTCTTAGCCAGCCCCCCTCGCGGAGGCGAATCGGCTCTCCATTTCCCCAGGGACTCCTCCACCGGGGACACCTCTACTTGGGGCGCGACGACAACGGTGCCCGCGCGGTCGCCCTCCACCGGACCTCCGCCGCTCGACAGCCCGACATCAGACCAGCAGTACGGGTCGGCGCCGCTGCTCCCGCTGCAGTCAGTGGAAGTCGATCCCACACCGCCCGTCTCGACAGCGGTTGTTTCGGACACTTCCTCACCGCGCGCTCCTTCTTCTTCTTCCTCCTCTTCTCCTCCCTGCGCTTCTTACGCGCAGGTTCGTGCTGAGCGGAGCCTGCGCGGGCCGCCGCCCTCAGCGCTTTCTCCCCCGGCAACAACACCCGGGAGACCATCCCGGTAGCCCCTGGGAAATATAGAAACGACAGTCAAGACCAAATGTTAGGAAAAAGAGAAGGGGGGAGGAAACAAGAAGAAGTTCGCTCGGATTACCATGTCCAGGGGATGAGCTGCCGAGAATGGCTCGGGGTAGCCACCCGCCGCTTCAGTGGCGCTTCTGCCCGTGACGACGGACACCCGGGCCCCAATCTCCGAGGCGGGGAGCTCTGGCCCCGCCATCCTCATGGGGTCAGACGCCCCCCCCGTATCGGAACATGGGGAGCAGCCTATCCATGAGGGGCTGATCGCGCATCTTCATAAAAGTGCGCACGACAGCATCGCCGGTCAGGCCCCGCTCTTTCTGGATCCTGATCCCATCGACGATCTCGGCCACCTTGGCCCTCTCCTTCTTGGCGGCGCCCCAGGTCCACTCGGGTCCCGCCTCGAGCAACCGGCCGGTGAAGGCCGGGGCGCTGCCCCCGGTGTTCTGAACATAGAACCACTCGGAGTGCCAGCCCCGGTTCGACGACGGCAGCTTCACGTCGATATAGTCCGCCCCCCGACCAACACGCATTTGAAGCGCCAAGCCACCTATGGGCGCCGGGGCGTCCGATGGCTTATCCTTCCTCGCCCGAGCGTGGAAGACATGCCGCCACAACGTCCAGTGCGGCTCGATACCCAAGAACGCCTCGCACAGTGTCATGAAAATCGCGATGTGGAGGACGCTGTTGGGGTTAAGGTGCTGCACCTCCGCCTTGTAGTGGGAGAGTAGCCCCCGCATGAATGGGTGCAGAGGAAGACCAAACCCGCGCTCGTAAAACGAGGCGGGCACGACGATCTCATCGTCCCCTAGCGAGGGAACGGTGGCCCCCGTTGGCACCCTCCAGCTTGAGACGCTTTGCGGAGGAAGGAAACCTTTCTTCACCAGGCCGAGCGCGCGGCTCAGCTGGATAGAACACTCCGGCCACGACATTTTCGAACAAGAGCAGCGAAAAGGTGAGGAAGGAGGAAGGTGGAGTTCTTCTCCTCTCTGGCTTCTGCTCTCTACTTTTTCTGTCTCAGGCAAAGGCAGGGAAACGAGGAAAGGCAAAAGCAAGCAATCACCTTAGCGTCCCCGCGTCGGATTTATAAAGGCCGAGCAGGCGCCAGCCGAACAGACACCGCCTCGAGCGAATCGTCGCACGTCCCGTCCCTCCGGCTGCCACGTCGAGCGAAACGGTAACCTCGCGATTTCAATTCCCCTCTAGGCATTTAAGTCTGGCAGGACAGCAGGAGGCAAATAGACGTCGTATCGGGCAGTGCGCCCCCTGAACCTCTCGGTTTCCGCCTTCGGGTCGAATCGGCTGCACCGTTATGAGTCTAAAAGGTCCCTCCAGGCCGCTGCGGCCTCAAAGCGGCAAAAGAGCCCAAACGCTCGCGCTCGAGGCCCAGCCTAGAGCTGAGCGTACCGAAGGCCAGACCCACCAAGTGGGCACAGAGCCGCCCCAGCGAAAAACTTAAGCAAGGGACGAGTCGAGGCGAGCTCCCAGTGGGCCTCAAGTTGGGTTGGCTAACGACCCAATCGCCTTGACCCGTGTCCGAGACCATACTTCACACTCTCCAGCGGAGCCCATCGATGGGTGGCAGCCAGCTGCGCTCTGGGCCAGCAGACGACCCAGAGTCCGATACGGGATCAAGTAAAGAAAGGTTTCTCATGAGCCGCCCCCAGTGGGCCGGACACCCTGCGCTGGGACCGTCCACTTGGAAGGGTCCCCCTTGGGAGGGACCTCCAAGGACCCACTCAGATCACCCGTTATTAGCTCCACGAGCACGGCGTTCAAACCAACGCAGGTAAACCCGCGTTCGCTCACCCCCTCCAGGTCCCACACCTGCGGATGGGGCGTCTACGTGGGACAAACAGTGGCCACTGCTCTCAGCTACCCTCGCCAGACGAGGACTCGGGATGGACGCCCACCGTCCAGCTATGACGTTAAACGAGTACTCGGACACCAGAACCTCCCGATAGGCATCTGGTCGTCCCAGCCGACCTAAGGCACCGTCAAGCTATGACGTTCAACGAGCACTCGGACACCAGAACCTCCTGAGAGGCATCTGGTCGTCCCAGCCGACCTAAGGCACACGTCCAGCTATGACGTTAAACGAGCACTCGGACACCAGAACCTCCCGAGAGGCATCTGGTCGTCCCAGTCGACCTAAGGCACCGTCCAGCTACGACGTAAAACGAGCCACCGTCCAGCTACGACGTTAAACGAGCATTCGGACACCGGAACCTCCCGAGAGGCATCTGGTCGTCCGCGCCGACCAGGGCCGAGTCTAGCTACGACGTTAAACGAGCACTGCATCTGGTCGTCCGCACCGACCAGGGCCGAGTCTAGCTACGACGTTAAACGAGCACTCGGACACCGGAACTTCCCGAGAGGCATCTGGTCGTCCGCGCGGACCAGGGCCGAGTCTAGCTACGACGTTAAACGAGCACTCGGACACCGGAACCTCCCGAGAGGCATCTGGCCGTCCGCGCCGACCAAGGGCGAGTCTAGCTACGACGTTAAACGAGCACTCGGACACCGGAACCTCCCGAGAGGCATCTGGCCGTCTGCGCCGACCAAGGCCGAGTCTAGTTATGACGTTAAACGAGTACTCGGACACCGGAACCTCCCGAGAGGCATCTGGCCGTCCGCGCCGACCAAGGCCGAGTCTAGCTACGACGTTAAACGAGCACTCGGACACCGAAACCTCCCGAGAGGCATCTGGTCGTCTGCACCGACCAAGGCCGAGTCTAGCTACGACGTTAAATGAGCACTCAGGCACCGGAACCTCCCGAGAGGCATCTGGTCGTCCGCGCCGAACTAAAGAAAAACGGCCACGCACCGACTGCCGACCCTCAGGGGCACGAGTGGTCTGAAAAAGCGCCTAAAGTGAAGTCGTCACACAGATGCATCGATCGCAAAAGAAAAGGAAATTTTCTTATAAGCCGACAAGCTCAAACATTACACAATGTTACACGTTACAAGGTTACGTGATATGGCGGAGCTATTCCAGCACCAAGTATTATATCACGAATTTGAGATCGTCGGTCAGACGCCTTCGACGGCCACCGCGCAAGACGCACCATTGCCTCTAAGAGGGCGCTCCTCACCACGAAGAGCTTCGGAACAACCTCAAGCAGCGCGTCGACAGCAGCAATGTCACGGGCCACGGCCTCCTCCTCCGTGAGCTCGGCCATCGCCTGGTCATACTCAGCCCGGAGCTCGGCCAAGGGATCTTCCTCCTCCACCTCGTCATCATCACCAAAGACAAAGACCAACGGAGGTGTCGAAGCCATTGGAGGATTGAAAAGGATTTTAGGCTGGGGGTAACTATTAAAGCAAGCGGTGGTGCCCTTATATACCCAGAGGAAGGAAGATCAAACGACTCCGCATAAATGCCAAGCGCAGGAAAACGAAGCGCCCTTCGCCAGATCCCGAAGCGGTCGAGAAGGCGAATTGTCAAAGCGTGCAAAACCTTGCACGACATGCACAACCAAGCGATCGAAAAAACTTCCGGCGGCGGGGGTACCCCCGACGGGTCCCTCAGCAGCTGCCGGATGCGCTTGAAGCACACCAGGCTGGAACCAACCAACCAGGTCAGTCGGACCAACCAACCAAATCCGGCTGCCGCCTTCGACCATGTTTTACCGACCAAGCTCAACCCCGACCGTATCTAACGAACTCGCTCGGGGGTTCGGGGGCTACTGACGAGTATTTACAAAATGGGTACCCCAACGGCGCGGAATAACGAACGGGCCGTCCCAAGCCTAGCTCCGACCAAAGGCCACATGGATCCGCCAAGGGCACTCGACCCCGACCTAGCGAGCTGCTCCAAACTCGTCCCCGACCTAACGGGGCGTCGACCCCCACCATAGGTCGGACTCCCCACCGGCTCCGACAAAGCTGAGGCGATCACAGCCAAGGTCCAGGTGTCAGTCCTCCGCCGGCCATCGGCCACGTGGTCTGCGGACACAACCGCTCGAAGTGACTGTGCGAGGGCAAGTCGCTCCTTCTCAAGACAGCACGAAGGCTACTAAAGTTAAGACTCCAGTCTCATCGTACGGTCACGCACAGTATGGAGATACGCTCCCTCCCGAGGCAACACCGAAGACATAATATGGCGTCAGCGCCGTCGAGCTCACGAAGCGGTGTGTTGTTTCCCAATGAAGCGTGGCCGATCTACTCGATGAGCCCACCAACCCGGTGTGGGCAGAAGAGGGGGTCGACCAACACCGAGACCAAGGGTCAGAGCTAGCGTAGAGATCTTCACCCTTCCCTCTCTCGACTTTCCATGTAGCCTGCTCCCTCCAACTATATAAAGGGAGGCAGGGTCTTCTAGAACGTCTCTCAGGCTCCTTTCTTTTGGCCTTCTGAATAGGCAGTGACGCTCGTGTTCGAGCCCTCGGCTCTCTTGTAAACGCAGCGTGCCTCGCACCTAAGAGAATATAGCACCACCACACGAACTGGAGTAGGGATATTCGGCCCGAACCAGTATACACCTTGGACTCTTGAGTCTAACCATTCAAGGAGATGGAGCGCGCAGCCCCTTTTGACTTATAAATTTATTTGCCGGTGCACGAAACGCCGACACTTTATTTAAACTTTCTCAATATTTAAATAGTTTTCGCAGTAGGCCATTTTTAAGAATAGTAAATAAATTCAGAAAAATCCAATAAATTCATAAAATTCACAAAATGCATATTAAATCCAAATATAGCAAAAAAATTGGGATATTACTGGGGAAATATGAGGCAAGCGGCACAGACAGTAACCCTAGGTCACATAGGCGTCAAGGGAGATGACATAGGAGGACCCCAGCTCCGCCTTCAGCTCTCCACTGATCGGCGATCGATAACCCCCTCCCCTTTCGCCTTTGCTGCTGGGCAGCTGCTACCGAAGGCGACGGCAAGGGAGCAGTGGAGCACAGGCAGTGGTGGCGCAGAAGTACTGCGAGGGCAGGGCGGCAGAAGCCACCGCATGTTGTGCTCCCTTGCCACGCCGCCACCGCCTATGTTGCTCCCTTGCCACTGGGATGAAAATGAAACGGGAACAGTCGGTAAATGGTTGTTCCATTTTCGTTTCCATATCTTTTACTGTAACGGAAACAAAATCAGAAACCCCGGAAATGGATACGGAAACGGACAGTGATGGAAACAAATGCATAACGGAATAGAGCGGATACGGAAATGAAAGTGAAAAATTCCACAAGAACATAGTACATGATCACAATATACATGACCGCAAAAACAATGTAACTCACTCCACCTCCAAGGCGGACACAAGAACAATATTATGCTCACCGGTATCACTAGAAAGTTTTTTCTCAAGTTTGTCAGTTGAAGGCTCGCTATTTGTCCTCTAGATCAGACCATCATATCCTACTCCATATCATTATCATCGACATCCTCTTGCTCCTCCAACTATAAAGGTGTAACACCCTAAAATTTGCATATTATTGTTCAATGTCCATTTATGATTTTCTAAGATTATCCTGGATTTTCTAGAGTTTATAAATACTGTTTTGCTATTTTTAGATTTATAAAATTAATTTATTTGTGAAAAATGAAACCAAAATTATGCAAGAAATAATTTTCCTAGGTTCAAATTGTTCCAAAGTATTTTTGAGAATTTTTCTGGAATTTTTGAACTCTATTTGATATTTTCTATAAAGCCATTTGTATTTCTGAAATTATTTTAATTCGAAGAAAATAAATTCTCCATTCTCCTTTTTGGGCCAGGTAGGCCAAGTTTTCGAAGGAATTTTTGGTTTCATTTATATGGAATTTTCATTTCTACTTCTGTCGAAAATGGCTCTCCTGTTTCCGTTTTCGACAAAAAATTTGCGTTTCCATTTTCGTACCGACATTTTCCGTTTCCGAAAAAATTCTTCTGCTTCCGTTTTTCTCTAGAACGATTGGAAATTCCATTTTCGTTTTCGTCTCTACTTGCCACCGCCTCATCCGCTTGTGCTCCTGTTCTGGTGAAGTGGTGCTTGGTCTCAGTGAAGTGTTGTGAACTTATGGCTGTGATGCTCCCTTGATTGATGTAGTGAACTAGTGATAAACTGATGGCTGATGAAGTGGTGCTTGCTTGCTTGGTGCTGGCCTTAGTGCCTTATTTGTATGGATTAGTGGACTAGTGGCTATGCAATTTGTGCTAAACTGCTGACTGAGTAGTGCTTATTTGTATGGATTAGTTATTAGTGATTTAGTGCACAATCTTCAAGTGGTGTTTGGTGGTGTTGCTGCTGCCTTATTTGGTGGCTTATTGCACCCATCTGTGCTCATAGATTTGTGCACCATTTTTTAAGAATTGAGATAGCTTAGTTAGATGATTGATAATGCTGCTGCAATTGTTTTGTACAGGACTTACAGGTACATGGCTGATCAAGTTCTATGTGCCGCTGTTGGCGAGGCCGGTGATGCTAGCCAAGAGCAGGCATATGATCCATCCAAGGATCCAAAGCGAAAGGCCAAATCGAAGGATCCCGGGTTGAAGTATGGATTTTGGCTGGACTTGACGAACAAGGATATGGTGCAATGTGTATTTTGCGGAAAGCAAATGCATTCGGGCATCAAGAGGTTGAAGCAGCACCTTGCCCGGGTTTTGGGGATGTTAAAAAATGCCCCAAAACCACCATGGCAATAATGAGAGAGACGAAAGATTACATGAAGAAGACTGCAAGGAACAAAATGGTTAATTTAGATGACGATGAAGAGGAATGTGATGGTGATGATATTCATGAGGTTGAGGTTAATCAATAAGTATCCTTGAAAGCGTCGTCTTGTCATCCAAGTTCTGGGACAGTAGCCAAGAGGAAGCAAGCTACTATTATGTTCAAACCGGTGGCCAAAGTAACCAAATCAATAAGTATCCTTGAAAGCGTTGTCTTGTCATCCAAGTTCTGGGACAGTAGCCAAGAGGAAGCAAGCTACTATTATGTTCAAACCGGTGGCCAAAGTAACCAAATCAATAACCTCGATGATAAAAAAGACACCCGAAGAGATGGTTGAGGAAAGGCATTCCATGCAGTTGTCCCAAACCTCCATGGAACAATGTATGAGGACCAAGGTAGAAAAATAGAGGGTGGATATACATGTTGCCAATTTCTTTTATCAGTGTGGTATACCATTCAATGCTGCAAATTCTAAGAGTTTTGAAATTATGATATAGTTTGTTTGACAATATGGGCATGTGTACAAGCCTCCTAGTTTTTATGAGTTAAGAGTGACGTTGCTTGCTAAGGCAAAGAATGAAATCCATGCATTAAGGGAGAAGCAAGAGTTTGGTTGAAGGCAATATGGTTGTACACTAATGTCAGATGCATGGACTGATAGGAGGGGGCGGCACTTGATAAATTTTCCTATCAATTGTCCTGAAGAGACTTTCTTCTTGGAGTCTGTAGATGCATCCTCTCAGTCGGATGATGCAAGGATGTTAACTGATTTGTTGAAGAAGATTGTGGAGATAGGCCCTGACAACGTTGTTCAAGTGGGCCACCGATAATGGTGCCAACTTTAAGGCTGCGAGTAAGTTTCTTTTCTTTGGCAAAAAAATCTAACTTATGCTGCAAATTGCTTGGAACTCAATCTTTTTCTTTTGCAAGTAAACTTCTTATGAAGAGGTTGGAGCACCAAAGATTGAATGATTTGGTCTACATTCAATACAACCGAAAGATTGCGGAATGTTTTCAAAAGAGGTGTGTGGAAGGGACAAATTTGAACCCTTTGATCTTAGAAGAGTTCTAATGGGACAACGAATGGGTTGAAATGAGTATCGAAGAAGTCCACCATGGAGAAGATCTTTCGTGGGCTCATGTTGATGAAGCCACCGGTGCATCACTAATGCTTCAGGGTCGCAATCTGACTAGGATGACCAATACGTACTGTCGACGTAGTGCAAATTTGAGCTCAACAGCTAAAGGAGAAGAGCAAGGCTCAGATGAGGATGAAGTCTATGAACCTTTAGTGGCCGATGATCTAGACATCGACGATGATTATGGCCAAGAGCCACCTACTCATGAGAGTAGACCAGGTGATGAAAGTCGTTAAGATCATTTAGACTTAGACATCAATGTTTGAATATCCTTGTCCTTGGAACATTATATCTATGTTTGAATGTCCTTGTCCTTCGAACAATATATATATTGAAAGACCATGTGGAGATCTACCCATGTTGGTGATGAGTATTTGATTAAAATTGAGCTTGGTATGGTCTGGTTCGAGTTTAATTTGAATTTGATTTTCAAAATGAAGCAATTTGAGTTGTGCCTCTAGGGGCGGCACTACTGGCCATGTTGGGGCAATACTGCCGATCAGGTAGCAGCACTACCGGCTTGTGGAGCAGTAGTTATATTCCAGAGAGGGTCCTCGCTAGGAATTAAGGCGAGCATGACTACCGGCTGTGATGTGTTTCCTTGTTTTTTATGGTTGCAGGACGATGTTGTTAGATGATGGTGAGGTGGAGGTTGACCGGGAGTTGTGATGCGAATAGGATCGTAGAGACCTATGAGGTAACCTTTCATGAGGCTAGCCCAGGAGCTAGACCTGACATTTTTGGCTCTTCTTCCCTTTCCGAGACCATCTTTGTACAGGATGAGGATGATGGAAATGATGGTGTTCCATCTGGTCCATTCACCTCTACGTCTGAGGTGCCTCATGTTTCTATTTGTGCACCTCAGAGAGACCAACCCTTACCCTCAGACTCTCTTTCAGCGAGTGGCTCTGTTCCTTCCTCTTCTGTGCATGAGGTAGAGGCCACTTGTGGTTCTGGACCTTCCTGCCATATTTAGAGATATCATCCATCTGATCAGATCATTAGCGATTTGTTTGAGCGTGTCACACGCTCAAAATTAGGTTTGTCCAGTTTTTGCCTTCACTCTACCTTGGTTGCCTCCTTTGAGCCGAAGGATGTTTCTTATGCATTATCCGGTAAGTCTTGGATTAATGCTATGCATGAGGAACTCGAGAACTTCGGGAGGAACAAGGTATGACAGCTTGTCGAGCCTCCACCTTGTCATAATGTCATTGGGACCAAGTAGGTGTTCAAGAACAAACAAAGTGAGGATGGGGTTGTCATTAGAAACAAGGTTAGGCTAGTTGCACATGGCTTTTCTCAAGTTAAGGGCCTTGACTTCGAGGAGTCCTTTGCCCCTGTAGCTAGACAAGAGGCTATAAGGATCCTGCTTACATTTTTGGCATCTAAGGGCTTCAAGCTTTATCAAATGAATGTCAAGAGAGCATTTCTCAATGGGTATATTGAGGAAGAGGTGTATGTCACGCAACCTCCAAGATTAGAGAACCCCAAATACTCAAACCATGTCTTCAAACTTTCCAAAGCTTTATATGGACTTAATCAGGCCTTGAGAGCTTGGTACGAGAGACTTAAGTCATATCTTCTTAGTCATAGTTTTAAGATGGGTATAGCAGTGAAGCGCAACTTTAGGTAACTTCGAGCTACTATTGACTATGGTATTTGGTACTCTTCTTCTTCTTGTTTGTCCCTTCGAGCCTTTTCCGATGCAGACTTTACTGGCTATAGGATAGATAGAAAAAACGCTTCTAGCACTTGCCAATTTATTGATACTTCTCTTGTTTCTTGATCATCTAGAAAGTAGTCCAGAGTTACACAATGCATCGCTGAGGCCGAATATGTTGCTGCAGCCAGTTGCTGTAGTCAGATTCTCTGGATGAGATCGACCTTGCGGGACTTTAGGTTAGAAATAGAGTGTGTCACTTTTCTGTGATAACACATCTGCTATTTGCATTGCGAAAAATCCAGTGCAGCACTCCAGGACCAAGCACATTGATATTAGATCACTTTCTTAGAGACTATGTGGAGAAAGGTGATATAGTGTTTCAGTTTGTGGAGAATGACAACCAACTTGCAGATATCTTTACCAAGCTTTTGGATAGCTTTATGTTTCTGGCCTTGAGATGAGAGCTTTGAGTTGTGTGCCCTTACGGCATCTCTTAAGAGGGAGCTGGTATGTATATTATGTATTATATATATATTCTTTCAGTTTTTCCCTTTATTTTGCATCTTCTGGGTGATATTGGGCTTATTTCTCGAGTTCTGAGTTCTCTTCACTTAGAATTCTGGCATGCTTTGTATTGACATCTCATCTTATGTTATAGGTTGCTATCATGCACAATTAGTTGTTCTCTCTTCTCTCTAGGTTGAGTTCCCTCAGTCTTATAAGTCTAACAGGTGTTAGGCCCCGGAGTAGATAGGGTCTGTTTGCACTCCATAGCTTGGGATCTAGAGTCAGTTTCCCTATGTCAATCATTTGGAAAGATGAGAGCGAGTATGAGCCTAATGTTCTCTACTATCTTTTCTATGCTCTATAACCACCCAGTTTGCAGTTTCTCAACTTCTTCTCCTCATTCTGTGTTTCTGGTTTCGATTGAGTTATTTGGACCTTCTTTGAGCTTAATTCTGCTAATAACTCAACTTGAACCAGATTTGTGCTTAAAATTGATTAACTTGTTAAGGGGGAGTTTGAGAACCTGTTTCATGCATTGTATATAGACTTCATTTTATGTTTTATGAGCTTTGTCTATTATGCAAATGAGCTGTTATTCATGCTATGCACATGCTACTTTTATGAAGAAAATGCTTGCTTAGATATGTCCAAGTTCAGTTTGATTCATGTGGCTAAGCCTTTTAAAAATTGGAAATTAATGCTTTAAATGAAAACTTGATGAAACATGTTGCTTTTACTTGCTATCTTTCTTCTCTAGGTGTATATGCCATTATTTATGAAATTTTGGATTTCTACTAGAGTCTCTATAGCAACTTGGGTGAAGCTAGGTTGATCCATACTTGAGTCTTTCATATGCTCATAAATATAAATGGCAAAATTAAAAAATTGACTCTTTTATGCAAATTGATCTCAACATTTTACATTCACGAGACGGCTTCCAATTGCACTTGGGATGAACTTGGAATGTATTGTATATGACCAAGACCATTCTCTTAAGAGTTCTTCTTGACATGTTCAACTATAACTCGAGTCAATCACTTGAAAAATGCAAATAAAATTTAAAAAAAACATAAGTGGGTAAAGAATGCAAATAATATCAAACATTTGCACCCACTATGTCATTTGAAGTCTTAAAGCAAAAATTTGCATTAAAGATAAGTGAACACGAAGGACCTTATATGCACATCTAGCTTTCCCAAAGTGTTGAGTAGGTTGAACTCTAGATTCTCTATTTGATCCATTGTATGGCTTTGATTCTAGTTTAAAAATTATGCTTAGTGTTGCACTTGTTAAATCATGCAAAAATGACAGTCTTATTTGTACTTGTTAACAAATTTGACATTTGCACTTAGACATGTCTTTGTTTAGCATAATCTAAACTTGAGTAACTTGGTGTCATTATTTGTCTATATGGTCACTTGGATAATCTTCAAAGCTTTTTAGGATGAATTTCATGCAAACATGTGAAAAAGAGAATATACCATCTTGATGCCTATATTGCCAAAAAGGGGAGAAATTGTAGAAAATGCATCATTAGAAAGATAAAAATGTGAATGCATCTTGGTTCTTATGATCATGGTAAAAACTTGCTAATTCTTTGGATCATAAGTATATTTGAGCTTTTCTTGGAATTTTAGAGATTTTGTGGAAACTTGTTCTTTCTATTGGCTTGTTCTAAAATCTTTTTTCCCAACTTGGTCATGATCTTATTTTCTCTTTCACTGGACCAAGTTTGGCTTTGCATTCAAATTGCTTTCTTCCTTCTTCAAACTCAAATTTTATGCCTTTTGGTGTTTGTCAATATACACATGAAGGAGGAGATTGAAAGACCATATGGAGGTCTACCCATGTTGGTAATAAGTATTTGACTAAATTTGAGCTTGGTATGGTCTAGTTTGAGTTTGATTTGAATTGAATTTTCAAAATGAAGCAATTTGAGTTGTGTTTGGTAGGAGCAGCACTACCGACCATGTCGGGGCGGTACTACCGGCCAGGCAATAACACTATCGGCCTGTGGAGCAATAGTTATATTCCAGAGAGGGTCTTCGCTGGGAATTAAGGTGAGTGCCACTACCGGCCATGCTGGAGTGGTAGTGCCAGCCGAGCGGTACTACCGGCCCCAAGGGGCAGTAGTGCCGACCTTTGAGCGAATTTTGACTTTTGAATTTTAAATTTGCATGAGATTTATTGCATATCATTTTGGACAATGCTATGAGATGTATTTCCTTGTTTTTTATGGTTGTAGGACGATGCTACAAGATCATGGTGAGACAGAGGTTGACCAGGACTAGGCGAGGTACGTCAGAGGTCCAGACGGTCGTGGATCACCTGAAGATAATCAGAGACGGAGCCGCTGCGATCTTAGAGGACAAGGAATGAATTAAATGCTAGCTATGAGCTACTCGGATCAAAGGAGGGCCATTGAATCACAGTCTAGGTGATAGAGTAGTGGGTCTAGTTAGTATGCTTTGAAAAACGTGCAAAAACCCATTATGTTAGAGGGTTTCGCGTTAACCCATGTATGAGTAAGTCAATCCTAGCCCTTGATGGTAATCCTTAGGGTAGAAGGAACTCATCCAAGGATGGAGGATGACTCAAGAGTAGTATAAATAGAGAGGTAGAGGTAGCCTTCCTCCTCTTGAAGGTTTGATGTTTTTGTGCTCTTTTGAGCTTTGCCCACTTTATTGTGAGGCTTTGTAAACCTCTCTTCGAGAAATGAAATCTTCATTTACTCATCTCTGAATTTATTTTACGCATTTACTTATGCTTTAAATTCAGTCTTTAAATTCTGCAATTTACATTCTTGCAATTTACCTTCATGCAAGTTGGATTTGCCTCCCCTCCTACTTGCTTGTGCTTCTTATGCGGAGGATGAATGATTGATGGATGAGTCTTCTTTAGATCATATCCCAATCATCTAGGCAACTCTTGTGTTTTTATTTGCAAGAAACCGATCTTTTGCTCTCTAGGGGATTATTCTTGGAAGATCAGGTTTTTGGTGTTCTTGTCTTGTGATCTAGCTTGCTATGACATGCGGGAAGTTATCTAGGATCATCTTGATCATCAAGAACCCACGAGCTAGCTAAGGGACAAGTTTTTGTTTTTGTACCCATCGTTGTGCACTCTTCCTCAAATTGGAAAAAGGTCAAAACTTCGACATCAGTCCTTGCGATTGAAGGTTGGAATTGGTTCCTGACATCCTTAGGAAGGTGCACACAAAGCTTCACGAGTTTTAGATCATTCAATCAAAAGTTACATCAATTTTTGAGTTGAACTCGTGCGAAATTACTGTTCATATGCCTTATTTTATTGTTCATTTTGGTAGTGCTGGCTTCAGGCTGAAAATTTCAAAAACTAAGTCTTCCGCTTCCAGTTGATATCTAAGGGCTTTGGCTTGATTTCTTTGGTGGTAAAATTGAATTTGTGATCATTCACCCCCTCTCTGATCGCTATCTTGGTCCTTCATATATGTTTGAAACTCTCAATGTCCTTGTCCTTTGGAACATTCTCAATTCTGTTTTCAAGATATTTTTGTAGTTTATGTGAACTCCATGTATCCAACAACCTAGTGTTTCACCGTGTTGACATCAGGTAAATCTCCTGCTTGTACCAGGGAAAATCAAGGCAAGCGGTTGGATGGATTGAGTTATTTCAGGCTCTACATCAATGTTTGGACAGCAATGATTTGGATCATATGGAAGGTGGTATGGATGCTATATACAAGGTACTACACATCACTCCTCACTCCTGCTATATTTGAGCTTGAATTCTGATTTTGTCATAGGAAACCAGAACTATATTTGAGCTTGAAATCTGAACTAGTTTGTTGCCTAACTATCGCCTAAGCATCTAGGCGCCCCAGAGGCAACTCGCCTCGCCCGGGTGCAATGATAACCATGGCCATGATTGAGGTGTGTGCTTGAGTTGAGTTGAGAGAGAGAGAGAGTTGATTGCGAAGTTGAAGACTCGTCGTTTTCAAATTGTGCCTAAGAAAGCCCTTGCAATTCTATCTTTTCATATTGATTTGCAAATTATCGTGTGTGGTACCGTGAAAGATCAGGAATGTCATGCATCAATTAGCGATTTCCGCTAGTTGATCCGTATCATTTGGTATCAGAGCTTTCATTGCTCATGGTGCCATTGATTTATTGCTGCGAAGGTCATCGATGGAGGACATGAAGGTGATCATGTTGTGTGGCTATGGCTTGGACAAATCCGAGGAAGATCATCTACAACATCCGAGCAAGCACCATATTTTTTTTGTTAGTGCCACGTTTGGAATACTGATTGTGCCATGATGATGGATGAAGGAAACAATGTCAACATAGCAAGCAAAACATTTGTGGACAGATTGGGGTTGACGACGACGTCACATCCGAAGCCATACAAGTTGACGTGGTTGTATCGCCATATTCCAATTACGCAACAAGTGGAGGTAAAGCTCTCTTTGGATAGATACGTTGTTGTTGTTATTTGTGATGTAATGCCTATACATATGCGAGCATGTTCTTTGGTGCTTGGATACACTTGGATGAAAGAGTAGGATATTCGATGGATTCGGAATTCTTCCTTGCCCAACGTTCAATATCCTTTTCCTTGGAAGCATGTCGGGAGATTGAAGCATGGACATACCAACAAAACTTAGAGGATCGTCAACGGTGGCACAACAAGAACAAAAGAAGAAAGCGCAAGAATAAGCTCAAAAGCAGGAAGAAGAAAAGATGGCCAAAGAAGCTAGAAGGCTAAAGAGATGGCCATTATTTCATGTCATGAATAGCAAGGAGAGTTGTCTACTCATGATAGCAACATCGACATTGAGACACCATTAGAAGGTATGTGCATGATGACTAACAAGGTTCGTGTTGACAACACTACGATTCTTTCAATGGGTTTGCAAGCTTATCATTGATGGTGGAAGCTACAACAACCTTATTAGCAAAGATTTGGTGCAAACTTTAGGATTGACAACATGACGACATCCAGAACCAAATTATGATCAATGAATGCACAATATTGGTAAGCTGAAAATTACTCACTGTACCAAGGTGTCTATTTCAGTGGGTGATTATCAAGACAAGGTGGAGTGCGACATTGTGCCAATGCATATATATCACATGTTGTTGGGACGACTGTGGCAATTTAATCGCAATGCTACACATCACGGGAGGTCCAATAAGTACTCTTTGGTGTATGAGGGCAGGTGTGATAACCCGGGGTTATCAGTTTAATTAAATGATTAATTAAACAATAAAAATATGATTAGGTATTAAGAGGTGTGCCGTTAGTCCCGCAGTGAAGGTATCGTTCATCGAGGTACCCGACCTGTCCGAGACTCAGGTCGTCCCCTCTCGCTATACCGGGGTTCATCATTAGGCGCTTTAGGATCTTACCTGGTACGGTTGCGAGTTCCATTAGAGTTTTGAGTGAGAAATGACCGTAGAGCCCTTAGTGCCAATAACCCTTGGTAAAAAGCCCAAGGACCTTGTGGTAAAAATGACCACAAGGAGGTAATAAAAGAGCAGCCAGTGCATTGCCAGCTGAGTGAGCCCAGCACACAGCCAGCTCATTTGCTTCCAGAACCCACACCACAAACCGAAGCCAGCATTTCCCCATTCTTCCTCAAGCACTAGCAAGCTCCCAGCCGAAGCAAGAAGAAGGAAGGAGCACCAGAAGAAGGAGGTGAGCAAACATCCAGAAGACGAGAGGGAGGAGAAGCCAGAAGAGGAGGGCATCATCCAGAAGAGAAGGAGGTCGCCAGAAGCCCGAAGGCGACATTACCTCCTTCCTCCCTGCATCAGCTTCCTCTTCACCCAGCTCCTATGTGCACATTGCTAACCCTAGGAATAGTGGTAGCTACAGTGCAAGGTAGCATGTCCAGGGTAGGGAGCGGGGTAGCAGGCAGCCAGTGGGGTGTGGGGAAGGGTAGATCGAGTCATCCCCCTGGGTACTCAGTCGGTTGGGGTAGCCCTAAGGCTAGTGTAGCATCTGTTCTTTCTCTTGTATAGATCAAGCCCCCGAACGTGCATCATAGAACCAACATCCAAGGCAAATCAGTAAGCAAAACAAAAATGCACAAAATAAAATGTGTGGGTAGAACCCTAGAACCAATGCTAGTAGAGGTATAGGGGGAGGAGGTGAGCTGCGCGTGGGCCTGCGGGCCATGCCGAGCCACCTCTGGCTTGAAGGAAGAAGCCAGCAAGGGAGAAGCTCGGGTCGGGCCGAGCCAGAGCGGCGCCGGGCTGCGCGCAGCAAGGAGAGCGGCGCCGAGCGATGGAGGGAGAGGCGTGGGCGTGCCGGAGCCGGGCCGAGGTGAGGTCGGCGCTGGAGGAGGTGGCAGGGAAGTTCGGCCGAGGAGAAGCAGGCGTGAGGGGAAGAATGGAGCAAAGACCAAGCGATAAGGCCGAATGGCCTTTGGCCAGAGAAAGGAGAGAGCCAGCCGAGAGAAAAATAAGGAGAAGAGGAAAGAGGAAGGAAAGAAAAGAAGAGAAGAAAGAAAAAGGAAAGAAAAATGGGAAGGGAGAAGAAAAGAGAGAAAAGTGAGAAGGAAAAAAGGGTAAAAAAATAAATTCATGTCGCAGACCGCGTTGGTTTCTGTAATCAACTTGCAGATCGCTTAAAAATCACCAACATGGTATTAATTAAGTAGTGCCAAGATAAAATATATACGACAGATCAGAAAAGTTGGTTGGACGCCAGAATAATTTATTCACCTTAATTGCCCTAGTTAATGTTGTATGCTTTCAGGGCCAGACCTGAGCATCCCAGCCAATCAGATCCAGTATACGGGCGAGGACGATCCTTCCGCTTATATACCAGGCAAGATCTCTATTGACCATCTTTACTAAAAGTTTTTGAATGCTTTTCTATAAGTATCTATATCATCACTGCATGGAAAATCTTATATTGCAATTGAAAACATTAAATTGGATTCGGATGGAAAGATGGTTTGTGATGAGATGATGTGATGATGGGTTGGTAATTGAGAATATGGAATTGATGTTTGGCTCATCCAACGAATGGAGCCGTGGATGTGCGTATATGTATATATGGTGGGTAGAGGGCGCCGATGAGAAAGGAATAGCCGGCGAAGTCCTCTACATAGGCTATAATATAAGATCAACCAATTGTACTCGGGCAATGAGCCATATTTTAGTATCAACCAGCTGTCAGAAAAGGTTGTCCTATGAAGGTATCACGATCACCACATTGGGAAATAGGTAGATAATTAAGAGTGTGAAGCTGAGTATGCCAGGAGTCCCAGTGAGGGACACGATATCAGCTGCGGTTGATCAGGCGCTATATTTAAAACCTAGAGGAGTATCAGTTATGCTGCGGTAGCATGATACAACTGGTATGCTAAGGGTAAGTGGGGAACAGTCAGGGACACCACTACTCGTTGGCTACCAGGGTTGGAGATCTAATACTGGATTAGTGATAGACGTTCTGGAGCCTCTGTGGTGGAGGCCGTTATGGGTAAAGTGATACGAACCTGCGCAGGGTTAAAATCTTGAATTCAAGCCTGTCTCCTAGATTGGAGGCTACGAAAGCTAAGTCTGCCTCATATATGAGTGCAATAGCTGTTTTCATATTTTAAAAATATCCAACCCTTAAGGAAAACCAAAAATTTATATTATGTAAAAAGGGATTTTGAGGGAAGGTAAGAAAATGGCTAGATTTGAGAGAAAAATTCATATCTGCATTTGTTATTAATGTTTGTTGAGTACTTTTGTACTCACTCTTGCTAAATCCCTCTTTTCTAGAGTTTGGCTTCGGTGTTCAAGCAGATGATTGGGTGGACGAGGCAACAGAGTTCTACTAGGAGGAATAGAGGGGAGGAGTAGCCAGGCAGGGGCTTCGTCGGTCTTTTGGTGTAATAGTATCTATATTATGTCCTTTTGTTGTACATGAATCAGAAGTATAATTATGTAATGGACATAAAGCCCTGCGTAGGTTGGTTTGAATATATTTTCGTTCAGTCTCTAATTATTGTTCTGTTGCAACACTCTAATCACGGTGTACTAACTGATAAAATATCGAGTCCGCTCGATGTTTTGATTAGTTAGTCTCAGGGTGATGCCAGTGCGACTGTCGTTACCCTGGGCTAATTATGCAGGTCGCCACAGCAGGTCATACACATTGTGTCCTATACCGGAGAGTGAAATTCATGTTGCGGAGATCATCATCAAAATGGAGGTTTTGAAGAATACCCTAAAACCGAGGATGATTTTGCTTGAAGGGGAGGGGATGATATGGACCAAATTGTTATCTCAAGTTTGGATGCTAATTCTTAAGTGCAAACCAAAGATACTAATTCAATTGTTGCTAATTTGCACAAAGCACCGAAGCAAGAAGCCAAGACCAAGAGGGAGGAGAGGGTGGCTAGCCAGTAGGGGAAGCAAGCTTGAACCCTAGTACCTAAAAAGGGTCGTGTGCATGAAGATCAACCACACAAAAATGAGGGCAAAATCAGCCCAAAGGGCAAAACACTAGTTCGAGAAAGGCACACTATGCGGTGGCCACACAAAAAGAATTGGAGCGGCCCATGGTAGCATGGGCCATGTGCATGGTGCCATGCAAGCATGGTTTCATGCGGGCATGTGGGCTGCAAGAGCTTGGGCTTGTGGCTAGAAGGAAAGAGAAGGAAACAGAGGGAAAGGAAAGAGAAGAAAAGAATTGGCCAAAGCCGAACTGAAAAGAGAAGCAAGCATGTGCAAGGAAGGCAAGGAAGGACAAGTAGGCAATCTCATTTGGAGAGAAAGGAAAGCAAATCAATTCGGCCAAGCCAAGCAAGTAAAGAAAAACATAAAGTCGAACTGGATTTGTAAGAAAACCAGCCGAGCTTAAAAAGGCCAACTCTGATTGTAAGAAAACCAGGAGTTTAAAATGGCCATAACTTTCATGTCCGAACTAGGATTTTTTTACGTTCTTATACTTTCCTGAAAGCTTAGGAGATTATCTTCATATCTCTCTATAGCAAGATCTTCCAATTTTGCCTCTTTCTATTTTTAATCTAATCGACAAGTTTCGACCTACTGGTTGACCGAATTCAAGTTTTAAAGTTATAATCTCTTTCTATTTCTTAGAGTCCAAGCGGTATACATTTAGGAAATGAATTTGAGTCAGTTTAGATGTGTTTAGGCCATGCATTGTGCATCAATATAAGGCTTAGGGTCATACCCAATTATAGAGATTAGAGTCGATGCATTGAATAAAATTCCAGAAAAAAATTGCTATGGCGTTTAATGGCCATGATTGAGATGTGTGCTTGAGTTAAGTTGACTGTTGTGAGTTGAGAGAGAGTTGATTGCGCAAATTGAAGACTCGTCGTTTCCATATTGTGCCGAAGAAAGCCCTTGCAATTCTATCATTTTAGATTGATTTGCAAGTTATTGTGTATGGGTACGGTGAAATAATTTCTACTAGTCGATCCGTATCACACACTCATCTCAACCTCATCTCAAGAAAAAGTAGTAACTAGTCAGGACATGGATAGAAGTGGTTAAACAACAATACTAACACAAGAGGGCATCAGCTGATTAGAAGCATCATATACAAATACATATATACTCCAATGATCTTCAAAAGAACATGATAACATGGCATCAACGACAATTAATCCTAACCAACATTGATAAACTTGGGAGTATGATGCATGGCATGAACGACAATTAATCCTAGTCAACGTTGATAAACTTGGGAGCATGATAACAAGGGAATTCTAGCATAATTAAATCATAAAACTTGTTAGCATGGCATTAGTATCATCCCTCCGCTGAATATAGCAGAAATGTGATTTAGGACTAGATCATGAGAACAGAGATAATATTTTGACAACATAATGAGTTGATGAGAAGGGGAAATGTGATTTAGTAACATCCCTCCCTCACCAAAGCTTGGAAGGGGACTTAAATCATGAAATTAGCAGTAGAAGATAAAGAGGCAGTAACCCTCTCTACTACCTTGTCTCGCTGAAAACTACAACAAAAGAAGGATGGACTAGTTGACCAGTATACAGTAGTACCAAGAGCAATAGTCGAAGCATGAAAAATGAGGACTTACATCATGTAAATATAGCAAGATAAGTAAATGAGGAAGCATGATCACTCAAGATTTTAGCAGTACTAAATGCTAGATAATTCTTTTAAGCAGAGCACGATCAGAGTATATACCCAAGAATTAAGTTGTCACTACACAACAACTGACAGTTTGCCCATTCAACATGTCATGGTAATGGAACAGGTGTTCTCCACTCGTGGAACTCAACCAAATCTCTGTTCACAATTGACCTATTGTGAAGCCAGAAGGTTTCTGCAGATTGATGGAATCGCCTCACCTTCCTTTGCAGTTCCCACATGATACCGGCCATAGCGGAGCAGGGTTCTGTATCTGGGGCATACACCCATAGGCATCTCATCTCGCGTCCACGCTTAATCATTTCCTCTATTCTTTCATCTGCATGCAATCGTTAAGGATCAGTGCTACACTACTAGTATAACTGTACAAAAGAAGCAAATCGTACCTGGTATCGATTCGAGGTAGCCAAGAAGTTCAGGACCAATCTTGGATGATGGCCATTTTATCGATATCTCAGTGTAGTCGATCACATTCTGGAAAGGAAGCTCAACTTCATCTGATAAAATGACTGGTACACATTCCTGTCATCAACATTGTTACAAGCTAATCCAGATACTAGTTGTGCACTGAAACTCTCTTCTTTTGGCTGGGAGAGCTCACCACAAAGAAGGATTCATAAAAGCGAAGTGACCACGAGGACTCGCCACGAGGGGCTAGGCAGAATTTTGCATTCCTAAGGTGCTTGAAGTAATCAATCCTTCCCAATTTGTCAGGCCCCGAGAACTTCAGTTCTGGAGACTCCAGCTGTTCATAAAACCAACGCACATCTAGTCTAAATAAATGATGTATATGCATCATAGAACAGAAAAAACAACCTAATAAAGAAAATACTGCACAAGCACAATTAATCTGAGATGGATAACATAAAAATTTATTGCTAGCGCCCTAGAATGCCAACTGCCATGTATTGCATTGTGCCTATATATACATAAGTAACTAATTTTCTGAGTATAGATAATATTAGTGTTAAACTTTTTTATTTTATTCAAAGGATGGTTTACACTTTTTTATCATGTTAAACTGTATTTGGAAATCAAAAGGAAGCCAAACCTTGTCAGGATACTGCTTTGCAAGCTCCACCAGTTGAAGACGGCCTACTTTTCCCTGGGCACGCCCAAGGAAGTTTGCTAAATACTTCCGTTTAGTTAACGGGATTGGCTGGACAGCACGGGCAACAGGCTTCACCACAGAATCATCCACATTCCCAGTTATAATAATATCTTTCCATGTATTAAATGCACTTATACCTCGTTTATCGGTACGGTCACCCTAACAAATAGAACATAAGACCATTCTGTAAGAAGATGCCAGAAGCAGCTTGCAAGTTGAGTTGTATGAAAGACAATACCACACCATCATGAACCAAGTCAATTCTAAGCTTATACAACCTTTTCCAGCTCATTTGCAGGTAAATCACAGATGTCTCATGAAATGCAATTTAATTAGACCGATGTGCGCAACTGCCATAATTTATGTTAAGATTTGGGGGAAACACCGATGTATTATATTTGAGCAAACAGATGTATATATACAGTAGATGTGCATCAGAAGGAATATTAAAGGACAAATATTTATATGTCAGCAATTTAAATTGTGGTAATATTTAAAAGGAGATTTAATGACAATGGATGAACCCTTGTAACTCTGTTGAATTAGGACACCTTATTACAACAATGATGTAGAAAAGGTTAGTTAAACATGAAACAAAAAGGTAGTCCTACAGGCATGTCCTAAAACTTGGATAAGTTATACTTGCAGCAATTTTTTTTTTAAAAAAAGAAAAATAAAATGAAGCAACATATGGAAAGCAACGCAAATGACTATGTACCTCTGGAGTAAGGATGATAGATCGATTCAGAAAGGTTGCCCACGAGCGGAACAGGTGAGCTCCAGCACCACTACAAAATGCCAGAAAACAGCAGTGTTGTTAGGTAATTTCCAAGAATGAGATCCCCAACACACTAGGTTGTGGTACCTTGGGAAGACAAAAATGTGGTCGCGCCCACCGGATCTACGGAAATAGGGCATTTGGCTGAGAACCTGCGGAGAATGAGAAGCAACACACACAGTAAGAAAGAAAGGAACTTTGCTGTTGTTATCGTTAAACAGACATTAGATTGGTGAAGCAAATGTGGGTTTGTGTACCTTGACATATGTGTGATTGATTTCCTTATCATTGAGAGCCCCCGTCATGCGAACACACTTAACATAGCTCGGAACAAAGAAGAGATTCGCTTGGTCCTTGTCCAATGTTCTAAACCTTGACCGGAGAAGAAGCTGGTGGATCTTTACCTGTCATCATCATCATCCTCATCCTCAAGAAGGGGTTGGATGGGGAAGATGAATGGTACTAGCAGTATTCATGGATCCAGATGGCGTACCTGGGTTCCCCACTGGCCCTTGAGGCAGGTAGCAGCAGGGATGGTGGCGTGGCGTCCGCGGAGCAGGGAGCGCAGGCCGTCGATCTCGTCCTCGGAGTAGATGTAGATGCGGAGGTCAGCGCCGTAGTTGCGGGGGTCGGGCAATGGACTGATGGGTGTGGAATAGGAGGAGCGGGTGGAATAGGGGAAGGACAGGGAGGGGGAGAGGAGGCGGTCGAGGAGGCGGGTGAGGAGGAAGGTCGCGGCGACGAGGAGGAGGGCGGCCGCCTGGTGGGCCCGCGAGCAGGTCGGGATGTGGTGTTGCGTGCCCCGCATGCTCGGCCGGAGCTAATACGGCGGAGGGAGGGGGTCGATAGACACGCCGGCCGGCGGCAGCAGCAGTTCTGTATGAAAGGATTTGTATATCGTGGACAGGGAAATGCCGACCTGAACAAGGATTCAGGACTTCAGGTGCACCCGCTATGTGCACCATAGGTTCTGCTTCTAGTCTGTGTAAGAAACTAAGGGGTTCTTTCTTTTCTGTTATATTTATAAAATTCCATTGAAATGCTTATGGTTTTTTTTATCACTGACTAGTTAACTGTTTTTGCATTAACTACAAATGAAGAAATCATGTTACCCAACACATCGAATTAGTTTACACCACACCATCAACTTCATAGAAGTAACTGGCTGAACTCCGCCCTAGCCCATATCGTGTCTCCTCTACTGTACTTGGTCTACACCACCTCCTCGACTTCGGTGCTATGTCTGGCTGCATTCCGTAACAACTCTTGTGAGGCCTATCATGCAGTTCTTGATAGACATCATACAAACAAGAGGTTGTCTATTGGTAAGTTGCTTAATTTTTATTTTCTATCTCAGTTACTTTTTTGCGCCATAGGATTTGCATCAATGACTACTATGGTTTACCCACGCCTCACCTCTACAAAATACAAAAACACAAATAAAAAGTTTCTAACCTAGACAAAAAAAATTAAACATAGGTGAACCCCTAAAAAATACAAAAACAAAAAAATTATAACCCGGAAAAAATAAATTAAACCTAGCTAAACTCTACAAATAAAAAATAAATAGAACTAAAAATTGTAGTAGAGTGGTAATAAAATTGCACATTACTTAGCACTATAATTTTAGGCTTAGTCTTATGCAATTTTAGGTTATTTAGCGATAAAAAAATTTTAGGTAACTGAAAATTAGCAAACCTGTAAAAACAAATACCATCCTAAATGTAGATTCACTGCTCGGAATACTACCGTATATAAATCCCGGAGCTTTCTCTGTCGCTCGCGCGCTCCACGTCGTCGTTCGGGCCTCGTGGTCGCGCCCTGGCCCACCGTGTCGCACGCGTCAACAGGAAACAGGTCGCCCGTGCGTACGGCTGGCTCAGCGTTGAGCCACGTCGCCCACGTGGCTCAGCCGCTTGCCTACCTCAAGTATTTTGCTGCGGTCAGTTTTCGCGTCCGAGTGCTCAGCGCAGCGGTCAGGTCGCTCGCGTGCGGCCCCGCGACCCGTGTTCGATTCTTCCTCGCGCACACCCGGCCGCGGTTTTTTGATGGTCGACGCGTGGCGGCCTCGGTTGCTTCAGCCTCTGTTTTTTCACCGACGCGTGCCGTGGGCGCCCTTCGCTTCGTCCACTCGTCCGCATCTCCTCGTGAACTCCGTTGCTTTTGCTCCGCCTCTTTTGCCCTCGACGAAGGTGACGACGCCCTTCTTCCCCATTCAGAGCGCTCCATGTCCTCCCCATTCCGTCTTCCCCCTCACGTCGTCCGCCGCTTCTCCAACGTACACAGAGACCTCGAGGAGCATTGCGCCGCCCGCCCTCGTCCCTATCCCAGGCTGGCTCCTCGCGTCCTCTGCTCATCCTGCATTGCCTCCCCCGTGCCTCGCCTCTGTCACGCAGTTCGCCAGGCCCCGCAGGGTCTGTCCTTCCGGAGCCCTGAACGGACTTCCCTTTCCCCGAGCGCTCCGCCGAGGCAACATTCGCTCGCCTCTCTTTCTCTTCTCCTCCCCTTCCACCGTTCGCCAGATCTGGCCCCTTTCCCTTTCTTCGGCGCCTGGTGGGGTGAGCTCCAACCGAAGCTCAAGGCGGCTCTGCTCTCGATGGGATCTCCGCCCCACAATCAGGTAACTTGAGCCATCTCGCTTCAGATCCGGCCCTGCGTTCCACTTCAGATCCTTTGTGTTTGCTGCGTGCTGCAGTACTAATGGTAGTGTAGTTCCCCAGATTTTTTGGGGTTTAACTGAACCCCCATGCCCCTGCTGAGGCCATGGCTCCACATTACCAAGCCGCGACCCTGATTGCTTCATCATCCTATCCTGATCACATCGTTGCTATTTTGGTAGGTGCAATTGTATCACCCTAAGGTATTTACCTTTGTTATTACGCTCAGGCATTACGATAATTCATCTACTGGGTTGGACTATGCATTTATCATGTTTTTTCGATTCTGGAACCTGGCTACGCTTAAGGGGCCTTTTGGAATGGTTGTGCTTCGCCCTAGCGATCCTTTTCCTATAGGAGTGGTCAACAAGGAAGTTATGTACTACATTCCTTTTGTTTTATACATGTTAGTAGGATGCTAAAGCAATTTGATAGCCAAAATGAAGTGGAAGAGAAATTCAATCGTAAGATTCTTTAAATTAGAATTGTATAGTAAGGAAAATGCTTGTGAGTTGTGAGAGCTAAGGCTATGTAGTTACTTTGGAGTTTGGAGTCATTGTAGACGATTTGAAGTTTTGAACTAGGCACTTAGTGAGTGCTTTGGTTGAGGCCATGGAGGGCTAACTCCAAAGGATGATGAGGATTACCACAGACATTTGTTGTAATTGATACGAAATAGTGAAGATCCGATTCAATTATACTGTTACTAGAAAGTTATTTTCTCAGCATGAATATTGCAGTAAGAATGTGATATGCTATTCAAAATGGAGCAAAAAACATTTGGAATTATAATGGGTGCTACTATCTTGATTAGTGAGAGAGTTTAAGAAGTCGGTTTCTGCTTTATGACAATTCAAAAGTAACAATTCTTGCTTGATCTAAAATGTTCGATTCTCAACGTTTGCAGATCTCTTTGAACCATGTTTAGTGCCCGCTTTCTTAGCGCGTGATACTGAACCATGTGTTCGATCAATTTCATGGTCTCAATAAGGATCTGCACCTAATTCTGGGTATATATCTTTTGCTTATATTTCAAGCTAAATTTTTGTTTACTGTGATGTTTTGTATATGATTAATATTATGTTCACCTATTGATCTTATTGCCTAACATTTTATACGTATGACTATTTCAGTTGTTTGCTGTCTGTTTGCACTATTGATGGTCATGTAAAGCTTTACCGGCCACCGGTTTGTGAAATTTCTGATGAATGGGTTGAGGTAAGCCCGTTCTGGCAATGTATAATTAATTGGGTTTTTGGACAATATTGATTTGCATGAACTGTTGATATGAAGCCATCTGGAGAGTTAGATTGAACACTCACCAGATTTTTGTTTTATAGCGCTGATTTTTCTTATGCTTGGCTTCGGCCAAAGTTCCCATGATCCATGTGTATATGGACCCTATACATATTTTAACAAGATCTGTAAACACTAAACATTTATGGCTGAGAGGAAGTTAGAATGAGCCCACCATTAACTTCTTCACCTAGATTTCATTCAAAAATTTATGTAGTAGTACTTTCTTCTGCCACAAACAAAAGAAAACTTGTACTTTGCACTTTTGATTTTTCATTTTTTTAAGAAATAATTTTTTGTGCTCTTTATAAAATCCCTTACAGGTTTGTCCTTGTCAGAGATTGAAGTTTCTGTTTTCATTTTAGCTATCATGTTTCATACAGTGACACCTATCGAGTGTCGATATGCCAACCTTATCTACCCATTCACATATGAAAGTTATACTTATCTTTACCCCTATTAGTCTTATTTCTTTTATTTTCTTGTAAGAAGCTGGAATTCTTTGTGGCCTTTCTAGCATGCATATATTGTGAATGGATTTCTTTTTTATATACTTTGATGGAATGTAGGGTTTCAGAGCTATGTTTATGATGAGGATGATATGGATGCCTCAAAGGATGCTGATTTATCATTGAATCCATGCTCTAAGTTAAACAAGATATCTTTGAAAAAGGTACGGGATTTTCCATGTTCACATGTAGGCTGAAATTTCTGTTTTACTTCGTTTATTTTTATCTGATAAAAGGCAAATGTAGATTCACTACTCGGAATCATATTGAACTAAGGATGAATGGATATCCAGACATATCCATATGAATTCCCTGATAGGATAAAAGGGTGAAACTTTTGTTATAAGGAAGAAATTACAATGATCTAAGTATACATAAGTGAATTCAATATATAGGTAGTTTAATTGAATCTTGGTTTAATTTAGAAAATTATGAAATTTTGTTTGTGAATTACTTGTGTATGAACGTAAAAATTGATGAAACTTAGGACTTTTAGAAAATAGTTTATGATTTTATTTGGAAAAGTACAATTCGGAATGTAATTTAAAATAATTTGGAGAAAAAAGGATTTGAATTAGATTTTGGGTTTGAGCAGAGACAGTGGGCCTTGTTGATCGAGTGGAGAGTGAACCTAGCCAATAGGCCCTTTTGGCCTGATAGCCAATCCCACCAGCTAACTTAGCCGGCCCCTTTTTTCCCTCTTTCTCTCACAGTCCCTCTCACCCATTCCCTAACATCTCTCTCTATATTCGTCTCGCCCTTCTCTCTCTTAGTCAGTCTACTCGGACACTGACCCTACCTATCTCTGCCTTTATCACCAATCTGCCTCGCTGGCCCTAGTTTGTGTAACATCCCAAAATTTACATATTATTATTTTTATTGTTATTTATGCATTTTGTGAATTTCTGGAATTTATTGGATTTTTTTGGAACTTATTCGAATTTTTTTTGAAATATGTATTTTAGCCTTTTGAGAAAACTAATTAAATATATAAAAAGTTAATATAAAGTTTTGCCAAAAATATTTTATTTAAGTCCAAAATGTCTCAAAGTATTTTTGAGATTTTTCTGGGATTTTTCTTGATATTTTATTTGCCTAAAAACAATTAAACGAATTTCTGTAATTATTTTAAATGATAAATCGGTGAAAAACCATTTGAGCAGTACTGGGCCGAAGCCCAGCACTGTGCGTGCGTGCGGCCCGTATTCTGTGCGCGGCCCAATCTCTTCGCGTCGATGGCTGCCGTTGGATTTCAGTCGGAGGGCCTTCGTCAAGCCGCGTCGCTAGTACCGTTTGAACCGTCGGATCGAGATTGCACGGCGGGAAACAAGGCGTACCAGTTCGGGTCTCCTCCAGATCTGCGCCGTTAGTATGGATAACGTGTTCGGTTAGGATCTTAACGCGTTGGCTGCATTTGCCCGTTGGATTCGTCACGCGTCGCCCATCCGCGCGTCGTCTTCGTCTCGTCTCCGAGTTGGACTCCGCGCGCCCGAGTCGTAGCTGCTGTGGACTCCCAGTTCGAGTCACCATCGGAGAGGATCGGGGTGGCTATATAAGGAGCGCATCGGGTGCGCAGATCCCCAAGCGACCAAAACCCTAAGGTTTAGCCTCGAAAATCGTCGTCATCTCGCCGCAATCAAAGGTCTACTGCCGAGCGCCGCCGCAACGAGGAAACCGTCGATTCGTCACCGTCAAGCCATCACAGGACCTGGGACCAGTCGCGTAAGCTTCATCGTGGACCAGAGCACCTCGTGCGCACCTCTGCTTCGCCAAGAACCCGCCGGAGAGCCGCGTTGCCGTGAACCCTAGAACCGTTGCCGTGTTCGTTGTCATCTCCAGCGTTCCAAGAAGCCAGGTAGGAAGCTGACTGCGTCATCGTCTGTGCGACGTTGAGACCCATCCAGTGGTGGTCACCGTTCTCGCCGCCGATGACCCTAGGGCCGTCCGCGCCGCCGTCCGACGTGGCTTGATGCTTCGTCGACGCGTGTCACGCACGTGGGTAGATCCGCTGAGATGGCGACGATGTGGCGCTTGTGTGGTGGCCGCGTGTGCGTCGTGCTGGCGCTGAGCCGTCGTGCTGCGGGCCCCGCTGTCAGGTCATATCCGAGCTATGTAGACCGGGTTCACCGTGGACCGCTGAAGCTCATGGACTCAGTCCATGGACTAAGGGACACGCGTCACCGTCTGATTGGTCCGGATCAGGGCTGACGTCAGCATGACGCAGTAATGTGGTTTTTCAGAATAAAATTATTTGGGGAAATCGGATTTTCTATTTTCTGTTTTTCCAGAATTAATTCAATCTTTGAAAGGCTATAACTTTTGCATTTTAACTCGGATTTGGGTGATTCAAATTTCTAAAAATTTGTAAAATTGAGATATATTTAATGGTGAATTTTATTTGATTTTTGGAGTTCATTTGCTCTCTTTTTTGGTATTTGTTTGCTTTTCTCCTTCGGTTCGCGTAGACGTTGAATTGTGCGACGCTTCGGAGGAGGATCCGTCAACTTAAGATCAATTTCCAGAGCAAGACCAGAACCTATTCCAAGGCAAGTTGTGTTTTGATCATGTTGAACCCATGTTTATAAAATTGATATATTGCTTTACCCAATTGCATATTATTTCAAGTATACAATTGTTTCAATTTAAATTGGGGCTTAGCTATTATACCAATTTGATTTATAACCTACCTTGTCATTTGTATGCCATGATCTATTGTCACCCTAGATTGGTTTACTATAGTTGGTTAATACTAAAATCAACATGGGATGGACAGAACGTCGTAATTGCTTAGCCATGCCACGTCATCACATGTACTTGAATCATTGATAATTAATGTTGACTAAAGGAATATGGAACAATGATATGAACTTGTGTGTCATGTGAGATCACACAATGAGATTGAGTTGTAGTGGCGAGTCATGTCACGCAACGATGTTGAATTGTTGATGTCACGTGGTGCTTAGTAATTAACTGGGGTGGTAATCATTTAGATTAGAGCAAGTGACAAGGGGTGAGTATGCCAAGGTGGGCCCGATGGGCAGAGGGTATGTGGAAATCTTTCTTCGATCACCCTAAGGACTTAACCTTACAAGCCTTTGACCTGAGTCAATCATGCAACCACATGTCTGGTATGGGGCAGCCTAGCTGAATAATTTGCAATGTCTTAGTTTGGTACTATCATTGGCAGTGTGAGTTCCTGAGTTATGGAGTAATTCACATGATACAAGAGGGGGGCCCTCGTTGTGGTTTTCAGACCCAACAGTGTTGAAACCTTAGTGGGTAGTATCAGGTTAAGGTAATGCATTGTAAAGGCCTTGTTATGATCACTCGCCTTTGTGGTGTATGGTTGTATCGTGTGGGTAAAGTGCATCACCTCTGCAGAGTGTAAAACTATTCGAATAGCCATGCTCGCGGTATTGAGCAATACTCGGGAATTACAGTTAAGGGTTTGCTTAATTAAATGAAAAACTTGGTTGGGATGGCGGAATTGCCATATGGAAGGTTGGAACTTTACTTAGGATTGGGAACTTGGGTTACTTGGAAAATGCTGAATCTATCTATTACTGCTATTTGTTTTACTATCTTACAATATATTTATTGTATTTGTTCATAAATGCTCTTTATTGCAAAATAGCCATAATAGCCTTTTCCTTTGGAATAAGCCTTGCATACAGTTACATAGAATTGCATTCTGTGCGCAACTTGTTGAGTGCTTTAAGTACTCACCCTTGCCAAACAACAACAATCAACAGTTGAAGAGTCTACACCTGTGTTGGAGGAGGATCTCCAGGAGGACACGAGTTGTTAGGGTCCGAGCCTTATCAGTTGCCTGTGGTGAACTGATGAGTCCTCCACGTCTTCTATTTTCCGCTACTTATTTCTTAGTTTATATTTCCAGTCTAGCCCTGCGTGGCTCAATAATGTAAGTTAGTCATAGATCATACACTTAGCTATATCAATAAATGGAATATTATTATTATTATTATCGTTGAGTATGATGTGATATGTACCAATGTTAAGCTGTGTGCACTAGCGTTGATCCTGGGACTAATGCGGTAAACACAGTGTGTTCGAATTAGTAGATTCGGGTCCTTACAGTTTGGCATCCTCTTCTTCCTCACATGGATTTGGTCGTCATGCTCCCTAGGCGCTGCCATTCTTTGTTCGAGCCATTGGGGTTGCTGGCCCTTTCTAGCACCGTTGTCGATCCTTCAGCCTTCAGTGGTAGCCACAACCACTCCTAGGGCTTCCCCTGAGACTGAGCTTGCCGCCACACTCTTCTCCTATTTCCCCTTGGTACAGTTCCATGTGGCCTCGGTCTAGCACTATCACCGCTCGTTGCTGGCCACACTCGTGGTGAGCAAGGAGCAGTAGTGGTGAGATTCGGGGACTCCCTTACCTCCGGTGGCTAGATCCGCTAGAGAGCTTGGATCCAACTCATGGTTGCCACTTGTGGTAGGGAGGCTAGCGAGGGCCAGAATTGGAGATGGGGTGGCTAGATCCATCGTCTTCTTGAGATCCAGCTACACTGAACCTTCGGTGGTGCCACGGTGCACGTTTGTGTCCACTGTGCTACATCTTCCCCAACGTTGTCGACTATGCATGGCGGTGCTTCTTCCTCTTCTCCAGCCACTTCTACCTCGCCGACGATTGGATCTATCGAGACTCGGATATGCAAATTCAGACCCTCTGTGTATATGCACTAGTCCAAGATCACGCTAGTGCACATAGTGGCAACATAACAAAAGACTTTATTTATTGAATAGAAGACAATTGATTGATCTTATGGTTAACTCTATATGATTATGCTACACAAGACTTAAACTCTAATAATAAAATAGTAGCGCAACAGAAACTTTCATAGAAAAATCGATCAATATGCCACACGCAACTGACAAGGTTCGTACCCTAGAAACTCACCTCCTCTTGGTACTCCTCTTCCAAAGCAGGTGTAGACTCTTCTTCAACTGATGATTTTACTGTGGCAAGGGTGAGTACATAAAGCACTCAACAAGTTTAGCACAGAATGCAAATCTAATATAACTATATGCAAGGCTTATTCCAATTGAATGGCTAATATGGTTGTTTTGCAACAAATCAACATTTACAGTTGATTACAATAAATAGATTAAAATGATAGTAAAATAAATAACAATAATAAATAACTTTAAGGTATTTCTCAAGAATAAACTTGAAGGACCGGAAATGGTGTTCAGAGGGGAGTGAATGACCACACAACAAATTTTCTCGCAAAGAATCCCGCGAAAAATCAGCTCTGAGGCGGTACTACCGTGCTATAGACGCTGGCTAGTGCTGGGATGAACATTAACCCTGGTACTAACGGGTTGATATGGCGGTAGTGCCGGATGAACAGTAAACATAGCATGAATAGTAAAAAACAGCACGAGTTCAAGATAAAAAAATTCTTGTAACTTTTGATCGGCTGATCCAAACCCTGTGAAACTTTGTAAACACCTTTCTATGGATGGTAGGAACCTATTCCAACCTTCAATCGCAAGGATTGACGTCAAAGTTCCTACTTTTTCCAAATCAAGGAAGAGTGCACAAAAAAACTGGGTCAAAACCCAAATCTTCACCCTGTGCTTGCTCGTGGGGATTTAATGGTCAAGATGACCTTAGATGGTCTTCCATATATCACAACAAGAAAGAACACTCAAGAAAGATCCCTCAAATTAATGGATGAAGATCTACCTCAAGAACTTCCTTCTCAACTCAAAAATAGGTTTCTTGAAAAAACTTGGTTGATCAAGAAAAAGCTTGCCTTGATGATTGAAGAGATAATATACAAAGGATACATCTATCAATCATACATCCTTGGTAGCACGAGATCCTTGAAGAGATAATATACTAAGTCTAAGATCTCAAGTCCTCACCTCTCACTACATCTCCTTATATAGTGGAGGCAACCCTAACCCTAAACCTGGATACTACAAGTGGATACCATCCACATTAACATGGGCTAACCCGAAACCCAACACTCTTAACGTGTTTTTCACTCACGCAAACACGCTTCTCAAAGCGGCCATTATATTGATGCTAAATCCGCTCCACGAGCCTGAATTTGCATCCAACACCACTTTAGCTTGCACTTAGGCCACCGCCGCGGTTTTCCAAACCGCCTCGATCGCCGTTATTGGATAAACTACCAATTTGCCCAAATGACCGGTCTTCCTTCTCCTCGAAGCATCGCCATGCTTTGCTCTTTCCATGTGGCCTCAATGACTTGTCGCCAAGCCTCTCATGCGTTCGAACTCCCCTGAACTATCCTTGCTTGCAAGCGGGCGCAAGTCACTTTACCGCCACATGTCCTTTTTCACTTCAACATGCGGCATTGGCTTCTTTGATCATTTTGGACCTCAACTCCTCCCTGAGTCTAGTCCCGATCCATGTCGTTGCCTGCCATATTCATGATCAGTGCTTCACGCTCCAGTTCCTTGCCTTCTAGGCTTGCAACTACTTCCCGGTCTCAATCATCTTTCGACGTCCCTCGATCGTTCTGGATTTAAGCTATCCTAGCCTAGTCCCGTTCTTACTTTCAACTTACTATGACATAGCCCCGGAGTCCTACAACCACATAGATAAGAAACACATCACATAGTATTGTTCACAATAATATTCATTAAGCAACAATTAATGCAAACATTAAGCTCAAGTCGCTAGAAAGTCGGTACTATCACCTCATGGGGCCGGTAGTACCGCACCACCGGTACTACCGCTACCAGGTAGATGGTAGTGCCGTTAGCTTTGTAAATTCCCTGAGAAGATTTCTCTGGAAAATAACTACCGCTTACTGAAGGCCAGTAGTACTGCACCCCCGGTACTACCATCCCTATGGCCGGTAGTGCTACAACTAGCACACCCTAGAGGAAAGCACTTCTCTGTGAAATAACTACCGCCCTTGGTATGATAGCCCTCAAATTGCTTCAAATTCAAAATAGAATTCAAATCAAACTAAAACTCGAGCACCACATGCTCAAACCAAGTCAATAACTCATCACAACAAGGATAGACCACCACATGGTCTTTCAATCTCTCTTGTTGAGTATATTGACAAACATCACAAAAGGCACAAATTTGAGTTTAAAGACAGATGAAGAAAGCAATTTGATTGCAAAGCGTTACTTGGTCCAGAGCAAGAGGAAAAAAACATGACCAAGTTAGTAAGAAGGATTTTAGAGCAAGTCAATAGAGTGAACAAGTTTTCCACAAAAGCTCTAGAAATCTAAGAAAAACTCACAAAAGCTCAAAATGTGCTTATAGTCCTAAGAACTAGCAATTTTTCACCATGATCATAAGAACCAAGATGCATTCACATTGCTTACCTTTTGATGATGACTTTTCTACAATTTCTCTCCCTTTTGGCAATATAGCAATCAAGATGCCATTTTCTCCACCTATCAACATGTATGTATGAAATGCATCCTAAAGACCTTTGAAGATTATCCAAATGACCATATAGACAAAGTATGATACCAAACTACTCAAGTTCAGATTTTGCTAATCTAAGACATGTTCAAGTGCAAATTGTAATATCTTTGCTAGGAAGCACAATAGGACTATGTCAATTTTGCATGATTTCAACACGTGCAACACTTTGCATAATTTCCAAACTAGAAGCAAGGCCATACAATGGGTCAAATGGATGACCTAGAGTTCAACCTAGTCAACACTTTGGGGAAGCTAAATGTAACATCCCAAAAATTGAGTTTTGGAATGTTTTAATTTTTTAAAAATTTTCATTTGCATTTTCCCAAATTAAATAAAGCTTAATTTGAATTTCCTATGGATGAAAAGATTTAATTTGATTAATCCATACATCAAACTAAAGATTTGTAGTCATAGTTGGATTCCTTGTGCTTTAATGTTTTTTTTTGTATTTTTTGATTTTTTTTGAATTTATTTGCTATTTATTTGAATTTATTTGGATTTATATGAATTTTTATTGATTTATTAATTCAGAAAACAATTGTTTAATTCAAAAATCTCTTCAAGCCGATTCTGCTTAGCCCATTTCTATTCCCTTCCATGGCCCATTCCTATTCCACGTGGATCTTCAAAGCCAGGGTTAATGTTTTCCACTCACATGAGGTGTTAAGTATACAAAATGATCACTTAGCATACATGTGACTAGTTTTTTTGAACAAAAGCATCTCTATCGATCGGCATGATGATAACACTAACTTCCTAGGTTCTTGCGATTCTTCCTGCAAAAAAAACACTTCTAAATTTAGTCCATTCAATAGGTATTAATTGATGAACTCTATATCAAAATTTAGCTTAAAAGGTAACAAACTATTTCAAATGAAGAAGCTTTTGTATTAAAAGAAAATAATGCATTAAAATTTAATACCTAAACATGATCATGTAACGAAAGGCTGAAAGCTACTTGCATAGGAATAAATAGAATGCACAGAACATTGCCAGATTTGTAAAAATATGTGCAACCACATTGAGCAAATAACATAAGCAAGGTTGCAAACTTAGATACTTGGGACATCGGGCATGCATTTCTTGTAGTTGAAAAGGATGGCTAAAGATTTGTGGAATTGGAAATATAATGCAAAAAAATTGTATATTGTCATGCTAATATTGAACAGCATGCACCTACTTGCACATGTAGATCCAAGTGATTGATTAACACAAGGATTAAATTAAGCAACTAATTTTATTTAATGCATTCCTTTCTGGGCATGACCTAATAACATGGAGTAGATCAAACTTTTCTTTGCCAAGACTAAACTTTAAAGTTGAACAGTTAGAATTTATCCTTACCTCCAAATGGTTAATGGTATACCTAAAAAATCTCAAACAATCAAAAAGTTAATATTTGTCATTGACAAGAAAAGTCACCATTTTTTCATCGAACATATATCACCCCATCGTCCAAAACTTGGAAGTTTTCTCCCTCAACTAAATAGAAAACTCTTTTTGAACTTCCTGGGCTTGAGGATCAGAACCTCCCTGTCCTTGAGGATTACATAAGAATTCGCTTATTCTGAATCATGGAATACAGTGTAGAAAGTCCTGTAGATAGGATTAGCTGAGGAAAATAATCAGCTTGTGATGTCTGTTGTTGTATAAAAAAAATGTAGTAGTTGATCTAAAAATTCAACATGTGTTAGCCTTCGAAATAACTCCTTGATTAATTCATTTTTAGTTAATATCTTGTGACAATTGTTATCTGGCGTGTAGAATATACTATTATACACGTAGCTGTAGAATAGCATTTATATATACACACATATATATGGACACACAAACTAATTAGCATGAATATCTTACGCCCACGTCTTTCTTAAGAGGGAACATGTGCATGTTTTTTCTTTTTAAATGTAAAACTGTATCATTATCGTGCAAACATATATGTATGCATGTGACTGAGACAATGAATTTTCATTAATAGTAAATAGCACAATATTTTGTTTCCTTTCACTGAATTTCTAAATGCAGAAGCTAGGAATCCGTCAACCCCTTCTACATAGACCTCTGTGTGCCGAAATGTAGTATATATGCAGCATATTAGTTTAAATGTTGACTACTGCTAACACCTGATAACTATATAAAAGAATTGTGTTGTACCTAGGCTCATCCATCCACCTGTTATCCATGTAGGATTTTCAACACCTATGTCAACAAGCTATCTAATTTTAGTGTACAAGTTATAAATGTAGACATATACAACTGCAACTCAGAAATATACCAAATCAGGTATATAAGATGGTAAAAATAATTAAGAAAGGACAAGAATGAAAGAGAGTACCTTACAAATTTAGACACTATATGGGGTAGTCAAGGGTTGCTGCAGTCCAAATGCCTAACCAAATGATTTGCAGTGTGCACAACATCTCCTCAATACTGAAATAACTTTTGGTCCATTGTAAGCTGGAAAAGGAAGGGAATGGGGAGTTATGGGGGAGTAAAAAGATGAGGAGAGTATCTATATGCATGTGTCTGCTTGTTCTTTCTTTCCTTTGCATGGTTGTTCACTTTGGTAAAGATTGATTTTTACCTACAAAGATCTGACGGGAATTTTGTGTCATGGTGTAGTGTATTGTGATGCAATTTTTATAGTTATATTATTGGAGTAGAATCTATTGAAGATTGAATGGGCTCCAGGACTTATTTAGAGGACTTTAGGACTTCTCTTGCTATTGCTAGTCGAGGAGCAGAAGCTACCAACATCACAAACTTGTACTTAAAAAGTTTTGGTCCGTGGCTCTTGTTTTTGTCTAGTATTAGAGTGTCCAATGAATTAGGTGTTGGGAATCCACAAGTGACATATCTATCAGTTTTTATTTAAGGAATCATGTGCCTAACTGAATGCCTGCTTGCAGCTATCATCACAGTTTTGGTACGAGATATATGGGGTTGATTGTACAGTAATGAAGAATAGGTTGTGAAGTATGTATTAACAATGATGCCAATTCTTGCAACTTCTGACTTCATGGATGGAATAAAATGCACGCTATCAGGTTTGATTACGTTGGATTATGTTCTATTAACAAGGTAATGTCCTATTATCCGTGTGAAGTTAAGCATAGCTTGTATTATTCTTCCTAAAGTGATTGTTCGTTGATTATGCTACTGCCCAGCCCTTACTAAACTTCATATGTAATTATCTACTTGTTCTTTACAGAATTTTTGTTTCTTGGATTTTGGTTGACTTATAATGTTCCTGGCGCCTCATTGTCTTAGCTACTTGGGGGAGAAGATGACGGTATATATAATCAAGTGAGGCAATCAAGATCTTGATGTCTCACATTGAACTGCCATGCCACATTGAAGTTAACAAGCAGTGCTTCATTGTTGGGGATTACGGAGGAACATATCATTTGAGCATTTGGTTCTATCCACTCACTTTTGGCAATAATGTGTTGAGCCATGTACAGCAAGCTAGCTAGATTGGAGATGTTGGCAGGAGATGATGAGCTTAATTAATTATTCCCAACAGACAACCACCACCATTATGCATGAGTATGTGCCAATTGTTTCTTTAAGCAAGCAACACGAACAATAATTAATTAACTTGCCTATTTTTCTTAGAATATTGATCTAGACATGATAATTGGTTACCTCAGCCAACAAGTATTCCATTGTCTCCACCAATTCTTCGGCGATGGCGAACACCTGCAGGGGCCAAGCAGATTAGCAGGGGAGAGTGATGTAGAGCCTTAAAAAGGAGGACCAGGATGGACACAGTGCATACCTCAAACAGGCGGTAGAGACGGCTGGGGCACTACACGGCCATGGTGAGGGGGGACGGATCCGTACGGCAGGGAGGCCCTGGAGTCTGGGGGAGACGGATCTGGTCAGTGGGAAGAGCGCAGCGAAGGCGGCAGGTGAGGCAGTGGCGGAGGTGAGAAGGAGGTGCTGACACGTCGAGTAGATTGAAGGCGGCCGGGGAGCGGGAGCTAGGGCGGAGGCATCCGGGAGGATGAGGTGGGGGGAGAGGCGGGGACTGGGCGGAGAGATAGCGCTGGATCGGAGGAGTGACGCTGCGACGAGGATCAATTCGGGCGTGCTGAACGGAGAGAGCGAGGAGTGTGGCGGCGCTGTGAGCGAGAGGAGAGAGATTTGGGAGATTGAGGTGCTTGGTTTAACCTAGGGCGACAAGGTTTCGGTCTGCGTGAAATTCGTTCGCGCGCCTGGATATATTTTGCCGCCTAATAATTTGATCGATCGCTGTACACGAGTTTTGCCGACAGATGGACTGATTGAGAATCAGATCATTGCCAACAGACACTTTGTCTCTAAAACTATATATCTTTACCGACACATAGCCTATCCTTAATCACAGTATTGCCGATGCATTGACTGTTCGAAATCTTTACCGACAAATGGTTAAATGGTAAAAGTTGATTTTTACACACAAACATATGACAGGAATTTTGGGCCGTGGTGTAGTGCACCTCGACTCGGTCCATGCCAGCTAAGCACCTCGGCCTGCCTCCGCGTCGCTTGACCAGCTTCGCCTCCATCTCAGCCTGCTCCGCCAGCCATCCCATGTCGCCCATCCCATCTCGGCCCAGCCACCGTTCTGCGTACCAATCGCCCCGCGTAACCCTAAACATCGTCGTTGTTCAACATTGCTGCCTTGGGTTTTCTTGCTTTGCATGCTTCCCAAGGCCTCTATTTAAGGCACCGACCCCCGTGCGAGGTTCCCTGTTCTGCACGGCACCAGAGGCCCTCCTAGCCGTCGCTTGAGACCTTCCTGTTGCCTCATGCGAGCTCGCCGAAGTGCGCCACCACCCTTTGCACCTTCATCCGCATAGATCTCCTTCGCTTGGTCGTCTCCACCGACACTGTTTGCTTCTCCGAATTCACCACATCGTCTTCTTCTTGATCCGCCAAATGCTGCGCCCGATCTATGGCTAAAACACCGCTGGCTTTGTCTTCTTCTCTAACGTCGATAAGCCGTCGTCACGAACCATCATCATCATCCCTCTCCGTGATGCCAGTCGTTAGATCTAGAGCGAATGGCCACGATCGCACCATGTGGCAGTAGTGTACGTGCGCCGCATGTGCAGTCCCGTCGGCCTAGTGATGACGTCAACGCTTGCATGTCGACCCGGTCACTACAGCCATGTCAGTCGTGCACTAGGTGCATCATGAGCCGAGCACAGTGCTGTAGACCTAGTCCACTCAAATCCCGGGCGACGTCAGCTTGACACAATAAAAGGATTTTTCTTTAGAAAAATAATTCCAAAAAATCTTATTTTTGTATTTTTGTGAATTTAATCTTTGGGATGCCCATTCTCTTTCAACCTTTACATTTCAGAGTAATTTATTTTTAGTTTGGAGTTCATTTGAGTATCTGTTTGTTGTTTATTTGTATTTGTTGCTTTCTTGTCCGATAAACGCCAATCCCGAGGGAGCAAATGAAGGATTTGAAGATGAAGACTCAACACCAACAGTCGATCAACAAGACAAGTCATAACCTTTGATCATGTTGAACCTATGTTTGCAAAAGTACTTTGTTTTATACAATTGCATGCTATTTCTGTACAATGATTAATTGCTCGGAATAGCTATATACCTAGTTGTCATTGTGCCAACTTGATTTTTGGAATACCATGTATCCATTGTTAACCCTAGGTTGGAAAATTATTGAAAGACCATGTGGAGGTCTACCCATGTTGGTGATGAGTATTTGACTAAATTTGAGCTTGGTATGCTCTGGTTTTAGTTTCATTTGAATTGGATTTTCAAAATAAAGTGATCTCAGTTGTGTCTGCTAGGGAAGGTAGTACCGGCCATTTTGGGGCGGTACTGCCAGCCAAGCAGCACCGGCCTGTGGAGCGGTAGTTATATCGCAGAGAGGGTTTTCACTGGGAATTTAGGTGAGCGGCACTAACGGCCATGCTGGAGTGGTAGTGCCTACGACCGACCCCAGGAGGCGGTAGTGCCGACTTCGTGAGCGAAGTTGATATTTGAATTTCAATTTTGAATGATTATTGCATATCTTTGTTGGAAAATGCTATATGATGGGTTTTCCTTATTTTTGATGGTTGCAGGACAACGGTGCTAGATCATGGTGAGGCGGAGGATGACTGGGACTAGGAGAGGTGCGCCGGAGGTCCAGATAGTCGAAGATCGCCGAAGGATGACCGAAGATGAAGTCGCTGCGAACCTAGAAGACAAGGAATGGATGAGATACTAGCTAGAAGCTACTCGGATCAAGGAGGGCCGTTGAATCGCGGTCTAGAAGATAGAGTAGAGGGTCTAGTTAGTATGCTATGAGAAGTGTGCAAAACCCGTTATGTTTGTGGGTTTCGGGTTAGGCCATGTATGAGTGAGTGAGTCAATCATAGTCCTTGATGGCGTTCCTTAAGGTTGAAGGAACTCATCCAAGGGTGGAGGATGACTCAAGAGTAGTATAAATAGAGGGGTAGGGGTAGCCTTCCCCTCTTTGAAGGTTTTTGTGCTCCTTTGAGCTTTGTCCACTTTATTGTGAGGCTTTGTAAACCTCCCTTCTAGAAATGAAAACTTCATTTACTCATCTCTGAATTTACTTTACGCATTTACCTTATGTTTTAAATTCAGTCTTTAAATTCCGCAATTTACATTCTTGCAATTTACTTTCATGCAAGTTGGATTTGCCTCCCCTCCATCTACTTGCTTGTGTTTCTTGTGCTGAGGATGAATGATTCATGGATGTGTCTTCCTCAGATCATATCCCAATCATCTAGGCAACTATTGTGTTCTTCCTTGCAAGAAACCGATCTTTTGCTCTCTAGGGGATTATTCTTGGAAGGTCGGGTTTTTGGTGTTCTTGTCTTGTGTTCTTGCTTGCTATGACATGTGGGAAGCCATCTAGGATCATCTTGATCATCAAGAACCCACGAGCTAGCTGAGGGCCAAGTTTTTTGTTTTTGTACCCGTTCTTGTGCTACAGTACCCCCGTAGTGCTAGGGTACTGTTCATCCAGTAGTACCAAGATGATTTGCGGTAGTACCACCCTCTGGTGAAGTTTTTTGGAATTTTGTTTTCTTTACTTTGCTTTGATGAAGTGAGGTTTTTAGTTGGTTTATTTTAGGGGAAATGTTAAATTGGGATCATTCACCCCCCTCTGATCACCATCTTGGTCCTTCAATTGGTATCAGAGCCGGTATTTCTCTTTCATAGATCTTGACTGGTTTCAAGAGCCACGATGACAGACAAACATTCCACCAAGCCTCCTATCTTTTCTAGAGTTGATTTTTCCTATTGGAAGTCGAGAATTGAGTCGTACATCGCTGCCTAGGGCTTCCTAATTTGGCGGAAGGTGAAGCTTCCGTATGAGGTTTATGCCGATGAAAACATCACGGGCGACAATATGGTTGACGTTGAGGCAAATGCTATGGCAAGGAACATCCTCATACAGGGCTTTAGCCTCAGTGAGTACGACAGGATCTCTCACTTATGATCCGCTCACCAGATCTGGGTGACCCTCGAGCTTACCATGAGGGCACCACCCATGTCAAGACGATGAGACTAGATCAATACAAGCGTGACTACAACAAGTTTGAACAGCACGCTGGTGAGATCCTGGACGAGTGTTTTGGTTGGTTCATAAGGATCTTGAGCGATCTCCGTGTAGTTGGTTGCACATACCTTGACTCGGATAACGCTCGACACTTCTTGATCGCACTTGATCTTCGGGTTTCGGAGATGAAGGTGACCACCATCAAGGACACCACAGACTTATCGATCATTACTCTTGACGGGCTCTATTCCCGACTCAAGACTCATGAGATCGACGTTGTCTCTCGTAAGACAAAGTCGTAGTCGATGGCCTTGGTCACCGATCCCATTGGATCCTCTTCTGAGACTTCAGTTAGTTTCTCTTTCTGCCCTTTTGCGAGCTAAGCGATGAACAGCTAAATTTTTTTCCAAAAAGTGAGCTAGCTCTTTTAGCTCGTAAATGTTCTCACACCTAAAAGATGGTGAGGGAGAGGAAGAGAGGTGGCACTATCACCTGCTTCGAGTGTGGTGGCCCCAACCACATTCGGGTGAACTACCCTAAGCTGGAGAAAGGCAGGAACGACTCCGGCGGTTTAGGAAAGAATGACTACACCGATAAGAACCACAACAAGAAGCCTCCAGTTCACGACCCGGCGTGTGAGAAGAAGTACCGCAACTTCTCGAAGAACAAGAAGCTCTTTCACATTGTCCTCGCCGTACTCGATGACATCAACCTCTCCGACACGAAGACCTGGAGCAACGAGGGCAAGGATGATCCGCAAGAGAAGAATAAAGGCGGTGATGACTTCACCGAGATGTGTTTCATGGTGGACGCCAATGGCATCAGCGACTCCGAGCTCTATAGTGACTCGGATGAGGTACCCTCCTATGACCAGCTCAATGAAGCATTCTGCAAGCTAGGAAAATTTTATGCTAGAGCTAGAGCTAGGTGTACGAAGCTAGAGAAAGAAGTAGGTACCTTGACTCAGGAGTTAGCTTCTCTAAGATCTTCTCCCTTTTAAGTCTCTGATGACTGTTCTCTATGTGATGCCTTGCTTGTGGAGCTTGAGAACCTAAGGACTATGCATGATAGTGTGTTGTCTTAGCTAGAGAGTCTTAGGTTGAAGAATGCTATCACTGATTCTGTTGATGCTATTCCTATATATGCTAGCTTTCTTCATGCTTACACTAGTGCATCATGTGAAAATTGCCCTAAATTGTTGCTGAAATTGATGCCATGAGCACTCATCTTAGGAAGCTATCTACTAGAAATAATGAACTTGAATTGCATGCTTTTAAAGACTCAATCTGCTCATGTGAGGGTTGTACAAAACTAAAACTTGACAATAAATCCTTAAATGTCAAGTGTGCTGAGCTTGCTAAGGACTTACTAGTTAAGTCACAAGAATGTTGCTTGCAATGTGCTTAGATTGAGGGAGACTTGGATGAAATCCAAGTCGAACTTAGGAAGAAGCTAGAGGCCCAGACCCTTAGGATTAGAAATGCCCCTTGCGTTTCTTGTGAAGCCCTTAAGGTTGAGATAGCCGTGCTGAGGAGTGAAACGCACGTGCTGGTAGTTCTTCCTTTTCTAGTTCCTCTTCTTCCTCTTTTCCTTGTTCTTCCTGTGCCTCTCTCTTCGAGGAGTGTGAGTATCTCATGAGCACTCTTGAGAAGTTTGTAGGAGGCAAGAAGAAGCTTAATCTCATGCTAGACCAGTCTAACATTAGTCGATTTAATCAAGGTCTAGAATTTGACTACTTGGAGCACGCATCACATAGAGCACCACTTGTTGGAAATATGCCCTAGAGGCAATCATAGAGATGATTATATTTCATAAATGTTCATAAACTATGATATATCTCATGAGCACTCTTGAAAAGTTTGTAGGAGGCAAGAAGAAGCTTAATCTCATGCTAGACCAGTCTAACATTAGTCGATTTAATTAAGGTCTAGAATTTGACTACTTGGAGCACGCATCACATAGAGCACCACTTGTTGGAAATATGACCTAGAGGCAATCATAGAGATGATTATATTTCATAAATATTCATAAACTATGATATTATTCTTTGAATAACATCATGGATATTGATTAACAAGTACGTGACTTGTTTGTGAAACTCTATATTCATCTTTATGATGTTCATTCAAAAAGGGGTCCCTAGTTGATAATCATATGAGGACACATATGAGTAGACTAGCATATGTACTGGTTGATGGCCATGTTTCACACGTTTCACAGGTCATAGATATGGAGATATCAAACCAATAATATGGACACATGTTAGAGAACATGGTGTTGGACATCGACCCACTATGTGACACTACGAGAACGTTGTATTCTTTCATGTCATCAGTTGGTCTCATTTATGATGTGTATGCTATATCTTTCGACTTGAGATTGTCGTATGTTCTCAAGATACGTAATGGCTTACTTAGGGGTCGTCAAACACTACCATGTAACTGGGTAGTTATAAAGATAGTTTTTGAGTTTGTCATTAAACATGCTGCGAGGTGTGGTCAATCAAGATAGGATTTGCCCCTCCATACAACGGGAGAGATATCTCTAGGCCTCTCGAGTGGTTAGAATCTGGAAACGCATGGCCATGCTACTCGAGTAAAGAGTTACTCAAGTCATCAAGTTAAAGAGTTAACTCAAGGTATTTGGGGATTCCGAGTCATGGCATCGAGAAAGAGTGGTAGAGCCATCCAAACAAGGATGATAACAAATCGCCTTGGGTTTGATCGATATCGTGAGGCAAAAAGAAAATGCATATAGGACATTGTTGAGGTTCGTTCGATCTTTACATGTACTCGGGAGTCGTTAAGTCCTGCTAGGGGCCGCTATCGACTATTGGTCGAATGCTCGATGATCGAGTAGGAGTACTCGATGGTCGAGTAGGAGTACTCAACGATCAATAGGGGTACTCCAGCCATGTTCGAGTGCACGTGAACATATAGGGTCGCACGCTTAAGGGGTTGTAACCAAATGGGTAGGGATCTGAGTTGTAATAGGCTTAGAGTTCCTAATGGGCTTCAAGGGTTGGAACCTATTATAGGACGTCTATATAAAGGGAGGAGGTGGTGGCTTTGAGAGAGAGAGAGAGAGATACACTAAGAGACATAATAGGAATTTGGAATTCTCGAAACCCTAGCCGCCACCCCTCCTCCATCTAGAACCGCACAGCCGGCGCTAGCACTCCGACGCGTGGTGTTCCTGCCCTATACGTGTGAATACCTTGGAGGTGTTGCTGCGAAGCTTCAACGCTAGGATGGTCCGCAACCTGCAACAGTCACAAGGAGTTGTTGGGAGGCACGAGGCTAGTACGATTACATCTGCATCACCACGCTACATCGACTCTACTTCCGCTATGGGTTTGCGTGTCTATTGGTAATTCTGTGATATATAATTTGCAGTGGTTCTTTGGTTACACAGTAGAATTTTTTCTCTCTTGCTAGAGTAGTCTACCCGTTCCCCATCACCACTGTGTTTAGGTCTGCTAGGGTTGTACATGGGATCTCTGACTAGAAGGTTGCTCCTCCTACTGCTTCTACCTCTAGCAAGGCGAAGTATACATGTACGTTCTATCAGAAGGATGGTCACTTCATAGATTTCTGTTTCAAGTGTGCTAGGATCACGAGGCGCAAGCTGTTTGTGCTCTTCAGGGTATGCAGGGTCATCCTCAGACTTTGAGTGTTCCTAAGGCACACACTGTTTCTAGACAGGATAGAGTGTCGCCTATTTTTGGACAGCGTTTAGGACTTAGATTTTATGCTGTTCATTCGAGTTTTCGTCCTGGATCTGCTCTTGGTCAGTCTCTCCACCATCCTCTTGATATTCCTCGTGTTTCTCCTCGAGGTAGATATCAGCGAAATGAGGTGTTTCCTGGTAGGAGAATTGGGCAGCCTCACTGGGATGGTCCAGCCTTTGCACGATGGCGGGCCAACCCAGCTGCAGCTCCCAGATCTTCTACTAGGGCTGCTTCTGGTCTTATGAGAGTAGATCGTCATAGAGACACTAGAGTCTAGTCTTTTACTCCTGCGGCTGGTACTTTGAGATATCGTGTGGTTTAGTATTGGGTTCCTAGATCTTCTCTTTGTCCCAGTACTGAGTCATCTCTCTCTTTTGTGTTGACCAGGCCCGTAGGATGGGGAAGGGAGATGTTTGGATCGTTAACTCTGGTTGTTCTTGTCATATGACCGGAAAATATAGACATAGTTATTATAAGGTTTGGCTAAAAATATTTTAATTAAGTTTAAAATGTCTCAAAGTATTTTTGATATTTTTATCATATTTTTCCTGATGTTTTTAAAGCTTTAAACTAATTAATTGAATTTTTTGAATTATTTTAATTAGTAAAACTTTAGAAAAACCAAAGCATTATTGGACCAAGCCCTTTTTTTTGCGTGCGCCTGTGGCCTTTTACTGTGCTTCGTCCCATTTTGTGCGTCGACCCGTCTAGCCCGTTTTCTAGAAGCTTTATCTCCCGTCGTTGGATTTGAATCTAACGGTGAATGAATTATTCAAACCATCACGCTTCATGTCCGTTGGATTGCAATCCTCCAGTCCAGATCAACCGTATTGGATCTGAGCTCCGAATAATCCCGGCCGTTGTCCTGTGTGCGACCCGGATGTCCACGTCTTAGCGCGTCGTGACCCTCCATCTGCCGCGTGTATGGCTGTGGCGTGTCTTCTCTACACCGCCATGCTCGAGCTGGACTTCTACCGCCGCCTCTGACCTCGCTTCGGTCTCCGTCTTGTGCACGCATGCCAACGGCCTATAAAAACTCATTAACCCCCGAACGAAGATCGCCTTTCGAGCTGTCTCTTTTGCCTTGAGTATTGCTGCTCGTGGTGCCGCTGTTCGACCGTACGAGCTCATCGGCAAAGGAGAAGGAAGCCGCCGCAATTTTCAACGATTTCCGGCACCGTTGCTTGCACTATGATGTGATCGAAGTCATCTCCAAGCTGTGCGCGTCAAGCTGCTTCAAGACCATGCCTTTTCTTTGCCAAAAGCCCACCGAAGCACCTCATCTATGGTCTTCTTCCTTGCCTCTGGTGAAGTCTCGCCGAACTGCGCCGTTGTCTCCGGTGCTTTATGTACTCACCCTTGCCAAAAACAACACCACCAGTTGAGGAGTCTACATCCACGATGGAGGAGAAGTACCAGAAAGAGATGAACGTTTAGGGTGCAAGCCTTGTCAGTTGCCTGTAGTATACTGAGTGGTTTATCTACGTTTTCATTCCGCTGCAGTTTAATATGTTATTCAGCCTTGCGAGGCATAGTCATGTAAGTTGACCAAAAGGTCATTCAACTAGTATTATTTAATATATGATGTCTTTCATAATGTTTCCGCTGTGTATGATTGTGATATTTACCGATGTTGAGCCTGTGTGCACTAGCGTGATCCTTGACTAGTGCAGTATACACAAAGGGTCCGAATTTGCATATTTGGGTCCCGACAGAGGTGGTGTCAGAGCCATACTAACTGTATATCTTGACCCTAGGTTGTCTGGTCGTTTCTATAGAACCTTCAAAATTATTTTCTAAAGGAAAGATTTAACTTGAAAGAATAATAAGTTCTTGACTTATCCCATTCTTCTATTCTTTCCCCTTGTAGAAATTTCTTTCTCTTACCTTTACTGGAACAAATTAAATCTTTCCTAAGTTATCTTGGTAGTTGACGATATACCACACCTTAGGATAAAGCATTGGGTGTTGCTGTCAACCCTAAAGATCATGAAGGAAGGAATCGTCGAGCTTGAGGAAGATTGGATTAATGAAGTATTCCTGAAGCTAGAGGACCCATGCTTCAAGTAGCCAGTTGACACTCATGTGTGGGAGTCGCGTCCGCTAAGATTCGTGTCACCCATGTAGACGGTAGTTTGTGTGCTTAGGCTGATTTGGTTCTTTCTTGATTGTTGAGTGTGCAGTATGTGTTGCAAAGCTCTTAGGCTTATGTAAGCAACCATACCAAGTTATTAATATTGATTGCTTAAGCTATTGGGTTAAACCTATCTCCCCTGCTTTACGATCCCTGCATCTTACCTATGCCTTCTTTTCTCTCTTCCCTAACCCTATAAAGAAATCAAGCAGATGGTTCAGACTTGTGGAAACAACGGAATCAGTGGAAGTGAAAATCAACCCAATGAGAATCTCAATGATGGATCAGTTCTTCAACCGTCAGTACAGATGGATATGTAGAGTTTCAAAGAGTTCTTGACTGGTCAGACTCAGTTGATGCATGCAATGATGAAGCAAATGCTGAATAGGACCGACCAAGCCAAAGTCAACAGAGTGTCTCAAGCCGCTACCAATGATTCCCTTTCCTACTCAAGGTTATCAGAATTCATAAGGACTTGTCCGTCAACATTTTCAGGAAATGTTTCACCTTCGAAAGCAGAAGATGGGCTTAAAATTATTGAGAGAAAGTTACTCATTGCTCAGTGTGAAAGTGTTAAGAAAGTCATGTATGCCTCTTATCTGCTAGAAGGAATTGCTGCTGAATGGTAGAAGAAGTACTGTGCTATCTATGAAGCCCCACAGAATATCACTTGGAGTGAGTTTGTTGCTGTTTTTTGTGATCTCTTTGTTTCACTAGAGGACAGTATGGTCGCAGTGAATTCAAAGAAGAATGATACCCTTGTACCATGTTCAATATCTAGACGATGTTTTCTAAAGTGTTGTCAACCAAACAAGTCAGAGGATCGTGCGTGCAATCGTTGTGGAGAAATAGGACATACCTCAGATGAGCATGCGATCAATTGCTCGAGCTGTGAGGGAAGCCATCCTCTTGGAGAGTATCCTATGAGCAACATCACATGTTACTGTTGTGAAGATCAAGATCATTGCCCAGCTCAATGTCCCTTGGATCCGATAGTTACTGCTGTGACCCAGCATCAGTGAAAGAATCTTCGAGCCACAGTTGCTCAAGAGCTATCAAAAGGAAGTGGAATACAAGTCGTATATACTAAGTCATTTGAGGAGCTCAAGACGCATCACTCCGATCCTGTCAGCTTTCATCAGGAAAGCAGTAAGTGGTAGTCACCAACAGCATGCTTCTTGGGTAATGAAGAAGGTCATTGGGCTAGGTAGTGCCCTAAGAAATGTCCAATTGAGATGCACAAGGAGGACAATAATGAGCATACAATTGCAACCAACAAAGAACAACAAGGGGTACATATGTGCTATAGATGTCGTGAGAAATGTCATTATTCTAATCAATGCCCTCAGAGAAGACAAGCATCTCCTGCAGCCATGGTAATACCACAAATCACCTCAGTCAAGTTCATAACACCAAGAGTGAGTGGTGAAGTTGCAAGAGAAGTTTGCCCAGAGAACCAGTTGAAGAAAAGATGTCCGAGTAAAGACACTACCCTGGTCAATAAATGCCCAAGAAAGAGAGTTTGCCTTAAACTCTGTTATACCTGCGACATGCCCGGGAATTTTGCAAAAAATTGCCCTCAGGAGAAAGCGACCATGCCGATTTAAGTCAATCTTAATTCTATCCGAGTCAAAACTTCAGTGCCAAGACCAAATGAGGAAGTTTAGATTAATGATTTTACCCTGTGCAATGTCATAGCCTTACCAATAAAGGAGAGTGATTAGTGATGAATTCCATGTAAAGATTTCCTTGTTTAAAGTTGTAGCATCCCAAAATTTGCCTTAAATATCATTTTATTGATTTTATGCTTTTTTGGAATTTATTGGATTTATTTCAAATTAAGTATAATGGCCCTTTTGTGAAAACTAATTAATTATAGATAAAATTAATATCAAGTTTTGCCAAAAATATTTTATTTGAGTTTAAAATGTCTCAAAGTATTTTTGGGAATTTTCTTGGTATATTTATTACCTAAAAGTAATTAAGTGAATATTCATAATTATTTTAAAAGAAAAACTCTAGAAAATTCTAAAGCAGTATTGGGCCAAGCCCGTTTTCCGTGCGTTTGTGGCCCTTACTATGCTTCGACCCATTCCGTGCGCATCGGCCTGATTAGTCCACCTGCTAAAAACCCTAGATCGGCCACCGTTGCTTTGTCATCGGACTCCAGCCCGGCCGAAGTGCTCGCCATGGGCTCTGTGCCGCGTCTTGCTTAATCCGGACACCTCGTGCTATAAAAACAGGGCATCGGCTGCACAAAGCCACGGAAAACCAAAGCCCTAAGCTAGCCGAGTTAGTTGCGCCGCTGTTTCGAGGTATTGGGAGTACAACTTCGGGCGCCGCCAAAAGCTTCACACCGACAATTCATCGCCGTCCATGGAAGAGAAGACTCAGGGCGGTGCCATCCGTTCCGCCTAGTCAAGGAGCCTCCCTTGCGCGTCTTGGAGCGGCTCGTGGACCTTTGGGACATCATCGCCGTCGTAGAACCGATCGCCGCCGGAGAAGAAGTACACACCACCGCTGAGCTAGTTTGCGCCTGAGTCATCTGTTCACATCAGGAGGTAGGCGCTGTTGTGGTGAGTCCATAGATGCGGTTTCCGTCCGTCGCCGGCGACCCTAGGGCTGCGTGCTCCGTCGACCTACGTGATGTGCTTCGGCGAGGTTCACGTGGATGCCGCATCAGCAAAAACTGCGATCGTGTCGTAGAGGTGGCGCCGAGTGGTCGTCCACATCAGCACGTGCATGTGCACAAGCATCAGCATGTACGGGTCCCACTGTCAGCCGCTAAGACGTGTGAACCCGATCCATAAAGATCAAGCCGTGGATCGAGATATGGTCCATGGATTCGATCTAATGGACCGGCGAACACGTGTCGGCCTGAGATCTCTTTGGGCCAGGGCTGACGTCACCGTGACGTCACGCCGTTGCAATAAATCGATATTTTTCAATATAAAAATAATTTGGTATTTTTCCAATTTTCAGGTTTTTATGATTTTTAAATCTTCCGAGAGCCCGTTCTCCCTCATACGAGCTCCGATTGAGGTGATTCAAGTTTCTAAAAATTTGTAAAACTGAGATCTATTTAATGGTTATTTTTATTTGATTTTTATAGTTTGTTTGCTCTCTGTTTTGGTATTTATTTAACTTTCTCTTTCGTTTCGCGTAGACGTCGAATTGTGCAAAACATCCGAGGAAGATCCATCAACTCAAGACCAAGGTCCAGAGCAATAATAAGGAATTTTATAAGGCAAGTTGTGCTTTGATCATGTTGAACCCATTTTTACAAAATCGCTATATTGTTTTACTCTATTGCATGTTATTTCACATATACAATTGTTTCAAATTAAATTGGGACTTAGCTAATCTACCAAATTGATATATACCCTACCTTGTCATTTGTATGCCATGATATATTGTCACCCTAGATTGGTTCACTATAGTTGGTTGGTATTGAAATCAACATGGGAAGTTTAGAACGTCATAGTTCCTCAGCCATGCCACGTCATCACATGTACTCGAATCATTGATGTTTAATCTGGATTAATGGAATATGGAACAATGATATGAACTTGTGTGTCATGTGAAATCACACAATGAAATTGAGTTGTAGTGGCGAGTCATGTCACGCAACGATGTTGAATTGTTGATGGCACATGGTGCTTGGTAATCAACTTGGGTGGTAATCACTTAGATTGGGGCAAGTGACAAGGGGCGAGTATGCCAAGGTGGGCCCGATGGGCATAGGGTATGTGGAAGTCTTGCTTCGATCATCTTAAGGACTTAACCTTGGAAGCCTTTGACCTGAGTTAATCATGCAACCACATGTCTAACATGGGACAGCCTAGCTGATTAATTTGCAATGCCTTAGCTTGGTACTATCAATGGTTATGGAGCAACTCACATGGCGCAAGAGGGGGGGCCCTGGTTGTGGTTTTTTGGCCCACCAGTGTTGAAACCTTAGCGGGTAGTACTGGGTTAAGCTAGAGCATTGTAAAGGCTTTGTCATGACAACTCTGCGACACAACAAAGGAAGTGTGTTAATGATCTTGCACCAAGAGACGATCATGTCGTGTGGGTAAAGTGCATAACCTTTGCAGATTGTAAATCTATTCGAATAGTCGTGCTCGCGGTATTGAGCAATGCTCGGGAATTACAGTTAAGTGTTAGCTTAATTAAGTGGAAAACACGGTTGGAATGGTGGGATTGCCATATGGAAGGTTGGAACTTGACTTAGGATTGGAAACTTGGTTTATTGAGAAATGTTGAATCTATCTATTACTGTTAGTTGTTTTACAGTCTTTACAATCTATTTATTGTATTTGTTCATAAATGTTGCTTATTGCAAAATAGCCATAATAGCCTTTTCCTTTGGAATAAGCCTTGCATGCATTCTGTGCACAACTTGTTGAGTGCTTTAAGTACTCACCCTTGCCAACAACAACATCACAAGTTGAGAAGTCTACATCCACGATGGAGGAGAAGCAACAGAATGAGACGAATGTTTAGGGTGCAAGCCTTGTCAGTTGCATGTGGTATACTGAAGGGTTGTCTACGTTTTCATTCCGCTGCAGTTTAATATGTTATTCAGCCTTACGAGGCATAGTCATGTAAGTTGACCATAAGGTCATTCGACTAGTATTATTTAATATATGGCGTCTTTCATAATGTTTCCGCTGTTTATGATCGTGATATTTACCGATGTTGAGTCTGTGTGCACTAGCGTGATCCTGGACTAGTGCAGTATACACATAGGGTCCGGATTTGCATATTCGGGTCCCGACAAAAGTGATAAAGTAAAGATGGTAATATATTGGTATGTGAAGTGTTGGAATAAGAGCATTGATGGTAATTGAATGGTCAGATGTTTCCCTAGGTATTTACCTGTGTTGATGGTTCACCTGATGTTGTTGCGTGTGCAATGATGGTTAGTTCAGTGATGTTCCTGAAGCTTGTCAGTCCAGAAGAATTGCCGTTGTCAGAAAGTACACTATTGCTTGATCTAACCTAGAATGTTATGGAGTTAAGTTGCTTATTGTTGGAGAAAAGTTCCTAGTGAACGATATTGGATATCAGACCTGAGATGCTACTCCTGAAATGGATTGGTAGTCCGAACATAAGGCTGTCTTGGAGTTTGGTCGAAGAGTTGTGTCAGCTAAAAGCCCTGAAGGCGTGAAAATGGAATTTCAAATAATTGCAGTTCGTGTTGGTCAGCTAAAGGTCAATAGTGTGGAAGTTGTTAGCTTGGAAGATGTGCCAGTTCTTAGAGAGTATCCAAATGTGTTTCCTGAGAATCCCACCAGATCGAGAGATGAAGTTTGTTATTGAGTTAGTGCCTAGTACAACGCCAAAAGCGAAGAGACCTTATCGAATGCCTACAGATGAGCTAGTTGAGATGAAGAAGCAGATCGAAGAGTTGCTAAAAAATGTTTCGCCAGAAAAATGTTTGAAGATGGGAGTTTAAGGATGTGAATCGACCATCGAGCATTTAATGAAGTGATGATTAAAGAATAAGTATTCGTTGTCAGGATCGATGAATTGTTTGATCAGTTAAGAGGAGCTTGAGTTTTCTCAAAGATAGATCTTCGATCGAGTTATCATCCGTTAAGAATACGTGCAGAGAATGTTCTTAAGTTAGAATTTTCTATGCGAATGGACAATATGAGTTTATAGTTGTGTCTTCTAGAATGATCAATGTCATTACGTAATTTATGAACCTAATGAATGAAGTTTCATGGAATAGTTGGACAAGCCGTTATCGTCCACATAGGCGATATTCATGTTTACTCCAAAGTCAAGGAAGAGCATGCAGAACATTTAATATTAGTTTTGGAAAAGCTGCGAGAGCAACAGCTGTGTGCTAAGTTTAGCAAGTGTGATTTTAGAAAGAGAAAGTGGAATTTCTTGGCCATGTGATGACTACTAAAGGAGTTACTGTTGATCCAAGCAAAGTGGAAGCAATGTTGCATTATGAGCAATCGAAGTTTGTTACTCGGATTCATAGTTTTATGAGAAATGGCAAGATATTACCGTTGATTCATAGAGGGATTTTCAATGATTGCTCGACCGCTTAAGCAGTTGCTGAAAAAGGAGAAGTTTGCATGGATGCCACAGTGCGAAAAAAGTTTTGTGGAATTGAGGAAACATTTGACGACATCACCTGTCTTAGTGTTGCCAGATGTGCAGAGCAGTTTTGATACATATTGTAATGCTTTCAGACAAGGTCTTGGTTGTGAGTTAATGCAGAATGGCAAGGTTGTTGCCTATGCGTCGAGGCAATTGAGGCTGCATGTGGAGAATCATCCTACGCATGATTTATAGTTAGCTGCCGTAGTGCATGCTTTGAAAATGTAGCGTCATTATCTCATTGGAAATGGATGTGAGATATATATGGACTATAAGAGTTTAAACTACATATTCACTCAGTCAAATCTCAATATGATGCAGAGAAGATGGTTAGAATTGATTAAGAATTATAATGTCATAATCCATTATCATCCTGGTAAGGTTAATGTGGCCGATGCTTCAAGTCGTAAGAGCCGCAATGCCAATATGCTGATATTGGATTATCAATCGGAGTTGTGCGAGAAATTTCAGAAGTTGAAGTTGGAAGTTGTTCCAAAAGGATTTGTAGTTGCTTTGGGAGTAAAGCCAACGCTTGAGGATTAGATCCGAGAAGGTCAGGAAGGTGATGAAAAGATCAACAGAATCAAGTCCAAGAAGGATGAAGGCTTAACTGAAGATTTTACTGTGGGTGAATAAGGTACCATGTGGTTTAAAGGTTCGATCTGTGTACAGAAGAATAAGGAGCTTAAGTAGTTGATTCTTGAGGAAACACATGATTTCGAGTGTTCGATTCATCTAGAAGGTGCTGAAATGTATCAAGATCTATGGAAAAGGGTTGGTGGCCTAAGATCAAGTGTAAAGTAGCTAAATAAGCTATTATAAGTGATTTATTTTAGTGAGTGAAGGTAGTGCATCAGAGACATATTGATTTGTTATAGTCATTTCAAATTTCGAAGTGAAAGTAGGAGGCAAACCACTAATAAAACCCAAAGCGCTGAGAATTTGCCTAGAACCCAGAGTGGATATGATTCCATACGGGTCATCGTTGATCGTTTGACCAAGGTCGCTCACTTCATATCAGTGAAGACGACTTATTCAGGAGATCGCTCGGTAGAACTGTATAAGTCGAGCATAGTGTGTTTGCATGGTGTGCCTAGAAAGATTGTGTTAGATAGAGGTACCCAATTTACTTCGAGATTTTAGAATAAGTTGCATAAAGCCATGGGCACGCGTTTGAATTTTAGTATAGCGTATCATCACAGACAGATGGTCAGACTGAAAGAGTTAATCAGATTCTAGAGGATATGCTGAGAGCTTGTGCATTAGCTTATGCTACATCATGAGATAAGTGTTTGCCATATGCAGAATTTAGCTATAACAACAGTTATCAGGCTAGTTTGCAAATGTCACCATTTGAGGCTTTGTATGGTCATGCTTGTCGTACCCCGTTGAATTGGAACTAGAGAGGAGAGTGTTTGATATTTGGGCTTGATATTCTTAAGGAGGCTGGAGATCAAGTTGCTATGATCAGAGAAAAGGTTGAAAGTGGACAGTCGAGACAGAAGAGCTACACTGATAATCGTCAACGTGAATTGAGTTTTGAGCCAGATAATTATGTGTATCTCAAAGTTACCCCTCTTAAAGGTGTTAAAAGGTTTCACGTGAAAGGGAAATTTGCTCCTATATATGTTAGTCCGTTTAAGATTTTGAGACTGTCGAGGAGAAGTTGCTTATCAGTTGGAATTGCCGCAATCATTGGCAGGAGTGCATGATGTGTTCCATGTGTCGCAGCTTAAGAAGTATCTTCGAGTACCAACAGAGCAGACCCCATTGGAAGCAATAGAGCTACAGGAAGATTTAACATATAAGGAGCAGTCAATCAAAATTTTGGATGTTATAGAGCGCAAGACCAGGAAGAAGTCCATTCGCTTTTTTAGAGTTCAGTGGAACAATCATTCTGAAAGCGAGGTCACTTGGGAGAATGAGGAGGATTTGAAGTCAGACTTTCCAAACCTATTCCCTAGTTAGCCCTGAATCTCGGGGTCGAGATTCTGTTAAAGGGGGAGGTTTGTAACATCCCAAAATTTATCTTTAATATTATTTTAATTCTGTTTGTGCAATTTGAGATTTTATAGGATTTATTGGATTTTTCTGGAATTTATTTGAATTATTTCAAATCTAGTATATTGGCCTTTCGTGAAAACTAATTAAATATAGGCAAAGTTAATATAAGGTTTGGCTAAAAATATTTTATTTAAGTTCAAAATGTCTCAAAGTATTTTTGATATTTTTATCAGATTTTTCTTGATGTTTTTAAAGCATTAAACTAATTAATTGAATTTTTTGAATTATTTTAATTAGTAAAACTTTAGAAAAACCAAAGCATTATTGGGCCAAGCCCTTTTTTCTGTGCGCCTATGGCCTTTTACTATGCTTCTGCTCATTTTGTGAGCCGGCTCGTCTAGCCCGTTTTCTAGAAGCTTTATCTCCCGCCGTAGGATTTGAATCTAATGGTGAATGAATTCTTGAAACCCTCGCGCTTCGTGTCTGTTGGATTGCTATCCTGCGGCTCAAATCAACCGTATTGGATTTGAGCTTTGGATAATCCCGACCGTTGTCCTGTGTGCGACCCAGATGTCCACGTCTTGGCGCATAGTGACCCTCCATCTGCCGCGTGTACGACTATGGCGTGTCTTCTCTACGCTGCCGTGCCCGAGCTAGACTTCGGCCGCCGCCTCTGACCTCGCTTCGGTTTCCGCCTTGTGCACGCATGCTAACGGCCTATAAAAACTCATTAACCCCTGAACGAAGATCACCGTTTCGAGCTGTCTCTTTTGCCCTGAGTATTGCTGCCCGTGGTGCTGTTGTTCGAACATACGAGCTCATCGTAAAAAGAGAAGGAAGTAGCCGCAATTTTCGACGATTTCTGGCACCAATGCTTGCACTCCGATGTGATCGAAGGCATCTCCAAGCTGTGCGAGTCAAGCTGCTTCAAGACGGTGACTTTTCTTCACCAAAAGCCCATCGGAGCACCTCATCTATGGTCTTCTTCCTCGCCTCCGATGAAGTCTCGCCGACCTGCGCCGCCGTCTCCGTTACAAAGTTTTGATCGTCAGATTCGTCAAGGAACGTTGGATCTCCGACGCGTGGCCAATTCTCATTTTGCCACGTGTCCTTGAAACCAGGTCCAGATCTGGCCGTTGGATCTCATTATATGGTCCACATTGCATAGACTTCCGAGCCAATCAGGTTGTGACACATGGCGCAAGACAGTGCAGCGTGGACCGAGTCCATGGTGAACCAATGTGGCTCTGTGGACCCAGCCTATGTAATAAATAGGTTTTTCAGTTTAAAAATTATTTGGTTTATTATTTGATTTTCCAATTTTCAGGTTTTTATGTTTTTGAATTTTCTTTGAGCCCGTTCTCCCTCATACGAGCTCCGATTGAGGTGATTCTAGTTTCTAAAAATTTGTAAAAATGAGATCTATCTAATGGTGAATATTATTTGATTTTTAAAGTTTGTTTTTTCTCTGTTTTTTTATTTATTTGGTGTTCTCTCTCGTTTCGCGTAGACGTCGAATTATGCAAAGTGTTCGAGGAGGATTCGTTGAACCAAGACCGAGGTCCAGAGCAAGAATAAGGGCATTTTCAAGGCAAGTTGTGCTTTGATCATGTTGAACCCATGTTTATAAAATCGCTATATTGTTTTACCTTATTGCATATTATTTCGAGTATACAATTGTTTCAAATTAAATTGGGACTTAGTTAATCTACCTAATTGATCTATACCCTACCTTGTCATTTGTATGCCATGATCTATTGTCATCCTAGATTGGTTCATTATAGTTGGTTAATACTAAAATCAACATGAGATGGTTAGACCGTGTTAGTTGCATAGCCATGCCACGTCATCACATGTACATAAATCATTAATGTTTAATCTTGACTAATGGAATATGGAACAATGTTGTGAACTTGTGTGTCATGTGTGGTCACACAATGAGATTGAGTTGTAGTGGTGAGTCATGTCACGCAACGATATTGAATTGTTGATGACACATGGTGCTTGGTAATCAACTGGGGTGGTAATCATTTAGATTGGGGCAAGTGGCAAGGGCGAGAATGCCAAGGTGGGCCCGAAGGGTAGAGGGTATGTGGAAGTCTTGCTTCGATCATCCTAAGGATTTAACCTTACCTGAGTCAATCATGCAGCCACATGTCTGGTATGGGACAGCCTAGCTGATTAATTTGCAATGTCTTAGCTTGGTACTATCAATGGCAGTGTGAGTTCCCGAGTTGTGGAGCAACTCACATGGTGCAAGATGGAGGCCCTGGTTGTGGTTTTCAGACCCACTAGTGTTGAAACCTTAGCGGGTAGTACTGGGTTAAGCCAGAGCATTGTAAAGGCTTTGTCATGATCTCTCCGCCAACACAGCAAAGGAAGTGTGTTAATTGCATGACAACAAGAGATGATAATGTGGTGTGGGTAAAGTGCATAACCTCTGCAGAGTGTAAAACTATTCGAATAGCCATGCTCATGGTATTGAGCAATGCTCGGGAATTACAGTTAAGGGTTACCTTAATTAAACGAAAAACTTGGTTGGGATGGTGGGATTGCCATATGGAAGGTTGGAACTTGACTTAGGATTGGAAACTTGGTTTACATGAGAAATGCTGAATCTATCTATTACTGTTATTTGTTTTACAGTCTTTACAATCTATTTATTGTATTTGTTCATAAATGCTGCTTATTGCAAAATAGCCATAATAGCCTTTTCATTTGAATAAGCCTTGCATATAGTTACATAGAATTGCATTCCATGCACAACTTGTTTAGTGCTTTAAGTACTCACCCATGCCCACAACAACAACATCAGTTGAGGAATCTGCATCCATGCTGGAGGAGATGTACCAGAAGGAGACGAATGTTTACGGTGCGAGCCTTGTTAGTTGCCTGTGGTATACTAAGGGGTTTATTTACGTTTTCATTCCGCTGTAGTTTAATATGTTATTCAGTCTTGCGGGGCATAGTCATGTAAGTTGACCATAAGGTCATTCAACTAGTATTATTTAATATATGATGTCTTTCATAATGTTTCCGTTGTGTATGATTGTGATATTTACCGATGTTGAGCCTGTGTGCACTAGCGTGATCCTGGACTAGTGCATTATACACAGAGGATTCGGATTTGCATATTTGGGTCCCGACAGTGTTTGATTGCTTCAGAGTCCCGTGATCTCTCTTTCTGGTATAGGAGATTAGATCACATTGGCTTCGACCATTTGACCTGGGTTAGCAACCACGATCTCATTCGTGGTTTGCCTAAACTCAAGATGGTAAAAAACTTAGTTTGCTCTCCTTGCCGTCATGGCAAGATGATTGTTTCTTCTCATCCTCCAGTCACTATTGTGATGACTGATGTATTATGACAGCTTTTACATATGGACACTTTTGGTCCAGCTAGAGTGCAGTCAGCGGATGGGAAGTGTGGAGGACTGAAATGGCGATCAGAGGAGGGGTGAATGATCCCAAATAAAATTTCCCCTACTCAAAGTAATCCAAACAAGCCCACATATAATTTAATCAAAAGGAGCAAATCAAATGGAGGAAGTTTTCCTTCAAGTCTGGTATGACCGTATGAAGGACGGTATGACCAGGCTCAAGAACAGCAGGAAGAACATAGCCAAGAACATCACGAACTCAAAAGCTACTTCAAGGAATCTTTTGATCGGCTGAACAAAAACTCATGAAACTTGGTAGATGTGATCTTAAGGATGTTAGGAACTTATTCCAACCTTCAATCGCAAGGATTAACTTAAAACTTCCGACCCTTTTGTCTTGGAAGGAAAAACACTCCAAGTTCAAGCAAAACACAAGAACTTGATCTTGGACATGCTCGTGGGGTTTTGATGATCAAGATGATCTTGGAAAATCTCCCACTTGTCATAGCAAGCAAGAACTCAAGTCAAAATCTCCACAAACACGATCTACAAGAATGAATCACTCAAGAACACAAGATCAGTTTATTATAACAAAAATGCAACGATCCATCGAAATAAGAGGCAATAGCAAGTAGAAGGAGGGGAGGCAAATCCAAATTGCGTAAGTAGATTGCAAGAATAAAGTGCGAAATTTAAATGCTTGAAAGTAAGTTGTTGAATTTAATGCGTAATGTAAATTCAAGCATGATAGAAAGTGTTTTGCATTTCTAGAAGGTAGGTTTACAAAGCATCACAACAAAGTGGGCAAAAATCTCAAAAGAGCCAAAACCTCTATAACCTTCAAGAGGAGGAAGGCCACCCCTCCCCTTCTATTTATACTATCCTTGAGTCACCCTCCACCCTTAGATGAGATCCTTCTGCCCTAAGGACCACCATCAAGGGTTAGGATGACTCCCACACACAGCCTTACATGGGCTAACCCGAAACCCAACAAGCACACCGTGTTTTCAAGGCATTCTAACTAGACCCGCTATTCTATCATCTAGACCGATATCCGAAGTCCCTCTTTGATCCGAGTAGCTCCTAGCTAATATCTCAACAATTCCTTGTCTTCTAGGTTTGCAGCGACTCCGTCTCCGATCATCTTCTGGCAATCCTCGACCGTCTGGACCTCCGGCGCACCTCGCCTAGTCCCGGTCATCCTTTGCCTCACCATGACTTAGCACCGTTGTCCTGCAACCATCAAAAACAAGGAAACACATCACATAGTATTGCCCAATTTACTTAAAATCGAGTCGATGAGTCGATATCGAGCATCAAGTAACCCTACTCGATACTTATCGATTCTCACTCTACTCGAGTCACTAGACCACAAGCCGACAGGGCATTAATCGACCTAACCCGCCACTCGACCTAGCAGCATCCCTACTCGATACTTCTCAATTCTCACTCTACTCGAGTCACTCAATCACTGGTCTTCGACCAGCCAAAGTCCAAACCACTCGAGGTCTGACCACTTGTTTTCGACCAGGACAGACTCAAATCAAACTCAACCTTAAGCACCAAAAGCTCGAATACAGTCAATTACTCATTACACACTTGGACTTCCACATGGTCTTTCAATCTCCCACTTGATGAGTATATTGACAAACACCCAAAAGGCATAAAATTTTGAGTTTGAGAAGAGAAGAGAATGAATCAATTAGGATGAAAAGCCGAACTTGATCCAGAAAGAAAGAAGATAAGGACCTGACCAAGTTGGCCTGAAGGAATTTAGAGCAAGCCAATAGAAACAACAAGTTTTCCACAAAAGCTTTAAAAATTCCAAGAAAAGCTCAAATATACTTATGATCCTAAAAATTTGCATGACTTTACAAAGATCACAAGAGACAGAATGCTATCACATCTATCTTTTTAATGATGCCATTTCTACAATTTCTCCCACTTTTGGCAATATAGGTATCAAGAAGGCATTTTCTCCGTCGTTAACCATGTATGCATGAAATGCATCCTAAAAGAGTTTTGAAGATTATCCAAGTGACCATATAGACAAATAATGACACCAAGCTACTCAGGTTCAGATTATGCTAAACAAAGATATGTCCAAGTGCGAATATCAATTTTGCTAGCAAGCACAAAGAAGATGATGCCATTTTTGCATGATTTAACAAGTGCAACAGTAAGCATAGTTTCTAAATTGGAAGCAAAGCCATTCAAAGGATCAAATGGAGAACCTAGAGTTCAACCTACTCAACACTTTGGGGAATTTGGAAGTGCATACAATGTCCTTCGAGCTCATTTTTCAGTTAATGCAAATTTTGGCTTTAACACTTTAAACGACACAGTGGGGTGAAAATATTTGACTTTATTTGCATTCTTTACCCACATATATTTTTTTATTTGCATTTTTAAGTGATTGACTCAAGCCATTTTCTATCATCTCAAGAGGAACTCTTAAGAGAATTATTTTGGTCATACACAATACATTCCAAGTTCATCCCAAGTGCAATGGGAAGCAGTCTCGTGAATATAAAGTGTTGAGATCAATTTTGCACAAAAAGAGTCAATTTTTCTTGTTTTGCATTTTAAGCATATATGAGCGTATGAAGGACTCAGGTATGAATCAACTAGTTTCACCCAATTGCTATAGGGACTCTAGAGAACTCCAAAATTTCTCAAATTATGGCAAATACTCATAGAGTAGAAACTTAGCAAGTAAAAGCAACAAGTTTCATCAAGTTTTCATTTAAAGCTTTAATTTTCAAATATTAACAAGCTTAGCAAGAGAAATTGAACTTGGACATATCTAAGCTAGCATTTCTCTTCATAAAAGTAGCAGGGTGCATAGCATGAACAATAGCTCATTTGCAATTTATGGACAGATTCCCAAACTCTCCCTCAACAAGTGAATCAATTTTAAGCACAAATCTGGTTCAAGTTGAGTTATTAGCAGAATTAAGCTCAAGAAAGTTACAAATGATCTCAATTGAAACCAGAAGCACAGAATGAGGAGAAGAAGTCGAGAAACTGCAAACTGGGTGGCTATAGAGCATAAAAAAGATAGTAGATAACACTTCGGCTCAGAAACATCCAGGAGATGCAAAGGAAAAGAAAGTCTGGAAGAAAATATATAATACATAATATACAAACCAGCTCCCTATCACAATAAGTCGTAAGGGCACACAACTCCAAGCTCTCCTCTCAAGGACACAAACCTAGAGCTATCCAAAGACTTGGTAAAGATATCGGCTATCTGGTGGTCCTCTCTACAAACTGAAGCGCGATATCGCACTTCTCCACATGGTCTCTAAGGAAGTGATATCTAATATCAATGTGCTTGGTCCTAGAGTGCTACACTGGGTTTTTCGCAATGCAAATAGCAGAAGTGTTGTCACAAAAAAGTGGCACACTCTCTATTTCTAACCCAAAGTCCAGCAAGGTCGATCACATCCAGAGAATCTGACTACACCAACTGGCTACAGTAACATATTCGGCCTTGGTGGTGGATTGTGCAACTCCGGACTGCTTCCTAGATGACCAAGAAACAAGAGAAGTGCCAATGAATTAGCAAGGCCAGAAGTGCTTTTCCTATCTATCATACAGAAAGCAAAGTCTGCAATTGAAAAGGCTTGAAGAGATAGACAAGAAGAAGAAAAGTACCAAATACCATAGTCATTGGTAGCTCGAAGGTACCTGAAGATGCGCTTCACCGCTTGGCGGTGAGAGGCGTGAGGAGAAGTCTGAAATCGAGCACACAGACACACAGCAAAATGTATGTCTAGTCTCAAAGTAGTGAGGTACACGAGGAAGCCAATCATGCTCCGAAACTCCTTCTAATCAACTGGCTCATCATCCTCATCAGGCTCGAGGACAGTAGTGGTGGCCATAGAAGTCATCATCGGTTTCCTGTCAAACAGGTCAAAGCGTCTCAGGAGGTCTCGAGTGTACTTGCCTTAATGCAAGAAGGTGCCCTCCCGCATCTCCTTGATTTGGAAGCCGAGGAAGTAGCTCAACTCACCCATTATACTTATTTCAAACTCTGTGCTCATTACTTCTGAAAACTGAGACACAAGAGAATGCGAAGAGCCACCAAAGATAATATCGTTCACATAAATCTCGACGATTAGGAAATGAGAATCTTGGTGTCTGATGAACAGAGTCTTGTCTACTATACCCATTTTGAAACCATGGCAGAGAAGATAGGACTTAAGCCTTTCATACCAAGTTCTAGGGGCCTGCTTAAGTCCATACAAAGCTTTAGAAAGCTTGAAGACATGGTTTGGGTATTTGAGGTTCTCGAATCCAGGATGTTGGCTAACATACACTTCTTCCTCAATATACCAATTGAGGAATGCACTCTTGACATCTATTTGATAAAGCTTGAAGCCCATGGATGCAGAAAGTGCAAGCAGGATCCTAATAGCTTCTAGTCTAGCTACAGGGGCAAAGGTTTCCTCGAAGCCGATACCCTCGACTTGAGAAAAGCCATGTGCAACTAGCCTAGCCTTGTTTCTAATGAGAACTGCTAGGGAACAGGTAGACTACTCTAACGAAAAACAAAATTTTTCTACTGCGTAACCAAGGAACCACTTCAAGTTATAGATCACAGAATTACCACTAGACGCGCAGACCCATAGCGGAAGTAGAGTCGATGTAGCATGGTGGTGCAGATGTAGTCATACTAGCCTTGCTCCTCCTCCAATAGCTTCTTGTGAGCATCTTAGGTTGTGGATCGTCCCAGCGTTGAAGTTCCGTAGCAACGCCTCCAAGGTATCCACACGTACGGGGTAGGAACACCACGCGCCGGAGTACTAGCGCTGGCAGTGCGGTTCTGGGTGAAGGAGGGGTGCCGGCTAGGGTTTCAGGAATTCCGAATTCCTATATCTCCTTTTTTTACAAAGTTAGCATTTCCTCCCTTTATATAGACGTCCCATAATGGGTTTCAACCCTTGAAGCCCATTAAGAACTCTAAGCCCATTACAACTCGAATCCCTATCCGAATTTGTTACAGCCCCTTCAGTGTGTGACCTTATAGATCCACATGCACTCGAACATGGCTGGAGTACCCCTATCGATCATTGAGTACTCCTACTCGACCATCGGATACACCTACTCGACCATCGAGCGTTCGACCAATAGTCGATAGCGGCCCCTAGCAGAACTTATTGACTCCTGAGAACATGTAAAGATCGGGCGAACCTCAACAATGTCCTATATGCATTTCCTTTTGCCTCCTGATATAGGTCAAACCCAAGGTGAGTTATTGTCATCCTTATATGGATGGCTCGATCACTCTTTCTCGATGCTGTGACTCAGATTCTCGAATACATCGAGTTAACTCTTTGACTCGATGACTCGAGTAACACTTTACTCGAGTAGCATAGTCATGCGTTTCTGGAATCCGTCCACCCAAGAGGCCTAGATATATCTCTCCCGTTGAATGGAGGGGCAAATCCTATTCTGATCGAGCACGCCTCGCAGCATGTTTCATGACAAACCCGAAAGCTATCTTTATAACTACCCAGTTACGGTGTAGCGTTTAACAACCCCTAACTAAGCCATTACGTACCTTGAGAACATGCAACAATCTTAAGTCAAAGGATATAGCATACACATCGTATATGAGACCAACTAATGACATGAAAGAATACAACGTTCTCGCAGTGTCTCATAGTGGGTCAATGTCCAACACCATGTTCTCTAACATGTGTCCCTATTATTGGTTTGATATCTCCATATCTATGACCCGTGAAACATGGTCATCGACCAATACATATGCTAATCTACTCATATGTGTCCTCATATGATTATCGACTAGGGACCCCTTTTAGAATGAACATCATAAAGAAGAACACAAAGTTTCACAAACAAGTCACGCACATGTTAATCAATATCCATGATGTTATTCAAAGAACAATCTCATAGTTTATGAATATTTATGGAAATATAATCATCTCTATGATTGCCTCTAGGGCATATTTCCAACAACAACCCCATCCTCATTCTGTTTGTTCTTGAACACCCACTTGGTCCCAATGATATTATGACCAGATGGGGGCTTGACAAGCTGCCATACCTTGTTCCACTCGAAGTTTTCTAGTTCCTCATGCATAGAATTAATCCATGATTCATCCGGTAATTCATGAGAAACATCCTTCGGCTCAAAGGAGGCAACAAAGGCTGAGTGGAGGCAGAACCTGGACAAACTCGATTTTCAGCGAGTGACCTACTAAAACAGATCGCCATTGATCTGATCAGGTGGATGAGAACACTGAATATGATGGGGAGGTCTAGAAACAGAAGTGGCCTCTACCTCATGCACAGAAGAGATAGGATCAGAGCCACTCGCTACATGAGAGTCAGAAGGCAAGGGCTGGTCTCCCTGAGGTGCAGAAATGGAAACAGGAGACACCTCAGGTGTAGTGGGGCCTGGATCAGGTAAAACACCATCATCTCTATCATCCTCATCCTCTACAAAGATGGTCTCAGGGTGGAAGAAGACCCTGAAATGTCAGGTCTAGCTCCTGGGCTAGCCTCATCAAAGGTCACTTCGCAGGTCTCTATGATCCTATGCGTATCGCCACATCATACCCTATAGCTATGAGAAGAAGTTGAATAACCGAGAAAGATACCATCAGAAGAATGAGACTCAAACTTATCCAGGTTACCAGACCTCAAAATGAAACACTTACAACCAAACACACGAAAATGAGAAACACTGGGCTTTCGCACATACCTCAACTCGTAAGAAGTGCGGTGCAAATGTGATCTCAAGAATATGTGATTTGAAACATGGCAAGCAATAGCTATAGCCTCAGCCCAAAATGAAGGATCGAAATGGCGATCAGAGTGGGGGGGGGGGTAAATGATCCTAAATAAAATTTCCCCCCTCTCAAAGTACTCCAAACATTCTCGCAATAAAAATCTGAAACACCCAAAGATTTTCCTTCAAACTAGTGTTTCTCAGATTCGCACACCCTCCAAAACCCGAACAATTAGACAACTATGTGTACCCCTAGCTTGCATGGATGAGAACCATGAATCATGTGAGGGATTTTTTAATCACAATCCTGGTTTTCAAGTGTCCAAACAAAGAGGAATCAATTCAAAGACTACTTTTCTAAAAGAGATAAAGCTAAAACACCAAAGTCTCTTTCCAGAAAAGTAAAATCAGATTTTCCAGGAATTGTCCTCAATGGAGCAGGTGGTTGGGGAGCTTATGTTGCTTTAAAATTTTTGGGAAATTTTCACCCTGTGAGAAGTTGAGTCATGAAATAGTCCATCAAAAATCACCTCAAAATGATTTGTAGAATAAGCATGAAAAATCAAGCATTACAGATAATCAGGAACTTCGACCAGAAAGTTTGAGGCTCGGTATTCACTTTATAGTGCTCAAAAGGTGCAGCCAGAGAACTCACAAATTTGTCCAGAGATGGATATATGAGTCACACACATTTTCCAATAAGAATCACTTAAAAATGATTTTCCTAGATTGTTATAAAAATCAAAGACTGTCTACTTCACGAAGAACAAGTTCTGGACAGATTTGCAATTCGATAAAAAATTTGATCTCTAGTCTATCCTAGGATGCAAGAAAGATGTAAAACCATATGAAAACCCTCAAGACATCCTAGAAGAACAGCATTTAGAAGGAGGGGAGGCAAATCCAAATTGCGAGAAAGTAAATTGCGAGAATGTAAATGCGGGAAAGTAAAAGCTGAATTTAAATTGCGTAAAGTAAAGACATAATGTAAATGCGCAATTTAAATTCACAATAAGGTAAAGAAATTTTTTGTATTTTCTGGAAGGAGAGGTTACAAAGCCTCACATTTATGTGGGCAAAGCTCAAAGGAGCATCAAAAACCTCAAAACCTTCAAGAGGGGAAGGCTACCCCTCCACCCCTATTTATACATCTCTTGGGCCACCTACCACCCTTGGATGAGCCTCTAAACCCTACATCATCCATCAAGGGCTAGGATTAACTCCCTCAACCAGCTATGCAAGTGTTCACCCAAAACCCACCACACAAATGGGTTTTCTCGCACGGTTTTCAAAGCTTACTAACTAGACCCGATAACCTATCAATTAGACCAAGATCCAATGGTCCTCATTGATCCACGGAACGTCTAGCTAGCATCTCATATGTTCCTTGTCTTCACGGCTTGCCACGACTCCGTCTCCGATCATCTTCCGGCGATCACCGACCGTCTAGACCTCCGACGCTCCTCGCCTAGTCCTGGTCATCTTTCGCCTGAACATGACCAAGTTGGCAAGGAAGATTTTAGAGCAAGGTAATATAAAGAACAAGTTTTCCACAAAAAGCTCTAAAAATCCAATAAAAACTCATAAAAGTTTATGATTCTTAAGATTTGCAAATTTTCAATAAAATCATAAAATCCAAGATACATTTTTCATTTTTATCTTTTTAATGATGCCTTTTCTTCAATTTCTCCCCCTTTTGGCAATATAGGCATCAACATGACATTCTCTCCCCCTTTTTTTATGTATGCATGAAATGCAACCTAAGGGAGCTTTGAAGATTATCCAATTGATAATAACAAGATATGACACCAAGCTAGTCAATTTGTAGATTCGACTAGTCTAAGATATGTCCAAGTGCAAATATAAGCTTAGTTTTGAATATTTCATTTTTAGCAAGATTTGACAAGTGCAACACTCAGCTTTAGTTTCAAAAATAGAAGAATAGTCACTCTAAGGATCAAAAGGAAAATCTAGAATTCAACCTACTCAACACTTTGGGGAATCTAGAAGTGCATACAAGGTCCTTCGGGCTCATTTAGCACTTAATGCAAATTGTGCTTTATCATCTTACAAGACATAGCAGGGTGCAAATGTTTGATATTATTTGCATTCTTTACCCACTTACATTTTTTTATTTGCATTTTCTTTTGACAAGCAATTGACTCAAGCCATATGCGACCATCTCAAGATGAACTCTTAAGAGGATGATCTAGGCCATACACGATGCATTCCAAGTTCATCCCAAGTGCAATGGGAAGCTGTCTTGAGAATGCAAGGTGTGGAGTCAAGAAGAGTCAATTTTGCTTAATTTTCATTTTTAGCATAATGATTCATGAGCAAATGAAGGACTCAAGTATGAAACAAACTAGTTTCACCCAAGTTGCTATAGGGACTCTAGAGAACTCCAAAATTTCTCAAATTATGGCACAAACCTCTAGAGAAGAAACCTAGCAAGTAAAAGCAACATGTTTCATCATGTTTTTCATTTAAAGGTTTATTTTCATTTTTAAGCTTAGCAAGTTAAATGATCTTGGACATATCTAAGATAGTGATTTTCTCCATATGATGTAGCATGGTGTATAGCATGAAGAAGAAATCAATTGCATAACAGACAAAGCTCATTAAACAGAAAATACAGTCTATATGCAATACATGAACATATTCCCAAACTCCCCCTCAACATACGAGCAAATTTAAAGCACAAATCTGGTTAAATTGAGTTATTAGCAGAATTAGACGTAAAGAAAACCCAAATGAACTCAATAAAAACCAGAAACACAGAATGAAGAGAAGAAGTCGAGGAAACTGCAAACTGGGTGGCTAAAGAGCATAGTTAAGATAGAAGAGACTCACTACGGCTCAGACTCGCTCTTATCTTCGCGAGTGACTTACATAGGGAAGATGAATCTAGATCCCAAACTAAGGAGTGCACAAAGACCCTGTCTACCCAGGAGGCCCAACACCTGCTAGACTTATAAGACTGTGAGGCAACTCAACCTAGAGAGAAGAGAGAACAGCTAATCACACATGATAGCAACCTAAAGCACAAGATAAGAGGTCCATGCAAAGCATGCCAGAAGTCTAAGTGAAGGACCATGTGGAGGTCCATCCATGTTTGTGATGAGTATTTGACTTCATTTGAGCAAGGTGTGCTCAAGTTTGAGTTTGATTTGGATTGATTTTCAAAATGAAGCAATTTGAGTTGTCTCTGCCAGGAGTGGCAGTACCGGTCGTATGGACGCAGTAGTGATGAGTTGGATGGTTTATTGCACATCTTTGTGGGCATTTCTATGTGAGGAGTTTCCTTGTCTTGCAGGGCGACGGTGCTAGGTCATGGTGAGGCGAAGGATGACCGGGACTAGGCGAGGAGCGTCGGAGGTCCAGACGGTTGGGAGATCGCCGGAAGATGATCGGAGACGGAGTCCAGGCAAGTCAAGAAGACAAGGAAAGGAGTTGATGCTAGCTAGATGCCGCGTGGATCAATGAGGGCCGTCGGATTGAGGTCTAGTTGATAGGTTAGCGGGCCTAGGTAGTATGCTTTGAAAACCGTGCAAGAAAACCTGGTATGTGTGTGGGTTTTGGGTTAGCCTTTGCATGGCTATGTGTGTGGGTTAATCCTAGCCCTTAGATGAGTGCTCTAGGGTTGAGGGACTCATCCAAGGGTGGTAGGTGGCCCAAGAGTAGTATAAATAGGGGTGGAGGGGTAGCCTCCTTCCTTTGAAGGTGTTGAGGTTTTGATGCTCATTTGAGCTTTCCCACATGAATGTGAGGCTTTGTAACCTCCTTCCAGAAATGAAAGTTTTATCCATCCACCTCTGAATTTATTTTATGCATTTACATTATGTCTTTACTTTACGCAATTTAAATTCAGCATTTACTTTCCCGCAATTACATTCCCGCAATTTACTTTCAAGTAATTTGGATTTGCCTCCCCTCCTTATAAATGCTGCTGATCTTGGATGTTTTGAGTGTGTTCATATGGTTTTACATCTCTTTTGCACTCTTGGTTTGAGTAGAGAACATCTTTTCTTTCAAGTTCCAACTTTGTTCAGAACTTGTTCTTCGCGCAGCAGTCAGGGTTTGATTTTTCTAAAAATATAGAAAAATCATTTTTGAGTGATTCTTATTGGAGGAGGTGCGGGACTCTGATATACACCTGAAGAAAAATTTTGGAGTTCACTTGTTGCACTGTTTGGGCGCCATGAGGTGAAAACCGAGCCCCAAACTTTCTGCTCGAAGTTCTTGAGCATACTGTGTTCTTAGATTTTTCCTTTTTTTTCTGTAAATATTTTTGAGGAGAAATTTGGTGGAGTTCTTCACGACTCTAATGCTCATAGGAAGAAAAATTTTCAGAATTTTTTGAGCTGCAGAAACCCACCAACCTCCTGTGCAAATTGAGGACAAGTTCTGGAAATTCTGCTTTTGCTTTTCTGAAAGTGACTTTTGTGATTTGAATTGATGTCCTTTCTAAAAGCAAGAGTTTGAATTGATTCCTCTTTATCTTGGACACTAGACAACCAGGATTGTGACTCAAAAATCCCCACATATTTTATGATACTTATCCATGCAAGCTTGGGGTACACATAGTTGTCTAGTTTTTCGGGTTTTTCACAATTTCCTTTGAGCAATCTTGTCGAGGTTTTTGTTGGAGTATTTTGGGGGAATTTTTATTTGCGACCATTCACCCCCCCTCTGTTCGCCATCTCGGTCCTTCAATTGGTATCAGAGCCGGTTCTGCTCTTTCTAGATCTTGACCGGTCTCAAGAGCCATGGCGACGGACAAATATTCCACCAAGCCTCCCATCTTTAATGGAGTTGATTTTCCTTTTGGAAGTCCCGATGGAGTCATACATCACGCCTGGGCTACCGATATGGCGTAAGGTGAAACTCCCGTATGAGGTTCTGCTAATGAAAATGTCACTGCCATCAATATGGTTGACGTTGAGGCGAATGCTAAGGCAAGGAACATTCTCATACAGGGTCTTAGCCGCGGTGAGTATGATAGGATTTCTCACCTTCGCTCCGCTCACAAGATTTGGGTAACCCTCGATGCTTATCATGAGGGCTCTACTCAAATCAAGACTGTGAGGCAGGACCAGTTCAAGCGCGAGTACAACAAGTTTGATCAACGCGCTGGTGAGAGTCTCGACGAGTGTTTTGGTCGGTTTACAAAGATTTTGAGTGACCTCCGGCGATTGGTTGCATATACCTCGACTCGCACAATGCTCGGCATTTCTTGACCGCACTCGACCTTCGGGTTTGGGAGATGAAGGTGACCACCATCAAGGACACCACCGACTTATCGACTCTGACTCTTGACGGGCTTTATTCCCGCCTCAAGACTCATGAGATCGATGTCGTCTCTCGGAAGACGAAATCTCAGTCGATGGCTTTGGTCACCGATCCCATTGGATCTTCTTCTTCTGATCCTTCTATTGGTTTCTCTCTTTCCGCCCTTTGCGAGCTAAGCGATGACCAACTGGAAAAATTTCCAGAAAATGAGCTTGCTCTTCTCGCTCGCAAGTTTTCTCATGCATACAAGAGGGTGAGAGAGAGGAAGAGAGGTGGCATGATCACCTGCTTCGAGTGTGGTGGCCCCAACCACATTCGGCGAACTGTCCCAAGCTGGAGAAGGGCAAGAACGACGTTGGCGGTTTGGGCAAGAACGACTACACCGACAAGAACCGCAACAAGAAGCCTCCAGTTCGTGAACCGACGCAAGAGAAGAAGTACCGCAACTTCTCCAAGAACAAGAAGCTCTTCCACCGCTCCTCGCCGCGCAGACGACATCAACCTCTCGACACGGAGACATGGAGCGACGAGGGCGAGGATGATCCGCAAGAGAAGAAGGGCGGCGATGACTTCTCCGGCATGTGCTTCATGGCCGACACCAACGACATCAGCGACTCCGAGCTCTACAGCGACTCGGATGAGGTACCCTCCTATGACCAGCTCAACGAAGCTTTCTGCAAATTAGGTGAATTTCATGCTAGAGCTAGAGCTAGGTGTACTGAGCTTGAGAAGGAAGTAGGTACCTTGACTCGGAGTTAGCTTCACTTAGATCTTCTCCTCCCGAGTCACTGATGATTGCTCTTTGTGTGATGCTATTCTTGTGGAGTTGGAGAACCTAAGGACCATACATGATAGTGTGCTTGCTGAACTTGATGGTCTTAGGTTGAAGAATGCTAGCACTAGTTCTATTGATGCTATTCTGTTGAGGCTAGTTTTCTTCATGCTCACTCCACTCCATCATGTGCTAATTGCCCTAAATTGCTTGCGAAATTGATGCCATGAGCGAACACCTTAGAAAGCTTTCGCTAGAAATGATGAACTTGAATTGCATGCTTCTAAGGACCCAATCGGCTCATGTGAGGGTCAGAAGCAACTAAAACTTGACAATGATGCTTTGAATGTCAAGTGTGATCAACTTGCTAAGGATTTACTAGTTAAGTCACAAACTGGTTGTTTGCTATGTGTTGGGGTTAAGGATGATGTGGATCAAATCCATGTCGAGCTTAAGAAGAAGTTAAAAGACCAAACCCTTAGGATTAGAGATGCTCCTTGCGTTTCTTGTGAGGCCCTCAAGATTGAGGCAGCCGTGCTAAGGAACAAAAAGCACGTCTTTGAGAGATCTTCTCTTCGGTTCTTCTTCTTCCTCTCCTTCCCCCTGTTCTTCTTGTGCTTCTTTCTTCCAAGATTGCCAGTATCTTATGAGCACTCTCGAGAAGTTTGTTGGAGGAAAGAAGAAGCTCAATCTTATTCTAGACCAATCCAAGATTAGTAGATTCAATCAAGGTCTAGGATTTGATCCCTTGGAGCACGCTCGGGCGCATCCTCCCACCATTGTGCACGGCCCCAAGAGTGGTGAGATTGTGGTAGCTCCCAGTCGGCACCACCAAGTTTAGGTCTCTTGGGGTTGTCCATAGGACTTCGACCGTAAGGGTGTTACTCCTATTGCTTCGCCTCTAGCAAGGCGAGTACATGCACCTTCCAAGAAGGATGGTCACCTAGTAAATTTCGCTTGAGCGCTCCAAGATCACTCGGCGTGAGCGTGTTGCTGTTCTTAGGGTATTCGAGGTCATCCCGGACTTTGAGTGCTCCTAAGACACACACTGCTTCTAGACAGGTTAGAGAGTCGCCTGTGTTTGGGCAGAGTCCAGGACTCGGTTTTCATGCTAGTTCTTTGAGTTTTAGCCCTGGAGCTGTTCGTAGTCAGTCTTTCCGCCGTCCTCTTGATATTCCTCGTTTTTCCCATCGAGGTAGATATCAGCGGCGTGAGGTGTTTTCCGGTAGGAGATCTAGGCAGCCTTACTGGGATGGTCTGGCTTTTGCACCACGGCGTGCCAACCCAGTTTTGACTCCTAGATTATCTACCAGAGTTGCTCCTGATCGTGTGAGAGTTGAGCGTCAGAGAGACACTCGAGTCCAGTCTTTTTCTGTGGCTAGTACTCTGAGGCGTCGAGTGGTTCAGTATTGGGTTCCCAATTCTTCACTCTGTCCTAGTACTGAGTCATCTTTCCCTCTTGTGTCAATTCCTTGTGTCATGTCTATGCGATGATGCTTTTAAGTGCCTTTTGCCTTTCTCATGGCATGAGTCGCTTGAGGCTAGCTTGAGGATGTGATCACTACCTAGTGGAGTGGATTTGGGTCATCTTGTGGACTTGTCCTTTCTTAGTTCGATTCTTAGTCCATGAGTTGTCCTGAGGCATCATCTTCGCCGTGCATAAGTAGTGGACCTCGTTTTTCCTCGAGGTACCCACTCACGGCAAGAGTTGCAGGTAAGTATGTTGGTCATGTTGAACTTTACTAATCTCATGGAGGATCGGTTTGTCGCTTTTCAATGTTGGCACTCGATGTGAATTCCGAGTTGGCCTTTGCGGCTTGTCTCTAGAGGATTGGATCTTCCTGCATGACCATCATGAGCATCATGCTCACCTGCATGTACTTTCAACTTTGTTTGCCTCGTGTTTCGCTCCACAAGTGTTGAGCTTCATGATAACAGCATTGGGGACTTCCACTTCCATGGTGAGCTATCTCATACCCTCATGTCGGTTATACTTGTGATCATCATTTCCATGACATGTTGTGATTGCTCTTGCTCCCATGTGTATTATATGTACTTTGCTAGGTCTTGTTAGTTTTTGTCTGTCTTGTTTTGTGCCATAGCATGTTTTCCCCAACCATCTTTGTGCTTCTCGTATTATATCCTAAATTCATGAGCTTTTTCCCAGCATGTGATTTTCTTGTTTTTATCCTGTCCATGATATTGTTCATTTGGTATGAGCATTTGTATTAACTATGGGCACGTGCTATATATCATTTACTTTATTTTGTCATGAGTAGTATGTAGGTTATATGACCCTGATTTTCTATTACATCCATGATTAGCTTTGTTTAGACTTTGTTTGTCAGACTTTGTGCTACATGTGAGTGCCTTTCATGAGGTTAGGGTCATATGATCTAGCTGCCGCTATATGACTTATATTGTTCATGATCACCTTTTATTGTCCTTCATGCTTATATGCTTCATATCTATTTTGCATGAGCTTGTGTTCTTCATTCATGGCATGTATTCATCATCATGCATAGAGTGTTGCCATAAGTAGCTTCTCATCTTTGTGTCCATGGTCACCATTTACTTTCATGCTGCCTATGTCCTCATGACCTTTTGTTTGGTTTTCTTTTGACGGGCCTTTTTGCAGCATGTAAATATTGTTATTGAGACTATGGATAAATGGATCTTGATGTTGCTAATTGGTTTGTTTTATGCATGATGCTCTTTGGTTGTCTTCATTCATCTTGCTCATGTTATATCTAGTAGCATGTTGTTGTGCTTCATTGTGGTTTTTCTTCATTTACATGCTCATTGCCATGTTTAGGGTAGTATCTTGATCCATGTATTTCTAGGCTTGCACATGATCCCTGCTAGCATTTTGTTGCTGTGATGCACCTTGCTTAGCTTCTTCTCGCGAAAGATGACATTGCTATGATGCACCTTGTTGTTGTTTATCATGTGGATATGTTTTCACTGCTGTCTATGGATATATGGATCTTGATGCTATCTTTAGCTTGGTTGTGATACATGATCTTACATTACCTTCTGCATCATGTTCATGCTCTAGATGATCGTTTGCCATATTTTTCCTGTATCTTGTCCATTCGTGCCTAGGAACTGGATCTACCTAACCCCAGTTTTGAAAGCATAGATTTGTTGGATGCATGTGTGTAGGCTTTCTGGTGAGGAGACCATCATCCTAGGAATATCTCTAAGTCTTCTTCCTCTGCTTTTTGGATCCACTTCAGGTCATTTGCTACTACTTGCACTACACTGCAGTAGGTAAGTACCTCTGAAAATGTTGATGATAGTGATGGGTCTCTTATGAGGTTGTGGTTCTTTTGTAGGTAGAGCTTGTGTCCTGTTTGTCTAGAGTCTTTTGGTTGGACTTCTAGCATAGTTAGGTTGCTTTTTACCTTGAGCCGTCTTGCTCCTTAGAGACCATGTGGTTTTAGATCTTATCTCTTTTCCTCTAGCTTTCTACCTATCTCTTGTGAGGTGAGAGTTTTAGAGTGTGCCTCAAGGGGAGTAGAGTGTGTTCAGGGGGATTTGAGCTTGGGTTTATGAGCCCTTACGGCCTTTCGTGAGGGGGAGCTGGTTGTATATTATGTATTATATGTTTTCTTCCAGCTTTTCTTTTCTTTGTGTTTCTTCTGGGTGACTTTGGGCTTGTTTTCTTGAGTTGAGTTCACTCACTTAGACTTCTGGCATGCCTCGCATGGACCTCTTATCTTGTGCTTTAGGTTGCTATCATGCGTGATTAGTCGCTCTCTTCTCTCTAGGTTGAGTTCCCTCACGCCTTATAAGTCTAGCGGTATTGGGCCTCCTGGTAGACAGGTCCTGTGCACTCCTTAGTTGGGATCTAGAGTCAGCTTCCCTATGTTAGTCACTAGGGAAGATAAGAGCGAGTCTGAGCCGTAGTGAGTCTCTTCTATCTTATCTATGCACAATAGCCATCCAGTTTTGCAGTTTCTCGACTTCTTCTCCTCATTCTGTTTTTCTGGTTGTTATTGAGTTCATTCGGGTTTTCTTTATGCCTAATCTTGATAATAACTCAATTTTAACTAGATTTGAGCTTAAAATTGATTCATTTGTTGAGGGGGAGTTTGGGAATCTGTTCATGCATTGCATTTAGACTGCATCTTCTGTTTTATGAGCTTTGTCTATTATGCAATTGATTTCTTCTTCATGCTATACACCATGCTACATCATTTGAAGAAAATCACTAGCTTAGGTATGTCCAAGTTCATTTAACTTGCTAAGCTTAAAAATGAAATAAGCCTTAAATGAAAAACTTGATGAAACTTGTTGCTTTTACTTGCTAGGTTTCTTCTCTGGAGGTTTGTGCCATAATTTGAGAAATTTAGGAGTTCTCTAGAGTCCCTATAGCAACTTGGGTGAAACTAGTTTGATCCATGCTAGAGTCCTTCAATTGCTCATAAATCATTGTGCTAAAAATGAAAATTAAACAAAATTAACTCTTCTTGTGCACATACGACTCAACACCTTGTATTCACAAGACAGCTTCCCATTGCACTTGGGATGAACTTGGAATACATCGTGTTTAACCTAGACCATCCTCTTAAGAGTTCATCTTGAGATGGTCGCATACGGCTTGAGTCAATTGGTTGTCAAAAGAAAATGCAAATAAATTAAAAACAAAGACATATGTGGGTAAAGAATGCAAATAATGTCAAACATTTGCACCCCGCTATGTCTTGTATGATGATAAATCAAAATTTCTATTAAGTGATAAATGAGCCCAAAGGACCTTGTATGCTCTTCTAGATTCCCCAAAGTGTTGAGTAGGTTGAACTCTAGGTTTTCTTTTTGATCCTTAGAGTGGCTATTCTTCTATTTTTGAAACTAAAGCTAAGTGTTGCACTTGTCAAATCTTGCTAAAAATGAAATATTCAAAACTAAGCTCGTATTTGCACTTGGACATGTCTTAGTTTAGTCATCTTCTGAAATTGACAAGCTTGGTGTAATATCCTTCCATTTAATCAATTGGATAATCTTCAAAGCTCTTTCGATTGCATTTCATGCATACATAAAAAAAATTGATGCCTATATTGCCAAAAGGGGGAGAAAACGTAGAAAAGGCATCACTAAAATGATAAAAATGTGAATGCTTATTTGGTTATTATGATCTTTGTAAAACTATGCTACTACTTCTGTTGGATCATAATCTCATAATCACATTTGACATGTTTAGTTGGATTTTAGAGTTTTTGTTGAAAACTTGCTCTTTCTTAAATTTAACTTTAAAATCTGAATTCCTCTTCGTCAACTTGGTCATGGTTCTAATTTCTATCTTTGGACCAAGTTTGACTTTGCAACTAAAAATTGCTTTCTTCTTCATTTTCTTCAAACTCAAATTTATGCCTTTTGTGTGGTTTGTCAATATACTCATCAAGGGGGAGATTGAAGGACCATGTGGAGGTCCATCCATGTTTGTGATGAGTATTTGACTTTATTTGAGCAAGGTGTGCTCAAGTTTGAGTTTGATTTGGATTGATTTTCAAAATGAAGCAATTTGAGTTGTCTCTGCCAGAGTGGCGACTGCCGTATGGACGCGGTAGTGATGAGTTGGATGGTTTATTGCACATCTTTGTGGGCATTGCTATGTGAGGAGTTTCCTTGTCTTTGATGGTTGCAGGCGACGGTGCTAGGTCATGGTGAGGCGAAGGATGACCGGGACTAGGCGAGGAGCGTCGGAGGTCCGAGACGGTTGGGAGATCGCGGAAGATGATCGGAGACGGAGTCCGGCAAGTCAAGAAGACAAGGAAAGGAGATGATGCTAGCTAGATGCCGCGTGGATCAATGAGGGCCGTCGGATTGAGGTCTAGTTGATAGGTTAGCGGGTCTAGGTAGTATGCTTTGAAAACTGCAAGAAAACCCGGTATGTGTGTGGGTTTTGGGTTAGCCTTGCATGGCTGTGTGTGTGGGTTAATCCTAGCCCTTAGATGAGTGCTCTAGGGTTGAGGGACTCATCCAAGGGTGGTAGGTGGCCCAAGAGTAGTATAAATAGGGGTGGAGGGTAGCCTCCTTCCCTTGAAGGTGTTGAGGTTTTGATGCTCATTTGAGCTTTCCCACATGAATGTGAGGCTTTGTAAACTCCTTCCAGAAATGAAAGTATTATCCATCCACCTCTGAATTTATTTTGCGCATTTACATTATGTCTTTACTTTACGCAATTTAAATTCAGCATTTACTTTCCCGCAATTACATTCCCGCAATTTACTTTCAAGTAATTTGGATTTGCCTCCCCTCCTTATAAATGCTGCTGATCTTGGATGTTTTGAGTGTGTTCATATGGTTTTACATCTCTTTTGCACTCTTGGTTTGAGTAGAGAACATCTTTTCTTTCAAGTTCCAACTTTGTTCAGAACTTGTTCTTCGCGCAGCAGTCAGGGTTTGATTTTTCTAAAAATATATAAAAATAATTTTTGAGTGATTCTTGTTGGAGGAGGTGCGGGACTCTGATATACACCTGCAGAAAAATTTTGGAGTTCACTTGTTGCACTGTTTGGGCGCCATGAGGTGAAAACCGAGCCCCAAACTTTCTGCTCGAAGTTCTTGAGCATACTGTGTTCTTAGATTTTTCCTTTTTTGAGGAGAAATTTGGTGGAGTTCTTCACGACTCTAATGCTCATAGGAAGAAAAATTTTCAGAATTTTGTGAGCTGCAGAAACCCACCAACCTCCTGTGCAAATTGAGGACAAGTTCTGGAAATTCTGCTTTTGCTTTTCTGAAAGTGACTTTTGTGATTTGAATTGATGTCCTTTCTAAAAGCAAGAGTTTGAATTGATTCCTCTTTATCTTGGACACTAGACAACTAGGATTGTGACTCAAAAATCCCCACATATTTTATGGTACTTATCCATGCAAGCTTGGGGTACACATAGTTGTCTAGTTTTTCGGGTTTTTCACAATTTCCTTTGAGCAATCTTGTCGAGGTTTTTGTTGGAGTATTTTGGGGGAATTTTTATTTGCGACCATTCACCCCCCCTTCTGTTCGCCATCTCGGTCCTTCACTAAGTGAGTGAACTCAACTCAAGAAAATAAGCCCAAAATCACACAGAAGAAACACAAAGAAAAGCAAAGCTGGAAGAGAACATATTATACATAGTATACAAACCAGCTCACCCTCACGATAGGCCATAAGGGCTCATGACTCCAAGCTCACTCCTCTAGGCAATAAATCTGGAGCTATCCAAAAGCTTGGTGAAGATATCGGCTAACTGGAGGTCACTCTCTATAAACTGAAGCGCGATATCACCCTTCTCCACATGGTCTCTAAGGAAGTGATATCTAATATCAATGTGCTTGGTCCGGGAATGTTGCACTCAGTTTTTAGCAATGCAAATAGCAGAAGTGTTGTCGCAGAAAAGTGGCACACTATCTATCTCTAACCCAAAGTCCTGCAAGGTCGATCTCATCTAGAGCACTTGGCTACAAAGAATCGGTCGCAACAACATACTCGGCCTCGCCGATGGATCAGGTAACCTGCATCGCTTCTAGATGACCAAGAAACAAGAGAAGGCCAATGAATTGGCAAGTGCCAGAAGTGCTCTTCCTATCTATCCTACAGCCAGCAAAGTCAAGATCGGAAAAGGATCTAAGAGACAGACAAGAAAAGGAAGAGTACCAAATACCATAATTAGTGGTAGCACAAAGGTACCTGAAGATGTGCTTCACCGTCTGGCGGTGAGAGACGCCAGGAGAGGCCTGAAATCGAGCGCACAAACACATAGCAAAATGTATGTCCGGACTCGAAGCAGTGAGGTACAGGAGGGAGCCAATCATACTCCGGAACTCCTTCTGGTCAGCAGGCTCACCATCCTCGTCAGGCTCAAGGACGGTAGCGATGGCCATAGGAGTCATCACCAGCTTACCATCAGATATATCAAACCGCCTCAGGAGGTCCCGAGTGTACTTATCTTGGTGCAAGAAAGTACTCTCTCTAGTCTGCTTGATTTGGAAGCCAAAAAAGTAGCTCAACTCGCCCATCATACTCATCTCAAACTCTGTGCTCAACACCACAGAAAACTGAGACACAAGTGAATGAGATGAGCCACCAAAAATGATATCGTCCACATAAATCTGGACGAGAAGAAAATGCGACTCATGGTGTGTCGGGACCCGAATCTGCAAATCCGACCTCTCCGTATTCTCGTGCTAGTCCAGATTACGAGCACACACAGCCTTACAGGGTTGCACATCACGCATATTCACAGATATAAGAATAAATAGTGCAAACATTTATATAAACTGAAAGTATGACCTTATGGTCTCCTTACATAAAATCACCACGCAGGCTTACATTATTCGAGTAAAGGAAATAGCAGCGGAATAAAATAAATGTCGTGGAAGCCTTCATCTTGCCACAGGCAACCGACTGGGCTTGCCCCCTAATTGTCCGGATCCTCATTTTACTCCTCCTCCCACGCTGGTGTAGACTCCTCCACTGATGTTGGGGTTGATAAGCAAGGAGGGGTGAGTACACAAGGCACTCAATAAGTAATGCACAGAATGCAATGCTATTACTATATGCAAAGCTTATTCCAAAGGATTGGCTTAATTGGTTCTTTTTGCTTCAAACAGCATTTTTAAAGCGGTATCTTATTTAGATTAAAGCAGTGAAACAGTTATAATAATACTAATTTCCTCAAATGGTTTTTCTTCGAAGATTCTCGGCACACAGCCTAAACAGTTCATTTTTAATACTGGCACACAGCCACCCTTTCCACATTTTGTTTTTGAATATCTACCCCTTGACTGTAATCCCCGAGCAATGTCCAATACCACGGACACGGCTATTCGAATAGATTTGACACTCTGCAGAGGTTGTACACTTTACCCACAAGATACAGCCATATATTCACCACATAGGTAATCGTCCGTAACAAAGCCTTTCAGGAACCTCTACCTTAACCAAAGAACCTCTCCGGTGTTGCCTTCACTATCACTTCCTCACACAGAGCCGAGGTATAGGACAGGTCAATCACCGCTGGATGGGCACCAAGTCGTAGCACGAATCGCTCCCCGCATGATACACACCCTGTAATCACACCGAGAGTATCGAGGGAAGATAAAAGAACCCTAATCAACTAGGTCCGTCCCATACCAGACATGTGGTTGTACGGGTGACTCAGATCAAAGGCTTGCAAGGTGAAGTCCTTAATTGACCAGGGCAAGACTTCCAACACTTAATAGTGGCACACAGCCCAATGTGGCACACAGACTCACATCACTCATCAACCCATTGCCACACAGGCCCACCTGGCACACAGCCTCTTTCCACTTGCCCTAGTCTAAATCATTTCCCACCCAGTTGATTATTGTGCAACACATGCCAGCAATAACTCAACATCGGTACATAACCACACAGGTCTCTGTACCTCAATCTCATCATGTGGCATCATCACACCACTTTCAAAATACATTCAATATTTCTTTAATCAATATTGTAGCATTTTCCCGAAAGATCATTCATGATTCGTTGCAAGGCTAAGCATCTACTCACGGTCTAGCCTCCCGTGCTGGCACAATATTAACATCCAACTAATACAATCAAACTTAGGTTGACAAAGATTTCAGGGCATACAGATAATACTTTCATGGTGACAATAACAATATGGGTTGATTAGCTATATTACCCATTTTAATTTAAATTCAATTTAAATAAATTAGCATGCATAATTTGAAAGCATAAATTACATTTTAAAATCTGGGATCAAAATGATCAAAGCATCACTTGCCTTCAAAGAGTTGTTGGTCGTGTTCCGAAGCTTGGTCTTGAGCGACGAACTCTTTCTCGAAACATTCCGGCAAATTTGCGTCTAAGCGTACAAACAATATATGCAATAAATAACTAATACAGTAGACTAAATGACCTCAAAAATTCAAAAAAATTAACCATTAAAGAGATCACAATTTTATGAATTTTTAGAAATTTGAACCACCCAAATCTGAGTTAAAATGCAAAAGTTATACCCGTTTGAAGTTTGAATAAAATCTGAAAATACAGAAATTAAAAAATCCGATTTTTCCGAATTATTTTTATACTGAAAAATCGCATTTATGACGTCAGCATCGCATCATGATGACGTCAGCACAGAAAAGAATTTTGGCCAAAATATTTTTCTGGAGAAATGACGTCAGCATGACGTCATCTATCACGTGGCATGCTCAGGGGCTGCCACGTCACCTCGGTCTATGGACTCGGTTCACGGCTCGGATTGGTTCCACCGTGGACTCAGTGCACCAGCATAGTGCACCCACGCGCAAGATCTGAGCCGTTCCTTGAATCAACGGTCAGATCCACGCGCCACACCGCACTTCCTCGAAATCTACGCGACACGCGTCGCGCATCCGACGGTCGATCGGATCCAACGGTCAGATCCCCGCGCCGACTCGGATCCAACGGTCAGATCCCCGTGTCGTGCATCCGGCGGGACTCCTGGATCCAACGACTATATCTCGCGCACGTTCGGCGGTGTCTCGGTTCACGCGCGGCCACGCGGCAAGATCGCAGCGGTGCTCCCGAAAGCAACGGTCGGATCTGGTCTCCGCCCCAGTCAACGCGCACACGCGTCTGCACGTGATTCGGTGGTGGTGCAGTGTCATCTCCGCCGCACGTTCAAATCTGAACGACGCGGATTCACGCGTCACAGCTCAACCCTCAACTATCGTTTAGATCTAATATAACGGCCCACGGTACCCGAGTTGATTACTATTCATCTTAACTACGCGGCGCCATCCCACGTCTACACTAACGATCCAACGGCTGAGATCTAAATAAACACAGAAACTAAATCTAATCACCACCGTTCAATCTAGATCTAACGGTCAAGATTAACGCTGGGTAAGAAAAGGGATCAGCGACGTGGACGTACCAAAACGCTAGGATTTAAAACAGAAGGGAAAAGACATGGACGAACCAGAAGCGTGCGATGCGGATCGAACGGTCGATGGGGTTCGGCGAGGTCGGCGGTGGTGCAGAAGAGAAGGCTGTCGGAGCTTGGGAAGACGACGCGGTCGGCGGCGCTAGAGGGCGATTCCGACGAGAAGAACTGACGGGGTCGACGCGTCTTGGCACGCATTTAACTCGGCAGAGACCTTGGGACGGCGTAACCTCAACGGACGGTGAGCAAAGGGCAAGGAATCGCGCGAAGACTTCGTGAACTTCGCGAGCTCTTGAGGGCAAACGGCGGCGGCTCGGGAGGCGTGCGAGTCAAAAGATGCAGCAAGAGGAGCTCTGCCAGACGCGCTACTCGGTGCACTTTAAGGAGCCTCGACGTGCGCGCTGCAGGCGACGAAACAAGCGAAAACGCTCGGCGGCGTTAACTCGCGACACGCGGCGAAGGACGTGGCTCCATCACGAGCGTCCGCGTGGACTCGATCGGATGGCGCACGCGCGCGGGCGTCGCGGCGCAACGGCAACCGTTTGATCAAGGTCGGACAGCGTGATTCTAGGGTTTCGGCGAACTGGGCCGGGCTAAGCACGGTGCTGGGCCGGCCCAGTACTATTCACCCGATTTATAAAACATTTCTGATTAAAAATAAATCAGATAAATAAACAAAGCCGAAATAAATAGTAAAAATACCCGAAAAAATTCAGAAAAATTCTAGAAAAATACTTTGAGACATTTGGAACTCAAATAAAATATTTTCAATAAAACTTTGCATATAATTTTGCATGAATTTAATTGAATTCAAGAAAGGTCAGAAATGAATAAATCCAAATTTTAATTCTAATAAATTCTCAGAAATTCTCAAAAATAAAAAATACTCCAAAATTTAAATTAGAGCAAATTTTAGGGTGTTACATGGTGTTTGATGAATAGAGTCTTGTCTACTATGCATATTTTGAAGTCATGGCTGAGAAGATAAGACTTGAGCTTCTCATACCATGCTCTGGGGGCCTGCTTGAGTCCATACAGAGCTTTGGAAAGCTTGTATGCATGACTCGGAAACTTGGGGTTCTCAAATCCTGGAGGTTGTTTAACATAAATCTCTTCCTCAATATAGCCATTGAGGAATGCACTCTTGACATCCATTTGATAGAACTTGAAGCCCCGGGATGCAGAGAATACAAGCAGGATCCTAATAGCCTCTAGTCTAGCTATAGGGGCAAAGGTCTCCTCAAAGTCAAGACCCTCAACCCGAGAAAAACCCTGTGCAACTAGCCTAGCCTTGTTGCGAATGACAACCCCATCCTCACTCCGCTTGTTTTTGAACACCCACTTGGTCCCAATGACATTATGACCAGATGGACATTCTACAAGTTGCCAGACTTTGTTCCTCTCGAAGTTTTCAACTTCCTCATGCATAGCATTAGTCCAAGACTCGTCAGATAATGCATAAGTCACATCCTTCGGCTCAAACGAGGCAATAAAGGCAGAGTGAAGGAAGAAATTGGACACACCTGATTTTGAGCGAGTGACTTGCTCAAACAGATCGCCGATGATCTGTAACATCCATTCTTGGTTCTTTTGTTAAAAATTAATTTAAATTAATTAATTCAAGGATTTCGGTTTTCTTTGGAATTTTAGTTAACCTGGCATTCCTTTCCATCCAAAAATGGAATTTATTCCATTCGCATCCGGAAATTCCATTTCATCCGAAAATCCAAAATTCTCTAAATATTCTGAAACTAATTTTATTAGGTTACAAATATTCTAAAGTATTTTTGAGATTTTTCTCAGGACTTTTAGAACCATTATTCTATTTCCCCAAAACTATTTAATTTTCAGCACTATATTAATTGCTGTAAGAAAAATAACAATATAATATTATCCAAAAATATTTATTAGTGTTTTAGTTTCTGAAACAGTTGTCTATAACAATTCCCAAATTTATTATGATTTAATTGCTATTTTTCCTAATTTAATCCGAATTTTTAGTGGAAAATTAATTATTTTCGGAATTAATAATTTCGATTACTGTTCATCCGATCCGTTTCTCTTCCCGGCCGCAAGCTACAGTGGACCCATCGCTACAATACCCGAAGCAACCTGACCGCATTTATTCAGCTGTTTCAGCTCTTCAAATTCCGGCGATCTCGGTTACTGTTCCAGCGATAAGTCCACCGAGCGTTTCTCGATGATCCGCTAGTCCGATTGTCCTATAAATTGAACACCAAGTTCCCCTTCTCATTCGTCATATCCTTAGCTTCGATTTGTTCCAATCCATCCAACAGATCTCCCTGTGCAAGCCATTCTTTCTGAACTCCGGCGAATTTTCGGTGAGCTCTCCCGGCTGCTCCCGACCTCCATTTGTCCTCAAATTTTTACTGGAGCTTCCTATCGGTGTCCTCTACGTCGTGTAAAATTATATTTTGAAAATTCGTAACAAAGCTCTGTCAGCAATCATTTCTTATCTAAGCCCGGCGAAAGGTCAAATTTTGAATTCAAACAATTGTTTCTCCTCCGTCGTAACTCCGAATAGAGTGATTCAAATTGATAAATTTATATAAATTTATCCTCTACCTTCCAGTATTTTTATTATAATTTTTACTTTTTACTTATTTTATTTTATTCATTTTGTGCACCGTTTTGCGCGTAGTCGAAGAAGCGGTCATCGTCGCCGACGGAGGAGAAGACCTCCAGAACAGCGCAGCGCACTTTGTTGATGAAGGCAAGTATCCTTGAAGCAAGTTGATCCATGTTTTGAAATGCTTTGTAGATTTACAAAGTTGCATGCTATGTTGATTAAAAAAATATATATTATGATAGATTGTAGTTAAATACCTTGTTAATATGTATGTTTGCTACATATTAATCCATCTGTTCTTTGGCTGCCCTAGAATGATTAATTATATTATAAAAGTCTTGACACCTTGTTTAGTATAATAGTAGTGCTTAGTTATGCTAAATACTATTTTCATGTTTAATTGAAGGCTTGTTACTTGAAATTCTAAATGATTGAGTGAAAATATTATTTAAAAAGGGCAGTTGGTGCTGCCAGTTTGGTAAAATAAAAGAAAAGATTTGGTATTTTAAAAATTGAATAGGGTGGAAGGTTGCAAGGCGAGTGCAGAATGCACGAGACTCGGGTTTGAGTATGTACCACCCTAGTCACCCTAAGGACCAATCCCTTGTGATTGTCAAACAATGTATAACAGTGCGGCCGCGGGTTCCGGTATGGGACGGGCCTGGCCGAGTAACTAGTGAAAACTTAATTAAGGCATGCCAGACGGTGGAATAGGCGTGGTTGGTGCCACAGGAGTCCTACAGGCGCAAGAGGGGGCTTCCATTATGGTTGTAGCCATTTGGCGGTGAAACCTCAGTGGGCGTGACTTAGTGAAGATGTAGCTAGAGAAATGGCCTTGTGATTTTCACTTAGGGTTATATACCAAAGGAAGTGTATGACCAAATATAGTGAAATATCTCTCACGGGTAAAGCGTGCAAACTCTGCAGGGTACACAAACTATTCGAATAGCTGTACCCACTGTCAAGGGTAGACAAAGGGCGTTGTCACATGGTAGATTTCCCCTATTTGGTTTCAAAATCTGTTTTTTTATAAAATGAAGACGGTTGGAGCCGCGAATGTTTTGATTTGATAAAAGTCCGTGGTTGGAGCCACGAGGAAAACATTTCAATGGAAAACCACGGTTGGTGCTGTGGAAAAATATTCTTAAAATAAAACCATGGCAAATGCTGTGAGTTGGTTTATGTTTTGTTTTTCCCACGGTTGGAGCCGTGTCCTGAAAAGTTTGAAGCTCTTATTTCTTAAAAGAAAATAGCTTTGAAAACAGCTCTTCAAAATTCTGGGATAAAATCTTAAAAATTGGCTTTTGGCAAATTAACCAATTCCCTTCCTTGAATTAAACTACATACTGCATTTCTTTCCGGACTTGTTGAGTATGTTGCATACTCACCCCTACTTTTCATTGCGGGGCTGCTTATTCCATAAAGCAGATCAGGAGATCATAGATAGCTATCCAAGAGCTTGCATCCCACCGTTCGACATCTGTGATGAAGGATTTGAAGAGGAGGACTATCCAGACGTCTAGGATCGCGTTTTCTCCAGTCTTTGCCTGTGGTGTTTTGGACTTCGCGTCACAAGTTTATTTGCCAGTTTAATGTTTCCGCTGCTATATGACCCACGGGTCCAACTTTTGTAATAATGGGCCATGTCAGCCAGTACTCTGAATTCAATTTTTGTTTATCGCATGGTTATGGTCCATACTGTTATGATCTGTGTGTACTAGCTATTGATCCAGGGACTGGTACAGGTAAACACAGCTGGGGCCCGTATCCTTTTTGCGGGTTCCGACATGATCTGATCAGGTGGATGAGAACGCTGAATATGACGAGGAGATCCAGAAGCAGAAGTGGCCTCTACCTCATGCACATAAGAGGTAGGAGCAGAGCCACTAGCTGCATGAAGTCAGAAGGCAAGGGCTGGTCTTCCTGAGGTGCAGAAATGGAAACAGGAGGCACCTCACGTGTAGAGGGGACTAGATCAGGTGGAACACCATTATCTCCATCATCCTCATCCTCTACAAAGATGGTCTCGGAGGACGAAGAAGAGCCTGAAATGTCAGGTCTAGCTCCTGGGCTAGCCTCATCAAAGGTCACTTCACAGGTCTCTATGATCCCATGCACATCGCAACTCCAGACCCTATAGCTATGAGAAGAAGTCGAATAACCCAGAAAGATACCACAAGAAGAACGAGACTCAAACTTATCCAGTTTACCAGACTTCAAAATAAAACACTTGCAACCAAACACACGAAAATGAGAAACACTGGGCTTTCGCCCACACCTCAACTCGTAAGAAGTGCGGTGCAAATGTACTCTCAAGAATACATGATTAGAAACATGGCAAGCAGTAGCTATAGCCTCAGCCCAAAACTTCCTAAGAGTACTGTACTCGTCTAGCATCGTCCTGGCCATCTATACCAGGGTCCTGTTCTTCCTTTCCACTACCCCATTTTGCTAAGGGACGTAGGGAGAGGAGAACTGATGCTCTAAACTAGACTCCACACAAAAACTCTCAAAATAGGAGTTCTTGAACTCCGCGCCATTATCACTGCGTATATCTCGTAAGGCACCAAGGAGCTCAAAAGACAACCTATGAACCAAATCCCTAAAATGGGTAAAAGTCTCATCCTTCAAGGACATGAAAAACACCCAAGATTACCTCAAAAAATCGTCAACAATGACAAGAACATACCACTTCCCACCCACTGACTGCACTCTAGCTGGACAAATAGTGTCCATATGTAAAAGCTGTCCTGGTGCATCAGTCATCAAAACAGTGACTGGGGGATGAGAAGCAGCAACCATCTTGCCATGTCGGCAAGGAGAGCAAACTAAGTCTTTGACCATTTTGAGTTTAGGCAAACCACAAATGAGGTCATGGCTGCTAAATCGGGTCAAATGATCAAATCCAATGTGACCAATTCTCCTATGCCAGAAGGAGAGATCACGGGACTCTGAAGCAATCAAACAACGAAGAGAGTCTCTAGAAGAAGAAGAAAAATCAGCACGGAAGACTCTACCATATATAGAAATCCCGCAAACTAACACTCCTGAAGAATCGAGGATTCTACATGCGCTACTCTTGAAACTCACTTCGGAAGAGTCATCAATAAGCTGAGAAACAAAAAGCAAATTGTATTGCAGCTTACTCACTAAGGCAACATCTTTATGAATGAAATTGTCATTAATGCAGATGGTACCTTTAGCAATGACTCTACCTGAAGAAGCATCCCCGAAAGTGATCAACTCATCACTGGGGGCTCGGACTAGGGAAGAGAACCATCGAGAATCTCCGATCATATGACGAGAACAACCGAAGTCAACAATCCAAACATCTCCCTTCCCCATCCGACGAACCTGATCAAGACACAAGAGAGAAAGATGAGTTAGTACTGGGATAGAGTGAAGACTTGGGAACCCAATACTGAACCACACGACGCCTCCGAGCACCAGCCACAAGAGAAGACTGGACTCGAGTGTCTCTCTGACATTTAACCCTAACAAGATCAGTAGCAACTCTAGTAGATGATCTAGGAGCTGAAACTGGGTTGGCCCGTAGTGGTGCAAAGGCCGGACCACCCCAATGTGGCTACCTAAAACTCCTACTAGAAAACACCTAACGCCGCTGATATCTACCTTGATGAGAAAAACGAGGAATATCAAGAGGACGGCGGAAAGACTGACCACGAGCAGCTCCAGGGCTAAAACTTGAAGAAACAGCATGAAAACCGAGTCCTGAACGCTGCCCAAAAAACAGACGACTCTCTAACCTGTCTAGAAGCAGTGTGTGCCTTAGGAGCACTCAGAGTCTGGGAATGAGCCTGATTACCCCTAAGAGAAGCAACACGCTCACGCTGAGTGTTCTACGCCCGCCTGAAACAGAAATCTACTAGGTGACCATCCTTCTTACAGAAGATGCATGTGTACTTCGCCTTGCTAGAGGCAGAAGCAACAGGAGTAACAACCTTATGATAAAAAATCCCATGGACAACCCAAGCAGACCTAAACAAAGTGGTACTCACTCTGTGAGCTACCAATATCTCATCACTCTTGGAGCCGCGCACAATGGTAGGAGGATGCACCCGAGCATGCTCCAAGGGGTCAAATTCTAGACCCTGATTAAATATGCTAATCTTGGATTGGTCAAGAATAAGATTGAGTTTCTTCTTGCCTCCTACAAACTTCTCAAGAGTGCTCATGAGATATTCACACTACCGGAAGAAAGAGGCACATGAAGAACAGGGAAGAGAGGAAGAAGAAGAACCAGAAAGGGAAGCTCTCTCAGCACGTGTATTTTTCTCCTTCAGCACGGCTGCCTCAATCTTGAGGGCCTCACAAGAAACGCACGATGCATTTCTAATTCTATGGACTTGGTCTTCTAACTTCTTCCTAAGTTCGACATGGATTTTATCCAAGTCCCCCTCAATTACATTACATCGCAAGCAACTTTCTTGTGACTTATCTAGTAAGTCCTTAGCAAGTTTAGCACACTTGACATTTAGTGATTCATTGTCAAGTTTTAGTTGCCTACAGCCCTCACATGAGCTGACTTGGTCCTTAGAAGCATGTATTTCAAGTTCATCATTTCTAGAAGAAAGCTTCCTAAGGTGATCGCTCATGGCATTAATTTCAGCAAGCAATTTAGGGCAATTAGAGCATGATGGAGTAGAGTGAGCATGAAGAAAACTAGCATCTAGTGCAATAGCATCAACAGAATCATCGCTAGCATTCTTCAACTAAGACTATCTAGTTCAGATAACACACTATCATGCATAGTCCTTAGGTTCTCCAACTCCACAAGAAGTGCATCACACAAAGAACAGTCATCAGTGACTCGAGAGGGAGAAGATATAAGAGAAGCTAACTCTCGAGTTAAGGTACCTACTTCCTTCTCTAGCTCCACACACCTAGCTCTAGCTCTAGAATGAAATTTTCCTAATTTACAGAAAGCTTCATTGAGCAGGTCATAGGAGGGTACCTCGTCCGAATCGCTGTAGAGCTCGGAGTCGCTGATGCCGTTGGCATCGGCCATGAAGCACATGTCGGAGAAGTCATCGCCGCTCTTCTTCTCTTGCAGTTCATCCTCACCCTCGTCGCTCCATGTCTCCGTGTCGGAGAGGTTGATGTCGTCAAGCACGGCGAGGACGCGGTGGAAGAGCTTCTTGTTCTTGGAGAAGTTGCAGTACTTCTTTTCACACGCTGCCTTGCGAACTGGAGGCTTCTTGTTGCGGTTCTTATCGATGTAGTCGTTCTTTGCCGAACCGTCGGTGTCGTTCTTTGCCTTCTCACCGTCTTGTATGCATGTCAAAATTTGCGAGCAAGAAGAGCAAGCTCATTTTCTGGAAATTTTTCCAGTTGGTCATCGCTTAGCTCGCAAAGGGCGAAAAGAGAGAAACCAGCAGAAAGATCAAGAGAAGATCCAGTGGGATCAGTGACCAAGGCCATCGACTGTGATTTCGAGTTGCGAGAGATGACGTCGATCTCATGAGTCTTGAGACGGGAATAAAGCCCATCAAGATTAAAGGTCGACAAGTCAGTATTGTCCTTGATGGTGGTCACTTTCATTTCCCAAACTCGAAGATCGAGTGCGGTCAAGAAATGTCGAGCATTATCCGAGTCAGGGTATATGCAACCGAATGCTCGAAGGTTGCTCAAAATCTTCGTAAATTGACCAAAGCACTCGTCAAGACTCTCACCAGCGTGTTGTTCAAACTTGTTGAACTCACGCTTGAACTGGTCCTGCCTCACGGTCTTGATTTGAGTAGTGCCCTCTGAAGGGAAACGCGGTATGCTACGCTAGCACAAAAAAAAACTACCGCGCAACCAGAAAGCTACTCGCAAGAAGGGGATCATAGATAAGATTACCACTAGACGCGCAGTTGCGGAATCCTTCGCGCCGATGTAGTGGTTCGTCCTCGCCGCGATCGTTGCGTCGATGTAGTGGATCGCCCTCGCCTCGCCGTGGATCGCCCTCCCACGCCGCTTGATCGCAGCAGCGTCACCGATGAGTCCACACGCCCGAGAGATGGAACGCGTGCGTGTGTGCAAGCACCTAGTCGCTCGGCGGGCGCGAGAGGAGGAGGCTAGGGTTTCAAGTGAATCAAACCTAAACCGTGGAAAGCACACTCTGCGCCTCCTCCTCCCCTCCTTATATAGCCACGAGATGAAACCCTAAACCAGGCCCACCAAATGCTAAGCCCACGAGGTTCATTAATTACGGATCCAATCCAAATTAATGCGCCCCAATTTTATTAAGTGTGTGACCTGCGAGTTCACATACGTTTGGACATGGATTCGGAAAACTCCTTTTCAATCCAATAGTTGGTAGCGGCTTCTTGCAAAGTATGCCAACTCCCAAACATACTGTGATCAAATCGAACAGAACCTATCAAAAGAACTCATGTAATGATCCCTTTGCCAAGTATATGAAGATTGATCTCAAGGCGAGAAGCATGTCATCCTTTGATGATTCAATCCATCTCTCGTATCCGTGATATATTAATAAGTTGTGATTGACTCCTCAATCACGGCATGGCCATGCACTTTCTTAATCATATCACACGAGTGGCCTTGTCATATATCTCCGTTTCATTGGAGTGGCAAATTCCATCTTGACTGCTCACTTCCCTCTGCACGTTTCATAGTAAACATGAAAGCTACCTTTATAACTATCCTGTTAGGAAGTAGTGTTTGATAGCCCCAAGGAAAACTATTACACATGTAGGGAATATGACAATCTCAGTGTCTAAGGATCATACATCTTCTAGGTATGAGATACACGATGACACATAAGAATGAAACATTCTCACGAAGGTCCCATAGCGGGTCTATCTAACCCATGTTCTTCAACATGGTCCACAATGTAGAGATGATATCTCCATATCCCATGATCTATGAAGCATGATCATCGATCACTACATGTGCTGATCTATTCATCGTAGTCCTATACGATGATATCCGATCAGAGATATTTATCGAATTACATCATTAAGTAAAGAGCTTCATAATCAAGTCACATACTTGTTGATCAATACAATGATATACATTCATTGGACCAATAATCATATTATTATTCATAAACATAGTCATGTTACAATCATCTAAATGATTGCCTCAAGGGCATAACACTAACACCCTCATGGTAAGCATCGAGGGTCACCCAAATCTCGTGAGCGGAACAGAGGTGAGAAATCCTATCATACTCACTGCGGCTAAGACCCTGTATGAGAATGTTCCTTGCCTTAGCGTTCACCTCAACATCAGCCATATTTCCGACCGTGATGTTTTCATCAGAAGGAACCTCATACGAGAGTTTCACCTTGTGCCATATCAGGAAGCCCTGGGTAGTGATGTACAGTATGACTCCATCCACGATTTCCAAAACGGAAAATCAACTCTAGCAAAAATAGGAGGCTTGGTGGAATACTTGTCCATCGCCATGGCTCTTGAGACCGGTCAAGATCTATGAAAGAGCAAAATTCGCTCTGATAGCAATTGATGGATCGAAATGGCGATCAAAGGGGGGTGAATGATCCCAAATAAAAATTTTCCCCACTCAAAGTGTTCCAAACAATCTCACAATAAAAATCTGAAACACCCAAAGATTTTCCTTCAAACTAGTGTTTCTCAGATTCGCACACCCTCCAAAACCCGAACAATTAGACAACTATATGTACCCCTAGCTTGCATGGATGATAACCATGAATCATGTGAGGGATTTTTTAATCACAATCATGGTTGTCAAGTGTCCAAACAAAGAGGAATCAATTCAAAGACTACTTTTCTAAAATAGATAAAGCTAAAACACCAAAGTCTCTTTCCAGAAAAGTAAAAACAGATTTTTCAGGAATTGTCCTCAATTGGAGGAGCAGGTGGTTGGTGAGTTTTTGTTGCTCTAAAATTTTTGGAAATTTTTATACATATGAGAAGATGAGTCATGAAAAATTCCACCAAAAATCACCTCAAAATGCTTTGTATAATAAACATGAAAAATCAAGAATTACAGACAATCAGGAACTTCGACCAGAAAGTTTGAGGCTCGGTATTTACTTCATAGCGCTCAAACGGTGCCGCCAGAGAACTCAAAATTTTGCCAGAGATGGATATATGAGTTCCGCAGCTTCTCCAAGAAGAATCACATAAAAAAGATTTTTATATATTTTTATAAAAATCAAAGACTGAATGCTGCGGGAAGAACAAGTTCTGGACAGATTTGCAATTCGATAAAAAACTTGATCTCTAGTCTATCCAAGGGTGCAAGAAAGATGTAAAACCATATGAAAACCCTCACGAAATCCTAAAAGAACAGCATTTAGAAGGAGCGGAGGCAAATCCAAATTGCGAGAAAGTAAATTGCGAGAATGTAAAAGCGGGAAAGTAAATTCTGAATTTAAATTGCGTAAAGTAAAGACATAATGTAAATGGGCAATTTAAATTCACAATAAGGTAAAGAAATTTTTTGTATTTTCTGGAAGGAGAGGTTACAAAGCCTCACATTCATGTGGGCAAAGCTCAAAGGAGCATCAAAAACCTCAAAACCTTCAAGAGGTGAAGGCTACCCCTCCACCCCTATTTATACAACTCTTGGGCCACCTACCACCTTTGGATGAGCCTCTAAACCCTAGAGCATCCATCAAGGGCTAGGAATAACCCACTCAACCAGCCATGCAAGGGTTCACCCAAAACCCACCACACAAATAGGTTTTCTTGCACGGTTTTCAAAGCATACTAACTAGACCCGCTAACCTATCAACTAGACCATGATCCAATGGTGCTCATTGATCCACGCAACGTCTAGCTTGCATCTCATCCGTTCCTTGTCTTCAAGGCTTGCCACGACTCCGTCTCCGATCATCTTCTGGCGATCACCGACCATCTGGACCTCCGACGCTCCTCGCCTAGGCCCGATCATCTTTCTCCTCACCATGACCTAACATCGTTGTCCTGCAACCATCAAAAACAAGGAAATACCTCACATAGCAATGCCCACAAAGATATGCAATAGATTTATCACAGTCCACAAATTAAAATTCATTTTTGTTCGTCCTGGCCGGTACTACCGCAAAAACAGGAGAAGACTCAAATTGCTTCAAATTCTAATTTAAATCATACTCAAAACTGAGCACACCTTGCTCAAATAAAATCAAATACTCATCACAAACATGGATGGACCTCCACATGGTCCTTCACAAAACTTCCTAGTAGTGCTGTACTCATCTAGGATCGTCCTGACCATCTCTACCAGGGTCCTGTTCTTCCTTTCCACTATGTCATTTTGCTGAGGGACGTAGGGAGAGGAGGACTAATGCTCTAAACCAGACTCCACACAGAAACTCTCAAAATAGGAGTTCTTGAACTCCGTGCCATTGTCACTGCGTATAGCTCGTAGGGCACCTGGGAGCTCAAGAGACAACCTATGAACCAAACCCCCGAAATGGGTAAAAGACTCATCCTTTGAGGCCATAAAAAACACCCAAGAGTACCTCGAAAAATCATCGACAATGACAAGAACAAACCACTTCCCACCCGATGACTGCACTCGAGCTGGACCAACAGTGTCCATATGTAAAAGCTATCCTGGTGCATCAGACATCACAACAGTGATTGGAGGATGAGAAGCAGAAACCATCTTGCTATGTTGGCAAGGAGAGCAAACTAAGTCTTTGACCATCTTGAGTTTAGGCAAACCACGAATGAGACCATGATTGCCAACTCGAGTCAATTGGTCGAAGCCGATGTGACCAAGTCTCCTATGCCCGAAAGAGAGATCACGGGACTCAGAAGCAATCAAACACCGAAGAGAGTCTCCAGAAGAAACAGAAAAATTGGCACGGAAGGCTCTCCCAAATCTAGAAATCCCGCAAACTAATTCTCCTGATGAATTGAGTATCCTACAGGCACTACTCTTGAAGCTTACCTCGAAAGAGTCATCGATAAGCTGTGAAATAGAAAGCAGATTGCATTGCAGCTTACTTACTAAAGCAACATCATTAAGAATAAAATTATCATAAATGTTGATGGTACCTTTAGCAATGACTCTACCTGAATAAAATTATCATCACTGGGGTTGAGTCTCCGGTCATATTACGAGAACAACCGAAGTCAACAATCCAAACCTTTCTCTTCCCCATCCGACGAACCTGATCAAGCCAAAAGAGAGAGATGACTCAGTACTGGGATAAAGTGAAGACTTGAGGACCCAATACTAAACCACACGACACCTCAGAGTACTAACCACAGAAGAAGACTAGACTCGATTGAATCTTTGACACTCAACTCTCTCAAGATTAGTAGCAACCATAGAAGAAGATCTAGGAACCGAAACTGCATTGGCCAGCCGTGGTGCAAAGGCCGGACAACCCCAGTGAGGCTGCCTAAATATCCTACCAGAAAACACCTCACGCTGCTGATATCTACCCCGATAAGAAAAATGAGGAATATCAAGAGGATAGGGGAAACACTGGCCACGAAAAGCTCCAGGACTAAAACTCGACTGAACAGCCAGAAAATCGAGTCCTGGACACTGCCCAAAAATAGGTGACTCTCTAACTTGTCTAGAAGCAGTGTGTGCTTTAGGAACACTCAGAGTCTAGGGATGACCCTGAATACCCCTCAAAGCTGCCACACGCTCACGCCTTGTGATCTTGGCGGGCCTAAAATAGAAATCTACTAGGTGTCTATCCTTCTGATAGGAGCATATATACTTCACCTTACTAGAGGCAGAAGCAACAGGAGAAGCAACCTTCTTGTTAGAGATCCTATGGGCAACCCCAGCAGACCTAAACACAGTGGTACTCACCCTGCGAGCTACCACGATCGCACCACTTTTGGAGCTACCCACAATGATAGGAGGATGAGTCCTAGCGTGCTCCAAGTAGTCAAATCCTAGACCCTGATTGAATAGGCTAATCTTGGATTGGTCTAGAATGAGATTTAGCTTCTTCTTGCCTTCAACAAACATCTCGAGAGTGCTCATGAGATACTCACACTCCCGGAAGAAAGAGGCACATGAAGAACAAGGAAGGGAAGAGGAAGAAGAACCAGACAGAGAAGAACAACCAGCAAGTGCATTTTTCTCCCTCAGCACGGCTGCCTCAATCTTGAGGTCCTCACAAGAAATGCAAGGAGCATTTATAATCCTAAGGGCTTGGTCTTCTAGCTTCTTCCTAAGTTTGACTTGAATTTTATCCAAGTCCCCCTCAATCTCAGCACATCTCAAGCAACTTTCTTATGACTTAGCTAGTAAGTCCTTAGCAAGATTAGCACACTTGATATTTAAAGATTCATTGTCAAGTTTTAGTTGCTTACAGCTCTCACATGAGCTGACGAAGTCCTTAGAAGCATGCAATTCGAGTTCATTGTTTCTAGAAGATAGCTTCCTAAGGTGATTGCTCATGGCATTAATTTCAACAAGCAATTTAGGGTAATTTTCACACAATGCACTAGTGTGAACATTAACAAAGCTAGCATCGACAGGAATAGCATTAACAGAACTAGTGCTAGCATTCTTCGACCTAAGACTCTCAAGCTCAGAAACCACACTATCATGCATAGTCCTTAGGTTCTCAAGCTTCACAAGCAAACCATCGCAAAGAATACTGAAGGACCATGTGGAGGTCTACCCAGATTTATGATGAGTATTTGGCTATATTTGAGCTTGGGTTGCTCTTGTTTGAGTTTGATTTGAAATGGATTTTCAAATGAAAGCAATTTGAGGTCTTCTCTGTTTTCCTGGAGCTACCGGTCATGGTAGTGCGGTGCTACCGGGCGAGCGGTAGCACCGGACCAAATGGCGGTGCAATAATTCCAGAGAGGGCATTTTTTGGGGTTTTGGCCGGGCGGTGCTACTAGCCATGGTAGCCCGGTGCTACCGAGTGAGCGGTAGCACCAGACTTTGGAGCAGTGTGAAAATTTCAGAGAGGGATGTTCTCTGGTGTTTGCGCAGTGCGGTGCTACTGGCATGAGTGCGGTAGCACCGGTCCACCATGGGCGGTGCTACCGGCCTAAGGGCGGTAGCGGCCAGAATGAACAAAGATGAATTTCAATGTGTGGACTTTGATGAATTTCTTGCATATCTTTGTGGGCATTATTATGTGAGGAGTTTCCTTGTTTTTGATGGTTGCATGTCGACGATGCTAGATCATGGTGAGGCGAAGTATGACTGGGACTAGGCGAGGAGCGTCGGAGGTCCAGAGGTTGGTGATCGCCGGAAGATGATCGGAGGCAGAGTCGTGGCAAGCCGTGAAGACAAGGAATGGATGAGATGCTAGCTAGGCACTGCGTGGATCAATGAGGACCATTGGATCTTGGTCTAGTCGATAGGTTAGCGGGTCTAGTTAGTGTGTTTTGAGAACCGTGCATGAAAACCCATTATGTGTTGTTGGTTTTGTGTGAACCCTTGCATGGCTGGTTGAGTGGGTTAATCCTAGCCCTTGATGGATGCTCTAGGGTTTAGAGGCTCATCCAAGGGTGGTAGGTGGCCCAAAAGTTGTATAAATAGGGGTGGAGGGGTAGCCTTCCCCCTTGAATGTTTTGAGGTTTTTGATGCTCCTTTGAGCTTTGCCCACATGAATGTGAGGCTTTGTAATCTCTCCTTCTAGAAATGAAAAGTTTTTCATTTATGTTCTTACTCAATTTCCTTTATGCATTTACATTACCCATTTAAATTTTGCATTTACTTTCTTGAAATTTACATTTACGCAATTTGGATTTGCCTCCTCTCCTTCTACATGCTTACAAATCTTTGTTGAGGTTGATTTTTGATGAATGATTCTTCTTCTAAAGTTATATTCTCAATCATCTAAAGAAATCCATGCGTTCTTCTTGCAAGAAGTTCTTCCTTGCGTTCTTGAATGTTTGATCTTGTAGATTGTGTTGCCTTGAGTTTCGTCGTGGTCTTATGCCTGCTGGGATGTGTGGGGAGTCATTTAAGATCATCTTGATCATCATAGCCCCACGAGCAAGCCTCGATCGAAGTTCTTTCGATTTTTGTTGAAACTTGGTGCGTTCTTCCTTCCCGGGCAAAAAGGTCAGAACTTTGACGTCAATCATTGTGACTGAAGATTGGAATAAGTTCCTGACATCCCGAGGACCTTATCTACCAAGTTTCATTCAGTTTGGATCAACGGATCAAAAGATTCATCAATTTTCGTTTTGAACCCGTGTTGAAAATGCTATTCATATGCATGTTTACTGTAGCTATCGGCCGAAGGCTGAAAACTGAGAAAATTGATTCTTCCATTTCTATTTGATTGCTAAGGGTGTTGGCTTGGTTTCTTTGGGTGAATAATTTCTTTTGTGATCTTCTTTGAGGGATAAAAATTAATTTGGGATCATTCACCCCCCTCTGATCACCATCTCAATCTTTCAAATACAGTCATCAGTGACTTGGGAGGGAGAAGATCTAAGAGAAGCTAACTCCCGAGTCAAGGTACCTACTTCCTTCTCTAGCTCCATACACCTAGCTCTAGCTCTAGCTTGAAATTTTTCTAATTTGTAGAAAGCTTAATTGAGCTGGTCGTAGGAGGGTACCTCGTCCGAGTTGCTGTAAAGCTCGGAGTCGCTGATGCCGTTGGCGTCCGCCATGGTACTATCTCTCTTCTTGTTTGTCCCTTAGAAACTTTTTTGATGCAGACTTTGCCGGCTGTAGGAAAGATAGGAAGAGCACTTCTGGTACTTGCCAATTCATTGGCACTTCTTTTGTTTCTTGGTCATCTATGAAGCAGTCCGGAGTTGCACAGTCCACTGCTGGGGCCGAGTACGTCGTTGCAACTTGTTGTTGTAGTCAGGTGCTTTGGATGAGATCGATCTTGCGGGACTTTGCGTTAGAAATAGAGAGTGTTCCACTTTCTGTGACAACACTTCTGCTATTTGCGTTGCTAAAAACCCAGTGCAGCACTCCAGGACCAAGCATATAGATATTAGATATCACTTCCTTAGAGACCATGTGGAGAAGGGTGATATAGCGCTTCAGTTTGTGAAGAGTGACCACCAGATTGCTGTCGGGACCCAATTCTGAGAATCCGGACACTCTGTGCATTCTGTGCCAGTCCAGGATCACGTTGGCACACACAGTCTTTACAGGGTTGCACATTGCAGACATTACAGCGATATCATAAATAGTGCAAACATTTATATAAACTGAATTGTACGACCTTATGGTCTCCTTACATAAATTAGCCACGTAGGGCTTACATTATCAGAGTAAGAAAGAAAACAGCGGAAAACAAATAAACTTCGTGGAAGCTTTCATCTTGCCACAAGCAATCGACTGGGCTTGCTCCCTAATTGTTCGGCTCTTCAATGTACTTCTCCTCCCAGGCTGGCGTGGACTCCTCTACTAAATGAGCAAGATCCAAGCCATTCATTGAATCAACAGTCAGATCTTATGTGTCACGCCGCACTGCGTCGAATCCACGCGACACGCGTCGCGCATCAGACGGTCGCTCGGATCCAACGGCTTGATCCCACGCACCGACTCGACGACACATTGCGTTCTGCGCCTCCACGCGTCGCGCATCCGGTGGGACTCCCGGATCCGACGGCTGAATTTCGCATTCGTTCGGCGGCGTCTCGGTTCACGCGCGTCCATGCGGCAAGATCGCAGCGGTGAGCCCGAAAGCAACGGTCGGATCTGGTCTCCGCCCCGGTCAACGCGCACACGCGTCTACGCGCGATTCGGTGGGAGTGCGGCGTCATCTCCGCCGCACGTTCAAATCTGAACGACGCGGATTCACGCGACACAGCTCAACCCACAACTACCGTTTAGATCTAATCCAATGGCCCACGGTACCCGAGTTGATTACTGTTCATCTTAACTACGCGACGCAATCTCACGCGTACACTAACGATCCAACGACTGAGACCTAAACAAGCACATAAACTAAATCTAATCACCACCGTTCAATCTAGATCTAACGGTCAAGATTAACACTGGGTAAGAAAAGGGATGAGCGACGTGGATGTACCAGAACCGTGCGATGCAGATCGAATGGTCGACGAGGCTTGACGAAGTCGACGGCAGTGAGGGAGCGAAGGTTGCCGGAGCTGGGGAAGACAACGCAGTTGACGATGCCGTGGTGTCTCTCTAGCGTGAAGAACTGGCGCATTCGATGTGTCTCGGCGAGAGCGCTACTCCGGTGGCCTCGGCGACGGCGGAGACTGAACGGACGGCGAGCAAAAGGCGAAAAACTACGGCGGCGCACTCGAGCAACTACGGCGAGCTAGAACGGAGTCTCTGGGACATCTCGACATGCGTGCGAGGAGTCAAAAGAAGCGGCGCGAGGAGCTCTGCACGACGCACATCAGCGGCGACTATGAAGACGCCTCGACGTGCGCTCAAACACCGGCAAAACAAGCGAAAACGCTCGGCGGTGTTAACTTCGGCGATTACGCCCGATCTCACTGACGTGGCTCCATCTCGACCGTCCAAGCAGCGACGATCTGATGGCGCACGTACGCGATCGACGCGGCGTAACGGTGACCGTTGGATATCGATCCGACGGACCGAACACGCGGTGGCTAGGGTTTCGGCGAAGCGGCTGCGCGGGCTGACATGGGCCGGACCGAAGCGTTTCGGCCCAAATACTATTCACCCAATTTTTGAAACATTTCTGATTAAAAATAAATCAGATAAATAAACAAAGCCAAAATAAATAGCAAAATACCCGGAAAAATCCAGAAAAATTCTGGAAAATATTTTGGAACATGCTGAACTCAAATAAAATATTTCCAACAAAACTTTGCATTAAATTTTTATAATATTTTAATTAAATTCAAGAAAAACCATATTTGAATAAATCCAAATTTCTTTTCAATAAATCTCCAAAAAATTTCAAAAGTCAAAATAACTCCAAAATTTAAATTAATGAAATTTTTAGGGTGTTACAAACCTCCCCCCTTAACAGAATCTCGTCCGCGAGATTCAGGGCTGTCTATAGAAATAGGTTAGGAAATTCCTTCTTTAGGTCTCCTTCGCGTTCCCAAGTTGCTTCACTTTTCGAATGGTTACTCCACTGGACTCTGCAAAATCGTGTCGACTTGTTCCTTGTTTCTCTGTCCATCGTGTCCAAAATCTTCACCGGATAATCTTTATAAGTCAGATCTTCTTGTAGCTCTATTGCTTCCAATGGTGTTTGTTCTTCTGGCACCCGAAGGCATTTCTTCAATTGCGACACATGGAATACATCATGTACCCCTGCCAATGACTACGGCAACTCCAGTTGGAACGCAACTTCACCTTTGCGACTAAGAATCTTGAATGGTCCGACATATCTGGGTGCGAGCTTCCCTTTTGCATGGAATCTTTTGACTCCTTTAAGAGGGGTGACTTTGAGGTACACAAAGTCTTCAGGTTCAAAGCTCAATTCCCTGCGACGATTGTCGGCATAGCTCTTCTGCATTGACTGAGCAATCTTCAGTCTCTCTCTAATCATGGTGATCTGATCTTCCGCTTTCTGAAGTATATCCGGACCAAAAACATGTCGCTCACCGGTCTCATTCTAGTTCAACGGTGTTCGACAAGATCGACCATACAAAGCTTCAAATGGATACATCTGCAAACTTGCTTGATAACTGTTATTGTAGCTGAACTCAGCATAAGGCAAGCACTTGTCCCAGGAAGTAGAATATGCTAAAGCACAAGCCCTCAGCATATCTTCCAATATCTGGTTAACTCTCTCAGTTTGACCATCTGTCTGCGGATGGTATGCTATACTGAAGTTTAAACGAGTTCCCATTGCCTCATGTAGCTTACCACAGAATCTTGAAGTAAACTGAGTTCCTCTGTCCGACACTATCTTCTTTGGTACTCCATGCAAATAGACAATTCTTGCCATATACAATTCTGCTAACCGATCCCCTGAGTAAGTGGTCTTTACTGGTATAAAATGTGCCACTTTAGTTAAACGATCTACTATGACCCATATGTAATCATATCCACTTTGAGTTCTGGGTAAACCGGTTATGAAGTCCATACCGATATCTTCCCATTTCCACTAAGGTATCTTTAAGGGTTGTAATAATCCCGCTGGTCTCTGATGCATTGCTTTGACTCTTTGACATATGTCACATAATGCAACATATTCGGCGACTTTCCGTTTCATGCTTGGCCACCAAAATCTTTCCTTTAGATCCTGGTACATTTTGGCACTTCCTGGATGAATTGAGTACTTAGAGTCATGGGCTTCCTCCAAAATTAACTGCTTCAGATCCTTTTTGTTAGGCACACAAATGCGCCCTTTAAACCACATAGTACCTTGCTCATCCAGCTTGAAATCCTTTGCCTTACCTGCATCCATTTTGGACTTAATTCTCTGGATTTTGTCGTCATCTTTTTGTCCTTCCCTGATCTGATCTTCCAGGGTAGGTTTTACTTCCAAGGCTGCTAAGAATCCTTCTAGTACCATTTCCAGTTCTAATTTTTGGGAATCCTTACACAATTCTGCCTGACTTGATTCCAGCAGCGTATTTACACTGTGGTTCTTTCTACTCAAGGCATCCGCCACCACGTTGGCTTTACCAGGATGGTAATGAATTCCAACATTATAATCCTTGATTAACTCTAGCCATCTTCTTTGCCTCATATTTAGGTCAGCTTGTGTGAAAATATACTTAAGACTTTTATGGTCGATATATACTTCACATCTGTTTCCGATGAGATAGTGATGCCATATTTTTAGGGCATGCACTACCGCAGCCAATTCCAGATCATGGGTCGGATAATTTTCCTCATGTGGCCTCAATTGCCTCGATGCATATGCTACCACCTTTCGGTTTTGCATCAACACGCATCCCAATCCCTGACACGAGGCATCACAATAGATGTCGAAGCTTTGATGAGCGACAGGTAAGACTAGTACAGGTGCTGACGTTAATCGTTTCTTCAACTCCTCAAAACTCTTTTCACATTCTGGTGTCCACAAGAATTTCTTTTCCTTTTTCAACAATTGCATAAGGGATCTCGCAATTGTAGAAAATCCTTCAATAAAACGACGGTAATATCTCGCCATTCCAAGAAAACTACGGATTTGGGTTACTGACTTCGGTTGCTCCCAATGCAATACTGCTTCCACTTTGCTTGGATCTACTGTAACTCCTTCAGCGGTCATTATGTGCCCAAGAAATTCAACCTTATTCTTCTAGAAATCACATTTCCTAAATTTAGCAAACAACTGTTGTTCCCTTAACTTTTCAAGAACTAACCTTAAATGTTCGGCGTGCTCTTCCTTAGTCTTGGAGTAGACAAGGATATCATCTATAAACACGACAACGAACTTATCCAGGTATTCCATAAAAACCTTATTCATTAAGTTCATGAAATATGCTGGTGCATTTGTCAAACTGAATGACATAACTGTGAACTCGTAATGTCCATATCTTGACGAAAACGCAGTCTTCGGAATATCCTCTGATCGGATCTTCAATTGATGGTATCCCGATCGGAGATCAATCTTGGAAAAGACTCCTACTCCTCTCAACTGGTCAAATAAATCATCGATCCTTGGTGGCGGATATTTATTCTTTATCGTCACGTCATTGAGTGCACAATAGTCTATACACATTCTAAAACTCCCGTCCTTCTTCTTGACGAACAAGACAGGTGCTCCCCATGGCGATGAACTAGGTCTGATAAAACCTTTCTCCAACAGTTCTTCAATCTGTTTCTTCATTTCTACCAACTCATCTGTGGACATCCGGTAGGGTCTCTTAGCTTTGGGAGTTGTCCCTAGGACAAGTTCTATAACGAACTCGATATCCCTATCTGGCGGCATTCCAGGTAAATCCTCCAGAAAAACATCTGAGTATTCCCTGACTATTGGTACATCCTCTAAACTGATGGCCTTCATGCTGTTGACCATCAACTGTCCATCTCGCACTGCTGTTGCTTCAAACTCAATCCTTCTCCCTTCTGGGCTCTCGACTGATATGACTCTTCGTCCATAGTCCAACACTGCCTTGTGCTTAGTTAGCCAATCCATTCCTAGGATAATCCAGGGTTTGGGTATTCAGCACGATTAAGTTCGCTAGGAACTCTACTTCATTAATTATTAGTCTTACCCTAGAACATCCTACTTTTGATCGGAGTTCTGCTCCAGGGGATTGGACTATAAGCACCCATTTAAGATTCACTATATCCATATCATTCTGAACAGCAAAATCGTGGGAAATAAATGAATGTGAAGCTCCAGAATCGAATAAAACAGTAGCTGGTACTGAGTTTACTAGGAACTTACCCAGTACAACGTCCGTAGCATCCTGGACTTCATCTGCGGTGATGTGGTTGACTCGGCCTCGCGCGGTTGCTTGAGACGGAGTTGCCGATGATGTTGCTTCACGATTCACATTCGGCGCAGGAGTCCTTGCAAGTGTGTTTCCCAGGTTAAAGCGGACTGGGGTGACACCTCCTTTCTTTGGGTAGTTATTGGCAAAATGCCCCAACTCATTGCAGTGATAACATCGTCTTCCCGCTGCCTGGGAGTTCCCTCCAGTCTGTAACACCATTCTTGCCGGAGTTTGAGTATTCTGGCCCACTGGACGGTTTGTCAGTAGTGGTGCTCTATCACCGCTTCGGGGTTGGAATCGGACGAACTGTTGAGGTGCCGTCCTCTGCCTTTGTTGGCCCTGATGACCTCCTTGTTGCGCCATTCTGCGCTTCCGGTTGTCATCCAACTCTCGGCGCTTGTCTTCCAAAATAAGAGCCTTGTTAACCAGCTCCTGGAAGTCTGGGAATGTGTGGGTGATCAGTCCCACTTGTAACCCCACATTCAATCCCTTCATGAAGCGGGATTGTCTGGCCTTATCCGTCGCTACATCTTCTGGTGCGTAGCGTACCAGCTGGGTAAACTTGTTCAAGTAGTCGGCCACTGATTGGCCACCCTGCTTGAGATTCTGGAATTCCTCCTTCTTTAGATCCATGATACCCTCTGGTACATGGTATTGGCGGAAGGCTGTTGTGAACTCCTCCCATGAGATACCCTGAGGATCCTCGTGCGATGCATAGAAGTTTTCCCACCATTCTGCGGCGGTTCCCTCTAGTTGATGAGAGGCATAGAGTACCCTCTCATTTCCTACACATTGGGTAATGTGCAATTTCCTTTCGATAGTTCTCAGCCAATCATCTGCCTCCAACGGATTGACATTGCTTGAGAACGAGGGTGGACGAGTCCTCATTAACTCCGACAGTCTTGAGTAGGGGTGTGGTCCATGGTTACCCCCTGGTTGAACATTTACAGCAGCTTGGTTGGAGATCTGCTTCATGGTCTGCATCATCGTACTCATGAGCTAGGTTTGGGCAGCCAGAAAAGCTCCCATGTTCTGCAGATCAACTTGCGGCGGTTGAGGAACTGGCTCCTCATTCTGGTTGCCTGCCTGGTTAGCACCACTTCCACTGGCTCGAACGTTGCCAAGAGTCCTCACCATCTGTTGAAAGCTTCCAAGGTTAAGAAAAAGAAAGCATAGACAAGTAAAGGACTTATGCAGGGGAAGCATGTGTAACTTAATTCCTTTAGAAATTTTATTATTTCGATGAAATAGTATGGTTGCTTACAAGTGCCTAAGGGCAATGCAACACATACAAGATGCTTATAAACGAAAGCTAGCAAACAACATTAAAAGGCAACAACGACTCACACCTATTGGTGACTCTGAAACAAAGACGCGACTCAAACACTCGAGTCTCAACACTACACCAAACTAGACTCGATCACTCGACGAGCCATCTCGGCTGCGGTTCCCCCGGGGCATACACCGGCGGGTGCTCTGGCATGGGGCGAACTGGTCCTGGTGACCACCCCCCTCTGCCACTGCTGGCGCTGAGGAGTCCTTATCCTCGAGCACGGCCTTCGGGTCCAACGGCTCCTCTAGCTCCGGCACCAGCTCCTCAGGGTCCTCCTCCTCATCGAGCTCCATCTCAGCCTCTGGCGGTATAGCGTAGAGCGCGTCCTCCAACTCTCCAATCCGCTAAAAAGCGAAAGACCTGATCTCCTGAAGGGTCTGCTCAACTGCCTCCAAAGCGGCATAGACCGACTGCAGCTTATGGACAGTTTGGTTCATAACCTGCTCCTGAGCAGTTGCAAATCGTGCAAGATGCACGACCGCCGCATCACCCTCCAGGTGAAGCTGTCCTCCTGGAGCTCCTCCCTCCTGTGGGTGCAGACGAAACACAGTGTCCCGAAGCTCCCTGGCATACGCCTGACCAATTCTCCGCATGGCCAGATGAGCGGTCTCCTAAATCCCGGCCTCGAAGGTAGCCCTCCGAACCGTGATACTGAACGGCTAGCTCACTCCCGCGTGCTCACAGGCGTAGACGGTGATTGACGTAGCCATGCCCCGAACATGACCATGGACCGCCCAGGTGCGACCACAGTACATGGGCCTATCGAATCCTCCAAGCACCTGAAGCATCCTCCACAACTCTGCGGCGTATCCACCAGTACGCTCTCCAAATGTGTGGATCCTCCTCACCATCTGCCAGCACAACTTTGGTCAGACCTCAGTTTTAAAATAAATAGATAATAGTGAGAATTCAACATGGATATGAAGTAAGAGAGAAAAGATAAGTCGAGATTTCATTGACATTCTTTCTCAAGTTATTAAATTTTAGAAAATAGTTTTATCCTCCAGACACAACCAACCTAGTTAGGGTCAAGACCTATAGTCAGCCTGCTCTGATGCCACCTCTGTCGGGACCCGATTCTGAGAATTTGGACCCTCTGTGCATTCTGTGCCAGTCCAGGATCACGCTGGCACACACAGTCTTTACATGGTTGCACATTGCAGACATTACAGCGATATCATAAATAGTGCAAACATTTATATAAACTGAATTGTACGACCTTATGGTCTCCTTACATAAATCAGCCACGCAGGGCTTACATTATCAGAGTAAGAAAGAAAACAATGGAAAACAAATAAACTTCGTGGAACCCTTCATCTTGCTACAAGCAACCGACTGGGCTTGCTCCCTAATTGTCCGGCTCTTCAATGTACTTCTCCCAGGCTAGCGTGGACTCCTCCACTGATGTTGGGGTTGATAGGCAAGGAGGGGTGAGTACTCAAGGCACTCAGCGAGTAATGCACAGAATGCGGTGCTATTACTACATGCGAGGCTTATTCCAAAGAATTGGATTACTTGGTTCTTTTGCATCAAACAGCATTTTTAAACTAGCATCTTATTTAGATTGAAAATAGTGAAACAGCTATATATAATGCTAAGTTCTTCAAACAGTTTTTCTTCAAAGATTCTCGGCACACAGCCTTAAACAGATCATTTTTAGCACTGGCACACAGCCACCCTCTCCATATTTTATTTTTGAAGATCTACCCCTTGACTGTAATCTCCGAGCAATGCTCAATACTGCGAGCACGGCTATTCGAATAGATGTTACACTCTGCAGAGGTTATACACTTTACCCACAAGATACAGCCGCTCACCACACAGGTGATTGTCCGCAACAAAGCCTTTCAGGAACTCCTACCTTAACCAATGAACCTCTTCGGTATTGCCTTCACTATTACTCCCCTCGCATAGAGCCGAAGTATAGGACATGCCAACACCGTTAGATGGGCACCAAGTCGTAGCACAGGTACGCTCCCCCGTACAGATACACCCCCGTGTACTATCACCCTGAGATTATAGAGGAAAGATAACAGAACCCTAATCAACTAGGTCTGTCCCATATCAGACATGTGGTTGTACGGATGACTCAGTTCAAAGACTTGCAAGGTGAAGTCCTTAGCTGACCAAGGCAAGACTTCCAACACTCAATAGTGGCACACAGCCCAATGTGGCACACAAACTCACATCACTCATTAGCCCATTGCCACACAGGCCCACCTGGCACACAGCCTCTTGCCACTTGCCCCGGTCTAAATCATTTCCCACCCGGTTGATTATTGTGCAACACATGCCAGCAATAACTCAACATCGGTACGGAACCATACGGGTCTCGTACTTCAATTTCATCATGTAGCATCATCACACTACTTTTCATAATACATTCAATATTTCATTAGTCAATATTGTAGTATTTCCGAAAGATCATTCATGATTCGTTGCAAGGCTAAACATCTATTCACGGTCTAGCCTCCTGTGTTGGCACAATATTATCATCCAACTAGTACAAGCAACCTAGGGTGACAATGACTTCAGGGCATACAAATAGTAATTTCAAGGTAGTATTTAACAATATGGGTTGATTAGCTACATTACCCAAATTAATTTAAATTCATTTTTAATTAATTTAGCATGCATAATTTCAAGCAAAATATATTTTAAAAACTGGGATCAAAATGGTCAAAGCATCACATGCCTTCAAAGAGTTGCTGGTCTTGATCCGAAGCTCGATCTTGAGCGACGAACTCTTCTTCGAAACTTTCCGGCAAATTTGCGTCTACGCGTAAAAATTACATATGCAATAAATAACTAAAACAGTAAACTATAAGACCTTAAAAATTCAAATAAAATTCATAAATGAAGAGATCTCAATTTTACAAATTTTTAGAGACTGGAATCACCTCAATCGGAGTTCAAATGCAAAAGTTATATCCTCTTAAAGTTTGCAAATATATTAAAAAGAATAAACCGAATTAACATAAATATTTTTCCACTAAAAACCCAGTTTATTGCGTCAGCATGACCTAATGATGACGTCAACACCGAAATGAAATTTGGCCGAAATATTTTTATATATAAAAATATTTATGACGTCAGCGATGACGTCAGCATGACACGTGGCAGCCTTCTGATGCCGCCACGTCGCCTCGGTCCACGGCTCAGATCGGTTCCACCGTGGACTCGGTCCACCAGCACAGTACATCCACGCGACAAGATCCGAGCCGTTCATTGAATCAACGGTCAGATCTTATGCGTCACACCACACTGCCTCGAATCCACGCGACACGCGTCGCGCATCCGACGGTCGCTCGGATCCAACGGCTTGATCCCACGCACCGACTCGTCGACGCATCGTGTTCTGCGCCTCCACGCGTCGCGCATCCGGCGAGACTCCCAGATCCGATGGCTGGATCTCGCGTTCGTTCGGCGGTGTCTCGATTCACGCGCGGCCATGCGGCAAGATCGCAGCGGTGCGCCCGAAAGTAACGGTCGGATCTGGTCTCTGCCCCGGTCAATGTGCACACGCGTCTACGCGCGATTCGGGGGGAGTGTGGCGTCATCTCCGCAGCACGTTCAAATATGAACGACGCAGATTCAGGCGACACAGCTCAACCCACAACTACCGTTTAGATCTAATCCAACGGCCCATGGTACCCGAGCTGATTACTCTTCATCTTAACTACGCGACGCAATCTCACGTGTACAATAACGATCCAACGGCTGAGATCTAAACAAGCACATAAACTAAATCTAATCACCACCGTTCAATCTAGATGTAACGGTCAAGATTAACGCTGGGTAAGAAAAGGGATCAGCGACGTGGACGTACCAAAACCGTGCGATGCTGATCGAACAGTCGATGAGGCTTGACGAAGTCCACGGCGGCGAGGGAGCGAAGGTTGCCGGAGCTAGGGAAGACAACGCGGTTGACGACGCTACGGTGTCTCTCCGGCATGAAGAACTGGCGTGTTCGACGCGTCTCGGCGAGAGCGCTACTCCGGTGGCCTCGGCGACGGCGGAGACTCAACGGACGGCGAGCAAAAGGCGAAAAATTACGGCGGCGCACTCGAGCAACTACGGCGAGCTAGAACGGAGTCTCTAGGGTGTCTCGACGTGCGTGCGAGGAGTCAAAAGAAGCGGCGCGAGGAGCTCTGCACGATGCACTCAGCGGCGACAATAAAGATGCCTTGACGTGCGCGCAAACACCGGCGAAACAAGCGGAAACGCTCGGCGGCGTTAACTCCGGCGATTACACCCGGTTTAACTGACGTGGCTCCATCTCGACCGTCCAAGCAGCGACTATCCGATGGCGCACTTAAGCGGGCGACGCGGCGCAACGGTGACCGTTGGATCTCGATCCGACGGACCGAACACGCGACAGCTAGGGTTTCGCGGCGGTACCGCAGACGTAGACGGCGTCTTGGTCGACTTTGGCGGACCAAGGGTTTCGGCCCAAATACTATTCACCCGATTTTTAAAACATTTCTGATGAAAAATAAATCATATAAATAAACAAAGCCAAAATAAATAGCAAAATACCCGGAAAAATCCAGAAAAATTCTGGAAAATATTTTGGAACATTCTGAACTCAAATAAAATATTTCCAACAAAACTTTGCATTAACTTTTTATATTAGTTTAATTAAATTCAAGAAAAACCATATTTGAATAAATCCAAATTTCTTTTCAATAAATCTCCAAAAAATTTCAAAAGTCAAAATAACTCCAAAATTTAAATTAATGAAATTTTTAGGGTGTTACAATTGCCGATATCTTTACCAAGCCTTTGGATAGCTCTAGATTTATGGCCTTGAGAGGAGAGATTGGAGTTGTGTGTCCTTACGGCATCTCTTGAGGGGGAGCTGGTTTGTATATTATGTATTATATATGTTTTCTTCTAGTATTTCCTTTCTTTTGCATCTTTTGGGTGATATTGGGCTTATTTCTAGAGTTTTGAGTTCACTTTACTTAGACTTCTAGCATGCTTTGCATGGACCTCTCATCTTATGCTATAGGTTGCTATCATGCACAATTAGCTATTCTCTCTTCTCTCTTGGTTGAGTTCCCTCACAGTCTTATAAGTCTAGCAGGTGTTGGGCCCCCTGGGTAGACAAGGTCTGTGTGCACTCCTTAGCTTGGGATCTAGAGTCAGCTTCTCTATGTAAGTCATCGGGGAAGATGAGAGCGAGTCTGAGCCATACTATTCTCTATTATCTTTTCTATGCTCTATAGCCACCCAGTTTGCAGTTTCTCGACTTCTTCTCCTCATTCTGTGTTTTTTATTTCGATTGAGTTATTTGGATCTTCTTTAAGCTTAATTCTACTAATCACTCAACTTGAACCAAATTTATGTTTAAAATTGATTCACTTGTTGAGGGGGAGCTTGAGAATCTGCTTAATGCATTGCATCTAGACTTTATTTTCTATTTTATAAGCTTTGTCTATTTTGCAAATGAGCTACTAATACTAGCTTAGATATGTCCAAGTTCACTTTGATTCATCTTGCTAAGCTTGTTAAAATTTGAAAATTAAAACTTTAAATGAAAACTTGATGAAACATATTGCTTTTACTTGCTATGTTTCTTCTCTAGGTACATATGCCGTTATTTGTGAAATTTTGGATTTCTACTAGAGTCCCTATAGCAACATAGGTGAAGCTAGGTGATCCATACTCGAGTCCTTCACATGCTCATAAATCCATGTGCTAAAATGAAAAAAAATTGACTCTTTTTGTGCAAATTGATCTCAACACCATACATTCATAAGACTGCCTCCCATTGCTCTTGGGATGAACTTGGGATGTATTGTGTATGACCAAGACCATCCTATTAAGTGCTCGTTTTGAGATGGTCGACTATGGCTTGAGTCAATCACACTTGAAAAATGCAAATAAAAAAACATAAGTAGGTAAAGAATGCAAATAATGTTACACATTTGCACCCCACTATATCATTTGAAGTCTTAAATAAAAAATTTGCATTAAAGATAATTGAGCTTGAAACACCTTGTATGCACATCTAGCTTTCCCAAAGTGTTGAGTAGGTTGAACTCTAGATTCTCCGTTTGATCCATTGTATAGCTTTTCTCCTAGTTTTAAAAACTTTGCCAAGTGTTGCACTTGTTAAATCATGCAAAAATGACATAGTTTTATTTATGCTTGTTAGCACATTTAACATTTGCACTTGGACATATCTTTGTTTAGCATAATCTGAACTTGAGTTGCTTGGTGTCGTACTTTGTATATATGATCACTTGGATAATTTTCAAAGCTCTTTTAGGATGCATTTTCATGCATAAATATGGAAAGGGGGAGAAAATGTCATCTTGATGCCTATATTGCCAAAAGGGTGAGAAATTGTAGAAAAAGGCATCATTCATCATTAAAAAAAGAAAGATAAAAATGTGAATGCATCTTGGTTATTATGATAATGGTAAAAACTTGCTATTTCTTAGGATCATAAGCATATTTGAGCTTTTGTGAGTTTTTAGTGGATTTTAGAGCTTTTGTGGAAAACTTGTTCTTTCTATTGGCTTGCTCTAAAATCCTCTTTGCCAACTTGGTCATGATATCATTTTCTTCACTCTGGACCAAGTTTCGCTTTGCAATCAATTTGCTCTCCTCTTCTCTCATTCAAAGTCAAATTTATGCCTTTTGTGTTGTTTGTCAATATACTCATCAAGGGGGGATTGAGAGACCATGTGAAGGTCTACCCATGTTGGTCATGAGTATTTGACTAAATTTGAGCTTGGTATGCTCTGGTTTGAGTTTGATTTGAATTGGATTTTCAAAATGAAGCGGTTTGAGTTGTGTCTACTAGGGGTGGTAGACTGGCCATGTTGAGGTGGTACAGTTGGCCAGGCAGCACTAACATATGGAGCGGTAGTTATATTCCAGAGAGGGTCTTCGCTAGGAATTCAAGTGAGCGGCACTACCGGCCATGCTGGAGCGGTAGTGCCAGCTGAGCGACAACCGGCCCCAGGAGGTGGTAGTGCCGACTTCATGAGCGAAGTTGATATTTGAATTTCGATTTTGGATGATTATTGCATATCTTTGTTGGACATTGCTATGTGATGAGTTTTCCTTGTTTTTGATGGTTGCAGGACGACGATGCTAGATCATGGTGAGGCGGAGCATGACCGGGACTAGGCGAGGTTTGTTGGAGGTCTAGATGGTCGAAGATCATCGAAGGATGATCGGAGATGAAGTCGCTGCGAACCTAGAAGACAAGGAATGGATGAGATGCTAGTAGAAGCTACTCGGATCAAATAAGGCCGTTGGATCGCGGTCTAGAAGATAGAGTAGTGGGTCTAGTTAGTACGCTTTAAGAAGCGTGCAAAACCAGTTATGTTTGTGGGCTTCGAGTTAGCCCATGTATAAGTGAGTGAGTCAATCCTAGTCCTTGATGGTGTTCCTTAGGGTTGAAGGAACTCATCCAAGGGTGGAGGATGACTCAAGATTAGTATAAATAGAGGGGTAGGGTAGCCTTCCCCTCCTTGAAGGTTTTTGTGCTCCTTTGAGCTTTGCCCATTTTGTTGTGAGGCTATGTAAACATCCCTTCCAGAAATGAAAACTTCATTTACTCATCTGTGAATTTACTTTACGCATTTACCTTATGCTTTAAATTCAGTCTTTAAATTCCGCAATTTACATTCTTGCAATTTACATTCATGCAAGTTGGATTTGCCTCCCCTCCTTCTACTTGCTTGTGCTTGTGCTGAGGATGAATGATTGATGGATGAGTCTTTCTCATATCATATCCCAATCATCTAGGCAACTCTTGTGTTCTTCCTTGTAAGAAACCGATCTTTTGCTCTCTAGGGGATTATTCTTGGAAGGTCGGGTTTTTGGTGTTCTTGTCTTGTGTTCTAGCTTGGTATGACATGTGGGAAGCCATCTATGATCATCTTGATTATCAAGAACCCATGAGCTAGCTGAGGGCCAAGTTTTTGTTTTTGTACCCGTTCTTGTGCACTCTTCCTTCAATTGGAAAAAGGTCAGAACTTTGACATCAATCCTTGCGATTGAAGGTTGGAATAGATTCCTGACATCCATAGGAAGGTGTCCACAAAGTTTAACGGTGTTTGGATCAGCCGATCAAAAGATTAATCAATTTTCCTTTTGAATAATGCTGATTTTTACTATTCCTGTGCTATTTTTTACTATAGCTACAGTTGTAGGATTGAGGATGCCAACTAGAGGGGGTGTGAATAGGCAGCTTTAAAAATTTCTTTTACGATTAATTAAAATCTCGCCTATGAACCCTTATCTCAAAACATAAATGATAATAGATGTGGAAGCAATAAACTAAGGTTTTGACAATTAAGGCCTAAATCAACTAGGCTCACTAAGTGCACTAGCTAATTATGTCTCTAACAATAATTTGCAATCCTAAATACAAGCAATCAAACCATAAATTCTATGAATATAAATTGCTTGAGTATAAATAAAGAATAGAATGCAAATCACAAGAGACACACCGATATTTTGCCGTGGTGTTCAGAGTCTTGCCGGTCTCTCCTATTCCACGTTGAGGCAAGCCCAATCCACTTTGGACCGGCTCCACGAATTGAGCACTCGCCTCGATTCCACTAGTGGTAGCTCTTTCCCCCTCCAGGTAGGCAAGCTTTGACCTTCACAACTTTGCCAGGCCTTCTCACAATCTCCTTGAGAAGGTCACCGCGCACGATGCCTCCACATGTCGTCTAGATGTCGGCAAACATCAAGAGTAACAAGTCAAGCCCTCAAGCTTGAGCTCCACCAAGTACAACACATGTACAATGGTGATCACCGAGTGCAACACATGCACAAGGCTCCCCTCAAGTTCAACACATGCACAAGAGGCTCTCAATCCTCTCCTAATTGCAACACATGCAATTAGAGCTCACTCTTAACTCAAGAGAAAAAATGGAAAAGGCAACACATGCACTTCATCTCCAAGAACTCCCCAAAACTCAAGAAGCCCGAATGTCAGCCCCAAGGCTCCTTTTATAGCATCTCTAAGGAAAACTAGCCATTAGGGGGCAAATTGTGCAAAAACCTAGCAAACCCGGTGCTACCGCACAACTGGGCCAGGTAACACCGGCTTCCAGGCCGACGGCTAGAAAAACTAGCCGTTACAGGAAATTCTGTGCTACCTGTTGGTGATATGCCCTTGAGGTAATCATAAAGATGATTTTATCACGCCTTATGTTTATGGAACAGTATAATTGTTTGTCCTTTAAATAAATATGGATTGGATTAATCAACAAGTGACTTGTTCGTTCAACTTTTTCCATATATCGATGTTATTCAAGTTATCCCTGATTGGTTATCATAATATAGGAAAATTATGCTTTATAGATCAACACATGTATTGATTGATGACCAAGTTTCACGGGTCATAGAGATATGGAGATATCTAATCAATAATATGGACACATGTTAGAGAACATGCGTTGGTTAGACCCATATGAGACACTGCGAGAATTGTTCTTATGTGTCATCAGTTGATCTCATGCATAGTGTATGTATGATCCTTAGACCTGAGATTACCATTGGTTTCCTAGATGTGTAATGATTCACTTAGGAGCTCCCAAACGCTACTCTTTAACCAGGTAGTTATAAAAGAAGCTTTCGGGTTTACCATGAAACATGCTGAGGTACATGAATGATCAAGATAGAATTTGATCCTCCTATATAACGGAGAGATATCTCCGGGCCCCTCAAGGTAGATGGATTAAGGAAGTGCCGAATGTGATTGAGAGTCAATCAAGATAAATTATTCCACTATGGTATCAGTGAAGAGATCGAGCTGTCATAGGATGACACGACTCTCGTGTTGAGCTCGATCTGATATCGTGAAGCAAAGGAAACATTACATTATCACACTATAGTAGGTTCGTCCAAAGCTTTATGGATATTTGGGACTCGATATGTATTGCTAGGTACTGCTATCGATTATCGGTCGAAAAGGTGTTTCTGAGTCGTGTCCAAATATGCATGAACCTACAGGGTCACACACTTAAGGGGTGGGAATATAGTGCTACGGATTGGATCCGTCACTAATGGGCCAAGTGGGCTTTATCCTTCGGTTGGGCCCTAATGTAGGGTTCGACCATGAGGGAGGGGGTGGCTATATAATGGGAAGAGGGCGCAGCCACCGAAACCCTAGCCGTCACCAGTTGAGCCTTCCCTTGCACTCTGGTGCTGGCACACCGATGCACGGCGTTCTTTTCCCCGAACGTGTGGACACCGGTAGAGGTATTGTTGCTACTGCAACACTGTTCGGGATGATCGACCACAGCAACGAGGAAGATCGACCACTGCCACTGGACGCGCACTTCGTTGATTCGGGCTGCATCAACTTCCTTCCGTTGCACTGCGCGTCTAGTGGTAACGATCCATGACCATCTACTTGCGTGGCTTTCTGGTTTACGAGGTAGAAATTTTTATTGTGCGCTAGTGTAGCCTACCCGTATCCCTTCAGTGGTATCAGAATCCCTGCGACCCTGCACAGGTTGATACATTGGACTCTTTGCAGAACTTATTTTTGCAGGATAATTGTGAATAATATGGCTCTCGTGTATGTGATGCATGGTCATGACGTGCGTGTCATGAAATATAGCCAAAGGCTACACATAATTGTATAACGGCATGCGTGTCGATTTGTGATGTTTGATGATCAATGTATTTCTATAATAGCTATTAGGAGTAATAGCTAGGTGGGATGGAGATCTCTATCATGATGGCTCGGTGAACAGGTGGCGTGGTAATGGAGATTGCTATATCAGGGGCTATACAATTTCACAGCTTAATATGATTATCTGTGATTTATTTTTCTGTTACACTGCTTTACATGCGATTTTACTAGATAATTCGATCATGTTAGAGTAGTTTCCCTCAAAGAAAATTAAGTTAATTTGATGCCTTGTCGAATTGTTGCAACTATCGAGTCTTGATTGTTGACTAGTGCGTCTACCAAAGCAGAGTGCAGTTACCTATCTTGACATGGTAGGGTATGTGTCGGACACATACAAGTGAACATTGGTTTAACTTAACTAGGCTATCAAAATGGTTTTGGGCCTAGGGGCATGGTGTTGAGTCGATGACATGAGATGTCACTCAACCAGCAAGAATTACATGAAATGTAATTAGCAAGGTGTCGCTTACCGAATGACATTAGGTTTCTAGTAGTGATGCCAAAGCTCACTAGGACTTACTGAAATTTGGTTCTTGACTCACTATATGTTGTTAGAGGGAACATGGTTTCATATATTGGGAATATCTTTTATTAAATTGTTTAGTAGAAGATCATGCATAAACATAGTGCTTATCTGTTGCATATTTATGTTGTAGATTAAATGTCACTTGTTAGTGTTATGCCCTTGAGGTAATCATTTAGATGATTGTAACATGACTATGTTTATGAATAATAATATGATTATTGGTCCAATGAATGTGTATCATTGTATTGATCAACAAGTATGTGACTTGCTTATGAAGCTCTTTACTTATTGATGTAATTCGATAAATATCTCTGAACAGATATCATCGTATAGGACAACGATGAATAGATCGACACATGTAGTGATCGATGATCATGCTTCATAGATCATGGGATATGGAGATATCATCTATACATTGTGGACGCATGTTGAAGAACATGGGTTAGATAGACCCGTCATGGGACACTGCGAGAATGTTACATTCTTATGTGTCATCAGTGTATCTCATACATAGTAGATGTATGATCCTTAGACCTGAGATTGTCATATTCCCTACATGTGTAATAGTTTTCCTTGGGGCTATGAAACACTACTTCCTAACCGGATAGTTATAAAGGTAGCTTTCATGTTTACTATGAAACGTGCAGAGGGAAGTGAGCAGTCAAGATGGAATTTGCCACTCCAATGAAACGGACATATATGACAAGGCTACTCATGTGATATGATTAACGAAGTGAATGGCCATGCCGTGATTGAGGAGTCAATCACAACTTATTAATATATCACGGATACGAGAGATGGATTGAATCATTAAAAGATGACATGCTTCTCACCTTGAGTTCAATCTTCATATACTTGGCAAAGGGATTATTACATGAGTACTTTTGATAGGTTCTGTCCGATTTGATCATAGTATGTTTGGGAGTTGGCATGCTTTGCAAGGAGCCGCTACCAACTATTGGATTGAAAAGGAGTTTTCCGAATCCATGTCCAAATGTACGTGAACCTGCAGGGTCACACACTTAGTAGGCTGGGACGCATTAATTTGGATTGGATCCGTAATTAATGGACCTCGTGGGCTTAGCACACTAATGGGCCCTGGTTTAGGGTTTCATCTCGTGGCTATATAAGAAGTGGAGGAGAGTGGGCGCAGGGTGTGCTTTCCACGGTTTAGAAGTGTTTCACCCGAAACCCTAGCCTCCTCCTCTCGTTGCCCCTGCCGAGCGACCAGGTGCTTGCACACTGACGCACGGTGTTTCATCCTCGGACGTGTGGACTACTGCGGTGACGCTGCTGCGACTACGGCGTGGGGGGACGATCCACAGCGAGGCGAGGACGATCCACTCCATCGACGCAACGACTGCGGCAAGGACGATCCACTACATCGACGCGTGAAGGATTTCGCAACTACGTGTCTAGTGGTAATCTAATCTATGATCCCCTTCTTGCGAGTAGCTTTCTGGTTATGCGGTAGATTTTTTTTGTTCTAACGTAGCATACCGCGTTCCTCTTCAGCACCTACTTCCTCCGCACCCAGTTTTAGCTTGCGTTTGATTCTTGAAAAAGATAAACTGAATGGAACAAACTTTATCGACTGATATCGCAATCTGAGAATCATTCTCAAATAATAAAAGAAGGAATATATTCTAGAGAAACCCTATCCCGATGAACCTGCTGAGAATGCCACTCGAGCTGAAAAGAATGAGTATGAAAAGCATTGCACTGATGCCATTGATGTTAGCTATCTCATGCTTGTCACCATGAACTCTGATCTTCAGAAGCAAAATGAGGACGTGGTTGCCTATAATATGATTGTGGGTTTGAAAGGCATATTTGAGAACCAAAATAGGGCTGACATGTACAACACCATGAAGTCTTTGTTTGCGTGCAGGCTAGCTGAAGGGAGTCCGGTCAGCCCTCATGTGATCAAAATGATTGGTTACATTGAGAGCTTGGGAAAGCTTGGTTTTCCCCTTGGTCCAGAGTTGGCCACTGATCTGGTTCTTCATTCGCTCCCTCGAGCCATTCATTTTGAGCTTTCATATGAATGGCATGGAGAAAGGTTTGACCATCTGCATGGGATGCTCAAGTTAGCCGAGGAAAGCATTAAGAAAAGCTCTAGTCATGTGATGATGGTTCACAAGACTACTAAGTTCAAGAAGAAGAAGTTCTCTAAGACTAGTGGTTAGGATAAGGGTGCGGGTAAGTCTCAAGATGAGATCTCGAGCAACAAGTCTAAGCTTCAGAAGCAAAAGGCTGGACCTGCACCCGATACTGTTTGCTTTTACTGCAAGGGGACAGGGCACTGGAAAAGGAATTGTACGAAGTACCTGGTAGACAAGAAGAAAGTAAGTACGACTTCCACTTCAGGTATTAGTGTTATAGAGATCAATATTGCTATTTCTCATATTAGTTCTTCGGTATTTGATACCGGATCGGTTGCTCATATTTGCAACTCGATGCAGAGACTAATAAAGTGTACAAGTTTGGCAAGAGATGAAGTAGAGCTTCATGTTGGCAATAAAGCAAGAGTTGCTGGATTGGCAGTTGGCACTTATCCATTATCTTTACCTTTAGGATTAGTTATGGAACTAAATAATTGTTATTATGTTCTAGCTTTGAGTAGAAACATTATCTCTGCTTCATGTTTGGAGGCAGAGGATTATCACTTTGTTGGTAAAAACAATTGTTGTTCTATTTATAAAAGTGATATGTTCTATGGTAGTTGCCCTGTAGTTAATGGTGTATATATTTTGGAACTTGATCATGTGTCGATCTATAACATAAATGCTAAGAGGCTTCGGCCAAATGATTTGAATCCCACTTACACTTTTCATTGTCGCTTAGGTCATATAAATGAGAAACGCGTAATGAAGCTCCATAAGGATGGTCTTCTAGATTCATTTGATTTTGAATCATTTGAAATGTGCGAATCTTGTTTACTTGGCAAGTGACTAAGACGCCTTTCTCTGGTATAGGTGAGAGGGCAAGTGACTTATTAGCCATTGTACATACGGATGTATGTGGACAGATGAGCGCAACAGCCAGAGGTGGTTTTCAGTATTTCATAACTTTTACCAATGACTTTAGTAGATACGGTTACATCTACTTAATGAGGCATAAGTCTGAATCCTTTGAAAAGTTCAAGGAATTTCAGAATGAGGTACAAAATCAGCTTGGCAAGACAATCAAAGCTTTACAATCAGATCGTGGAGGAGAATATTTGAGCCAAGAGTTTGGTGATCAACTGAAGCAATGTGGAATTGTTCCACAGCTCACACCGTCGGGAATGCCACAATGGAATGGGGTATCTAAACGACAAAACCGAACTTTGTTGGACATGGTTCGGTCAATGATGAGCCAAAGTGATCTGCCATTGTCCTTTTGGGGATTTGCTCTAGAAACAGTCGTGTTCACTATTAACAGGGTTTCATCTCAATCAGTAGAGAAGACACCATATGAGATATGGACTAGAAAGAGTCCCGAATTGTATTTTCTCAAAGTATGGGATTGTGAGGCATACGTAAAATATTTGATGTCTGATAAACTCATGCCCAAGTCAGGAAAATGCTTCTTTGTGGGGGTATCCTAAGGAAACCAAAGGATATTACTTTTACATAAAAGAAGAGAACAAAGTGTTTGTTGCTCGTAATGGTGTATTTCTGGAGAAAGAATTTCTTTCCAAGGGAGTTAGTGGGAGCACAGTGCAACTCAAAGAGATTCGAGAACCATTGGAAAGTGTTTCGCTTCACTAAAACTCCACAGCTATACAAGAAGTTGTACAACTCAGAGGATACACCACCCCACGTGAGAATCAGCGGACAACGCCGAACACCCATACTGTATGGGCATGATGTTCTATCGTTGGATAATGGGGAAACATTGTTTTTCGATAACGATGATCCTAAGACTTATGAGGAAGCAATGATGAACCCAGACTCTAAGAAAGGGCTTGAAGCCATGAGATTCGAAATAAAATCCATGCATGAAAATCAAGTTTGGAACTTGGTTGATCCACCTGATGGTGTAAAAACCATAGAGTGCAAATGGGTTTTTAAGATTAAGAAAGACATGGATGGAAATGTTCACATCCATAAAGCTCGATTGGTGGCATAGGGTTTCAAACAAATTCAAGGTGTTGACTATGATGAAACCTTCTCTCCCGTCGCTATGCTTAAGTCTGTTCGGATCATTCTAGCTATTGCCGCATATTTTGATTATGAGATATGGCAAATGGATGTCAAAACAGCTTTCCTCAATGAAAACCTAAGTGATGATGTGTACATGACACAACCTAAAGGTTTTATCGATCCACAAAATGCTGGAAAGGTATGCAAACTTCAGAGATCCATTTATGGATTGAAGCAAGCATCTCAGAGTTGGAACATTCATTTTGATGAGGTAGTCAAAGGGTTTGGCTTCGTTAGAAATGAAGAAGAGCACTGCGTCTATAAGAAGACTAGTGGGAGCGCACTTGTATTCTTGATCTTATATGCGGATGACATATTGTTGATCGGAAATGATATTCCTATGCTGCAATCTATAAAATCTTCATTAAGAAAGAGTTTCTCTATAAAGGACTTAGGAGAGGCAGCATATATCTTGGGAATTAAGATCTATAGAGATAGGTCTAAAAGGCTAATTGGATTATGCCAAGATACGTACATTGACAAGGTGTTGAAGAGGTTCAACATGCAAGATTCCAAGAGAGGTTTCATGCCCATGTCACATGGTATTAGCCTTAGCAAGACTCAGTGTCCTTCAAAACCTGATGAGCGGAATAGGATGAGTAAGATTCGATATGCTTCGGCAATTGGATCTATAATGTATGCCATGATTTGTACACGACCGGATGTGTCGAGTGCTCTATGTGTTACGAGCAGATATCAGTCAGATCCACGTGAAGGTCACTAGATAGCAGTTAATAATATCCTTAAGTACTTGAGAAGAACTAAGGATGTGTTCCTCATTTATGGAGGTGAGGAAAGGCTCGTTGTGAGTGGTTACACTTATGCAAGTTTCCAAACCGATAAAGATGATTATCATTCGCAATCTAGGTATGTGCTCATGCTGAATGGAGGAGCACTGAGCTGGAAGAGTTCCAAACAGAATACGGTTGCTAATTCTACAACAGAGGCCGAGTACATTGCGGCTTTAGAAGTTGCAAAGGGGGCTGTTTGGATTAAGAAGTTCATCTCTGAACTTGGTGTGGTTGATAACGCTTCTAGCCCATTGGATCTCTATTGTGACAATAGTGGTGCCATTGTGCAAGCAAAGGAGCCTAGATCGCATCAAAAGTCCAAGCACATACAGCGGTACTATCACCTTATCCGAGAGATTGTGGATAGAGGTGATCTAAAGAAATGCAAGGTGCGCACGGATTTAAACATATATGATCCGTTGACATAACCACTCCCACAACCAAAGCATGAAGCACACACGAGAGCCATGAGTATTAGATACTTGCATGATTGACTCAAGTCCAACTAGGAGACTGTTGGTGATATGCCCTTGAGGCAATCATAAAGATGATTGTATCAAGCCTTATGTTTATGTAACAATATAATTTTTTGTCCTTTGAATAAATATTGATTAGATTAATCAACAAGTAAGTGACTTGTTCGTGCAACTTTTTCCATATATCGATGTTATTCAAGTTATCCCTGATTGGTTATCGTAATATAGGACGATTATGCTTTATAAATCAGCACATGTATTGATTGATGACCAACTTTCACGGGTCATAGAGATATGGAGATATCCAATCAATAATGTGGACACATGTTAGAGAACATGCGTTGGATAGACCCATATGAGACACTGCGAGAATTGTTCTTATGTGTCATCAGTTGATCTCATGCATAGTGTATGTATAATCCTTAGACCTAAGATTGTCATTGGTTTCCTAGATGTGTAATGGTTCACTTAGGAGCTCCCAAATGCTACTCTTTAACCAGGTAGTTATAAAAGAAGCTTTCGGGTTTACCATGAAACATGCTGAGGTACATGAATGATCAAGATGGAATTTGCTCCTCCTATATAACGGAGAGATATCTCTAAGCCCCTCAAGGTAGATGGATAAAGGAAGTACATGGACATGCTGAATTTGATTAAGAGTCAATCCAGATAAATTATTCCACTACGGTATGAGAGAAGAGATCGAGCTGTCATAGGATAACACGACTCTCACCTTGAGCTCGATCTCATATCGTGAAGCAAAGGGAACATTACATTAACACACTATAGTAGGTTCATCCAAAGCTTTATGGATATTTGAGAATCGACATGTACTGCTAGGTACCGCTATTGATTATCGGTCGAAAAGGTGTTTCTGAGTCGTGTCCAAATATGCATGAACCTATAGTGTCACACACTTAAGGGGTTGGAATATAGTGGTACGGATTGGATCCGTCACTAATGGGCCAAGTGGACTTTATCCTTCAGTTGGGCCCTAATATATGGTTCGACCATGAGGGAGGGGGTGACTATATAAAGGGAAGAGGGCGTAAGCATCGAAACCCTAGCCGTCACCACTTGAGCCTTCCCTTGCACTCTGGTGCTAGCACATCGACGCACGGCGTTCTTTTCCCCGAACGTGTGGACACCAGTAGAGGTGTTGCTGCTACTGCAACACTGTTCGGGATGATTGACCACCGTAACGAGGAAGATCGACCACTGCAACTGGACGCGCACTTCGTTGATTCGGGCTGCATCAACTTCCTTCCGCTGCACTGCGTGTCTAGTGGTAACAATTTATGATCATCTACTTGCATGGCTTTCTGGTTTATGAGGTAGAAATTTTTATTGTGCGCTAGTGTAGCCTAGCCGTATCCCTTCAATACCAAGCATGTACTGATAGCACCGGCCTCGAGTTTGGCGCAAAAACACATCTCTTTGGATTTTTCACACCGGCACTGAGCGGCGGTAGTTCTGGGCCTCCGGTACTACCGGCCAACTAAGAGCAGTAGCATCGGACCCCCGGTGCTACTGGCCTCAGGGCAGTATGACCGATTTTCCAGAACAAGTTTGATTTCACGAAGAAATCAAACCAACTCAAATAAAAATCCACTTTAGATTAATTCTTTGAGCCATGTGGTGATTAATACATGATCACACCAATTTGCAAATCCTCAACACTTGATCCAAGAATTGCATTAAGCACAACTTATTTGCAAAACACATTTGCAAATAGAACAAGAACCCATGAAATCAATTCTCTTAGCCATGTGATGATTAACACATGATCAAGTCAATTTGCAAAACACATTTGCAAATCCTATTCACATGCTCTAAGATCGAAACCTATAACCTCTAGCTCATTTTGAAAACACAATTGCAAAATACAAATCCATTCAATTAAAATCAAGTCTTGAGCCATGAGATGATCAACACATGATCACAGCACTTTGCAAAGCTTATCTCATGCTCCAAGATAAGAAGCATAAACATCAATATTTTGCAAAAACTCATTTTGCAACTACAAAGCATAAACCATACTTAGCTTTGTGATGATCAAGACACAAGCTAAAACACTGATGCATGAGCTCCCACCTTTTGCAACACATGCAAAACTTAGCTCCATGCAAATAACAACTTAAACCAACTTGCATGAGCTATCTCTCTTTTGCAACACGTGCAAATCCATAGCTCCATGCAAAATCTAAATCAATTAAGATTCAATAAGAAGCAAGCATGAGCTCCCTTATTTGCAACACAAGCAAATACTTAGCTCATACAAAATCCAACACTACAACAAATCTGCTAACTTATGATGAAAACTATATGACAATCAAGTAAAACATCATTGATTTATGATGTTTTCTCTAGAAAGTGTCATAAGAATTAACTTGGGGTTGTACCCCTGCATTTTAGTAACAAATAAAAAAATGTCACAAAAAATGTCACTAATGCCGAAGAAAAAATGTCACAGACTGAACCGCCAAAGTGTTGTGATGAAACAATTTTGTCACAAGAGTTCGGTTAGCACCTGTGATGAAGTTCTATTATCATAAAATTATTTCGTGGATAAGTGTGGCCCCCCAGTCAACCAGGGTCCTCCTTTATCTTGGCCCAGGTCGTCACTTTCCCCTTTCTCTCCACCCAGGCCTAAATAGCAGCGAGTAGAGCCTGAGAATAGCTGCGAGCGATCTGGAGGGTTGGATGGTTAATGGATGGCTGAGATGGTGATGTTAACACCAGACAAATGGAAACTCCGGTGTGTACATGGTTGAAGTCATGGGTCTATCCGGTGTGTAGGCCAGAGCAACGAGTATGTTTTGGCCTTTTGGGACCTGGCGCGAAAACAAACCGTGCCCCCAGCAAAATTCGTTGAGATGACGACGCACCTTGCAGCGCAGATCTGAGGTGCCCCGCGGCCGCTCTATCCTGCAGTGCCTTCTGGTGGGGCAGACTAGAAATCATCGGGGCTTATGTTCCTTGGCAACAATGTTTGCCCACGCGAGTCGCCATCGGCTGCAGCAGCTGGTCTTCCTCGGCAGTGACGTTTGCCCACACGACCCTCCATTCGGCTTTAGCAGCTACTCCAGTCAATCTTGCAACGAAGGTATGGATGCCCTGCAGTCAGTATTGGTTTCAGTATTATCCCTTGCTTCTCGGTGCCTAGATTCTTCTTGATTAATGGTGATATTGTAGATTGTTGCACATGTATATGCCATTTCAGATAGTACATTGTTTAATTTGAGGATATTGTAGTAAATAACTTAATTGAGAATGTATTTGTGGATTTTATGATTTCTTCTGTCATGGATACATTTTTTTGTTGATTTATGTTGCACGGTACAAAGATCTATAAAACATGTACAGTAATGTTGCTTTAATCTGCAATCGAATGAGCTATTAATTTTTCGTTATTTGAATGTTTGATGATGGATGTGGTTGGACAAATGCTAGACAATTTAGCAAGGCACATACTGATGGGGCCATCGATTTCATGAAGTTTCTTCAGGACAGATTTGGTGAGAATGAAGAAATACTTTGCCCATGTCGTAAGTGTCTGAATCAGATTCATCGACCTCAAGGACATGTGGAGGATCACTTATATATTTATGGGATGGCAAGCACATACAATAGGTGGATCCATCATAGAGAACGATTTGATGTTGGAGTTAATGAAAATGGACGCAATCAGGATGAACATATTAGTGGTCAAGAGGATGTTGGATTGAATGAGGATGAAGACACTGATGATAGAATTCCCGATATGATAGAGGAGATGCACACACACAAGACCATGGTGGCAGGCAAACAATGTTTGCAAGTGTAATAGAAGATTTAAAGCATGAACTGTACCCTGGATGTGCTCGTTTTACTAGGTTTTCATTTGCTGTGAAGTTACTTCATATCAAGTCATTCTATCGGATCAGCAATATTGCATTTATTGCAGTACTGCAATTGTTATCCTCAGCGTTCCCAGCTTGCTCTCTTCCACCATCTTATAATGAAGCAAAGAACTTTCTTTGTTCCATTGGACTTGGATATGATTCAATCCATATGTGCAAGAATAATTGTGTGTCTTGTTTCGGAAGGAGTATGCCAAAAATGATGAGTGCCTAGTGTGTGGAGCATCAAGATGGAAAGATGCAGATGGAAGCAAGCGCATTCCTGAGAAGATATTGAGGCATTTTCCATTGATTCCAAGGCTGAAGAGGATGTTTGCTTCTAAGAAAACAGCAAAGGAGGCACAATGGCACAAGTTGAAGCGACAACCAGTGGAGAATAAACTCAGCCATCCAGCTGATGGCGAGGCATGGAAAGACTTCGATAGAAAATTTGGGTGGTTTGCAGAAGATGGTAGGAACTTGAGACTTGGCCTTGCGATTGATGTTTACAATCCATTTGGCAACATGACCACCTCATACAGCATGTGGCCAATATTTGCTGTGCCGTACAACATGCCACCGTGGGAATGTATGGAACAATCCAACTTAATGATGGCCTTACTCATCCCTGGTCCGAGTTCTCCAGGAAAGGATTTTGATGTGTTCTTGAAACCTCTCATTGAAGAGTTGTTTGAGCTTTGGAAGGGTGTCTGTACGTACGATGCATTTAGTAGTAGAATGTTTGATCTGCATGCTGCAGTTATATGGTTCATTCATGATTATCCAGCATTGAGCACATTATTGGGCCGAGTCACAAAAGCTTATTATGCTTGTGTGCATTGTGACAAAGATCCTTGCTCAAAGAAAAAAGGAACAAGATATGTTATATTTTTCCACTGTGGATTCCTTTCATGGGACCATCCATGGAGAAGAAGGAAACTTTTTAATGGTCAGACTGAAACACGTGAGAAGCAAGGGGAATTTAGTACAGAGGAGCTGCTAGAGCAACTGAAGAAGGTCAAAGACGTTAGACCAGGAAAGCATCCTTGAGGCAAGAAAAGGAAGCGGGGAGTCGATTACCAATGTTGGAGCCGAAGGGTTTGTTTGTTTGACTTGCCGTACTGGACAAGTTTGAAGTTGCCGCATAATCTTGATGTCATGCACATCGAAAAAAATATATGTGAAAACCTTATTGGAACAATTCAACATTTTTGGGAAGACAAAGGACACACTTAATGCTAGGCTTGATTTGGAAGACATGGGCATAAGATCAGATTTACACTTGAAGCCTGATGGAGATTCATACAGTATGCCAAAAGCTCCGTATACACTGAGCAAAAACCAACAGGAGGCATTTTGTGAATTTATAAGAAAGGTGAAATTTCTAGATGGATATGCTTCTAACTTAGCAAGATGTATTGCTGCTGATGGATGCAAACTTCTGCAAATGATTTTGCCTGCTGCCGTTCGAGGAATCATGGATAAGGAGATATATGAAGCAATTGCTGAATTGGGAAACTTTTTTTGGCAAATATGTTGTAAAACTCTGAAGTTAGATGTTTTGCATAAATTGAAAGCTGAGATCCCAATCATTTTGTGCAAGCTTGAGATAATTTTCCCTCCTGCCTTCTTTGATGTTATGGTGCACTTGGCTGTGCATTTACCTGATGATGCAATCCTTAGAGGCCCAGTACAATATGGATGGATGTATCCAGTTGAAAGAAGGCTATGTACATTGAAGCATTTTGTGAGAAACAGGGCAAGACCTGAAGGATCCATTGCAGAAGCATATGTTGCTAATGAGTGCTTGACATATTACTCAAGGTACTTTGATGATGTTGAGACACGATTCAATCAGGATGGCAGGAATAGAGAGCATGTTGATTTAAGAAAAGGTGATATATCTGTTTTCTAGCATGGTGTTCATTTACTTGGAGTTGCAAAGGTTACATGTTTTCAAGCTGATTATGACAAGATGGTTTGGTATGTCCTAAACAATTGTCCTGAGGTTGAGCCATATATGGAGTATGTAATCCCTTGTACACTTCTGAATTTATTTATACAACCTATTATTTAGCTATAATTTTGAATTAACTATGGTATTGCAGGCTGTGTAGGCAAGAGTTAGCGAATGATGGTACTCAGGATCTTGAAATAAGGCTTGAGAAGGCATTTGCCACATGGTTTTAAGTAGCATGTAGTTTTTCTACACAAATTTTGATGAAACTACGATCGTTTGTATATAGGTGTTCACCATGCTACATATTTTTGTTGTACATATGGCAACACTACGTTAAGTGTATGAAGAAGAGGTTACCGATGACCTATTTGCATTGGCATGCGAACCAGATCCGCGAGTTCTATTATATTCAGCATGTCTTGTTGTCGGTGTTCGATACCACACACATGACCGTGACAAAAATAGAAAGACACAAAATAGTGTAGTTGTGGTTGAGGGTACACATAGTAGAGAAAATATAGATTTTTATGGTTGTCTTACAGAAATTATTGAGTTGCAATATAACTCAAGTTTGGACATCAATCAATCAGTTGTTTTATTTTGGTGTCACTGGTTTGATCTCAAAGGAAACAAGACAAAGATTAAAGATGATGGATACTTCAAAAGCATTAACTGTGGAAGTTATTGGTACAAAAATGATCCTTTCATTCTAGCACAACAAGCAAAAAAGGTGTTTTACTTTCCAGACACCAAGTATGGTGGAAACCGGTGAGTTGTGCAGAAATTTGAGCATAGGCATGTGTGGAGTGTCACTGAAACCAACATGGAGGCAGGAACCAGTGGTAGTGGACTTGCATACCAAGATGATGACTCTGAAGAATGTCAAGTGCAAGTTAATGTAGACAGTTTGGAGAATCCGAGTTGGGCTGATGAGGAGTGTAGTATCGTTCCTGCAACTGTTGTTGATGACCTTCGAAAACAAAGCGAGGTTTCATTGGATGAAAGTGACTCTATGATGAGGACAAAACTGACTACCAGTACGCTAGTGACAATGAAAGTCCAATTATTCCTAACGTTGATACTGATCACGAGTAGCTTGTGAACTCAATTTTATGTTTTAGTGGTTTCGATATGAACTCATTAGTGTTGCAGTACCAGTGAATGCAATTTGTTTGTGACATGTGAACTCAGTTTTATGTTTCTGAATGCAAATTGTTTATTTCAAAAACAGCTGATCGCATATTCTCATTCTTGTGTCCAATGAGTAATTGAAGCAAGGCTGCAGCATATCTGCAGTACTGCATGTATCTTTCCAGTCATATTGTCCGGTGAAGTATATTTAAAATCAGCGGAACTTCCAGTGCTCAATATTAATATCCCCTTCCTTTAGCCGGAGATTTGTCCATTGAACACATAGTATCATCCGTTTTTAATATCGCCTGTAGTGCCATTTGGCTAACTATGTCTTTATCCCGTGCTTTAACCGGTGCTACCCAGCGAACAAGCCGGTGTTCTCATTGTTTTGTGCACTGTACTTGGATTCTTAGCATATGTCTAGCGTTTGTCTTTCAAAAGCAGCGGTATGTCCTATGCTGTTGAAAGACTTTGTCCGGTGTTTTCTCTGATGCTCTCAGGGGATCTTCTTGTGTTACCAGGTTTTGGTGGCTCCACATGTCATATGAATCATCTTGATCAGCCGTTCCACATTTCATTCAACCGCACTTACGCCGCCGCCTCTCATCCACGTCGCCCCGCAGTCCTGCACCGATTTCGGCCACCGGGGGGTCCGCCTAGCCATCCTCTCTCACCTTCAGCCGTCCTCACCGCCGCGGTATGCCACCACCGTTCGACATTCGCTGCCGTCCCCGTGTAACCCTAGTCCTCCCCTATTTTTCTGAACCTTATATAGTACCTCTTCCAGATGGGTAAGAGAAAGGGAAAGGAGATTGAGGTGCCTAAGGCGAAGAAAACAAAGGCACAGAAGGAGTGGGACCGAGAATAGACTGCTGCAGATGTTGCTGATGCACAGGAATGGGGTGGTGGTGCCTTTCGGATTCGAGAGTCTCAGGCACCTTCCTCGGCTCCTCGTCGTTCCCGCCGTGTGCGTACACGGGGGGATTTACTTCGCCTCCTTCCGGTCACCAGTCTAGCCAGAAGTGGGCTTGCTCACCTGAGCCCAATGAGGTGGATGAGGGCGGTGAGCAGGAGCATGTGCCACCACAGCCAGATGACGAGGAGGTCCTGTTGCGTGATCTGAGGGGTTACAACTCCAAGAGGATCAGAAGGCTACGAATTGTGCCAGTGGTTTCCACAGGGTCGTGACACTCGGGCCAACTGGAGATTTTGGACTTTAATTCAGCAAAGTTTCTATGACTCCTACGATTTGATGCGCATCAAGCTGTTTGAGCACAAGACACTACACTGGGGTGGTCTGCACAGAGCCTCGGGGGGTGTTAACATACAAGCATACTTTGATCCCATCCCCGGATTGGCTGATTTGCTTTCAGAGCACGACAGATATGTTGAGGAATGGGTCCGAGTTTTCTATGCTACAATCTGGATTCCTGAGGGCCGAGATTGTATTCAGTTCATGTTTGATGGCCAGTAGTTCAGACTCTACAGACGCCAGCTAGCTGAGATGCTTGGCGTTGAGGAGGGCAACAGGTCTCTACACAGCATAGTCTATGGGGATGCTAACCCACCTCACTGTGCTTTGGTTGGTGGTAACTTCCCTACGAACGAGCAGGTGAGTTCGCTATTTCAGCAGTCGGTTCGTGCCGCATTGAACCGCACACCGGACTTGCTTATCTCGGAGGCAAAGGTGGTTCACCAGGCACTGAGGAGGAGCTTGTTGGCACAGATTTGATTTTCGGAGGCCATCACTGGTCTTCAGCAGTGGCTCCTTCTATCCATCCTCAGTTCCGACCCGTTCAACATTGTGGACTTTCTTATTTGTGAGATTGAGGATGTGATCTTCGATGGGATGGCCATGTCCCGACAGCAGCCGTACTCTAATTTCATCTCCTACATTCTAAGTCAGCTTCACCATCCAGAGTACGTGCACATGTACCAGTCGTCCAACAAACGTTTCACCCAGTACTTGCCGTTTGCACCAGGAGATAGACGTCGTGGCCAGAGGACCATGAGGTAGGCCATGGAGCGGCTCACTGAGACGGAGCGTGAGGCAGCTGCTCAGGAGGACTAGGAAATTTTAGAGGCAGAGGTACAGTTGCCTGCTTACTTTGATGTGGACCTTGACATTACCAGTGATAGTGAGGACTTGGAGTATCTACGTCCTGTTACCGGCACACACGACCACGAGGCCGGTGGCTCAACCTCCCCAGCACCTGTTTCAGTACCGCCACCGCCTCCAGTCACTCTTGCCATAGCCAGTCAGCCATCAGAGCTTGCTGCAATTTTTCAAAAACTGGTTGAGGGTCAGCAGAACTAGGTTGAGCACAAGAGACGATTGGAGGAGCGGTAGGCACGTCAGGAGGAGTGATAGACAACCTCTAGAGCATTTGACACAGAGGCACGAGGCATCACTTGGAGCAGTTTAGCAGTCTATGATCAACATGTTGTCTATCTTTTCCGGCTGCATCAGTCACGTGCACCAGCAGATCGGATTGCCACCACCTGTTCCAGCTCCGACTTTGACTCCACCGCTGACCCTGCATGAATTTGGACTTAGCTCGATAGACTCAGCACTCAGGGCTGTGAACACTCAGATAGCCCAGGAGATGGACACGCAGGTTGTTGTGGTTTCTTGCTTTGATTCACCTGCTGCTCCAATACTTGAGGTGTCTGTCTCATCGGCTCCTGATGTTAGCACTTCTACTTCTGTCTCAGCGACCGCACCTACTCCTGCACTTGCTGTCAGTGCACCTGGTCTGGAGGATCTTGTTGTGTCGACCACACTTATTACTCCCACTCCTGATGTCAGAGTGCTTGCTCCACAGGATCCTGACTTCGATGTTCGGCCTTGAAAGATCGAAATGGCGATCAGAGGGGGGGGGGGTGAATGATCCCAAATAAAATTTCCCCACTCAAAGTACTCCAAACACTCTTTGCAATAAAAATCAAAAGCACCCGAAGATTTTCGTTCAAACTGGTGCTTCTCAGATTCACACACCCTCCAAAATCCAGAATAATTAGACAACTATGTGTACCCCTAGCTTGCATGGATAAAAACCATGAATCATGTGAGTGGTTTTTTAATCACAATCCTAGTTGTCAAGTGTCCAAACAAAAGAGTAATCAATTCAAAAGACTTCTTTTCTAAAAGAGATAAAGCTAAAACACCAAAGTCTCTTTTCAGAAAAGTTAAAGCAGATTTTCAAAAATTGTCCTCAGTTGGAACAGGTGGTTGGTGAGTTTATGTTGCTCTAAAAATTTTGAGAATTTTTGTTCCTGTGAGCAGTTGGGTAGTGAAACATTCCACCAAAAATCACCTCAGAAAGCTTTGTAGAATAAGAATGAAAAATCAAGCAATACAGACAGTCAGGAACATCGACCAGAAAGTTTGAGGCTCGATTTTCACTTCATAGCTCTCAAACGGTGCAACCAGTGGACTCAATAAATTTTAGACAGATGGATATATGAGTCGTCCACCTTCTCCAACAAGAATCACGCAAAAATGAGTTTTCTATATTTTTAGAAGAATCAAACACTGACTGCTGCGCGAAGAACAAGTTCTGGACAGATTTGCAATTTGATAAAAAAACTTGATCTCTAGTCTATCCAAGGGTGTAAGAAAGATGTAGAACTAAATGAACACCCTCAAGACATCCTAGAATAACAGTATTTAGAAGGAGGGGAGGCAAATCCAAATTGCATAAATGTAAATTGCAAGAATGTAAGTGCTGAATTTAATTGCGGAATTTAAGTGCATAATGTAAATTGCGTAATTTAAATGCGTAATGTAAATGCACAAAGAAAAGAAATGATTTGAGGAAACATTTCATTTCTGGAAGGAGGGGTTACAAAGCCTCACATTCATGTGGGCAAAGCTCAAAGGAGCATCAAAAACCTCAAAACCTTTAAGAGGAGGAGGCTACCCCTCCACCCCTATTTATACTACTCTTGGGCCACCTACCACCCTTGGATGAGTACCTCAACCCTAGAGCACTCATCTAAGGGCTAGGATTAACCCACACACACGCCATGCAAGGGCTAACCCAAAACCCATACACATACCTGGTTTTCTTGCACGGTTTTCAAAGCATACTACCTAGACCCGCTAACCTATCAACTAGACCTCAATCCGACGGCCCTCATTTATCCACGCGGCATCTAGCTAGCATCATCTCCTTTCATTGTGTTCTTGACTTGCCCGGACTCCGTCTCCGATCATCTTTCGGCGATCTCCTAACCGTCTGGACCTCCGACGCTCCTCGCCTAGTCCCGGTCATCCTCCGCCTCACCATGACCTAGCATCGTCGCCCTGCAACCATCAAAGACAAGGAAAAAACTTTCACATAGCAATGCCCACAATGATATACAATAAACCATCCAACTCATCACTACCGCGCCCATACAGCCGGTACTGCCACTCCTAGCAGAGACAACTCAAATTGCTTCATTTTGAAAATCAATCCATATCAAACTCAAACTTGAGCACACCTTGCTCAAATAAAGTCAAATACTCATCACAAACATGGATGGGCCTCCACATAGTCCTTCAATCTCCTGCTTGATGAGTATATTGACAAACAACACAAAAGGCATAAATTTGAGTTTGAATGAGAGAAGAAGAAAGCAATTTGATTGCAAAGCCAAACTTGGTCCAGAGAGAAGGATAAAAAATCATGACCAAGTTGGCAGAAAGAATTTAGGGGAAGACCATGAAAAGAGCAAGTTTTCCACAAAAGCTCCAAAAACCAATCGTAAGTGCCAAATGTGATTATAATCCATAAAAAATAGCAAAGATTTACAAAGATAATAAGAACCAACAAGCTTTCACATTTTTATCTCTCTATTTTTTTTAATGATGCCTTTTCTACATTTTCTCCCCCTTTTGGCAATATAGGCATCAAAATGGAATTTTCTCCCTCTTTTTATGTATGCTAGAAATGCAATCGAAAGAGCTTTGAAGATTATCCAATTGATCAAAATGGAAGGATATTACACCAAGCTTGTCAATTTCAGAAGATGACTAAACTAAGACATGTCCAAGTGCAAATACGAGCTTAGTTTTGAATATATCATTTTTAGCAAGATTTGACAAGTGCAACACTTAGCTTTAGTTTCAAAAATAGAAGAATAGCCACTCTAAGGATCAAAAAGAAAACCTAGAGTTCAACCTACTCAACACTTTTGGGAATTTAGAAGAGCATACAAGGTCCTTCGGGCTCATTTATCACTTAATGCAAATTTTGATTCATCATCATATAAGACATAGCGCGGTGCAAATGTTTGACATTATTTGCATTCTTTACCCACATATGTCTTTGTTTTTAATTTATTTGCATTTTCTTTTGACAACTAATTGACTCAAGCCGTATGTGACCATCTCAAGATGAACTCTTAAGAGGATGGTCTAGGTCAAACACGATGTATTCCAAGTTCATCCCAAGTGCAATGGGAAGCGGTCTTGTGAATGCAAGGTGTTGAGTCGTATGTGCACAAGAAGAGTCAATTTAGTTTAATTTTCATTTTTAGCACAATGATTTATGAGCAATTGAAGAACTCTAGCATGGATCAAACTAGTTTCACCTAAGTTGCTATAGGGATTCTAGAGAACTCCAAAATTTCTCAAATTATGGCACAAACCTCTAGAGAAGAAACCTAGCAAGTAAAAGCAACAAGTTTCATCAAGTTTTTCATTTAAGGCTTATTTCATTTTTTTTAGCTTAGCAAGTTAAATGAACTTGGACATATCTAAGCTAGTGATTTCCTCCATATGATGTAGCATGGTGTATAGCATGAAGAAGAAATCAATTGCATAATAGACAAAGCTCATTAAACAGGAAATGCAGTCTATATGCAATGCACGAACAGATTCCCAAACTCCCCCTCAACAAATGAATCAATTTTAAGCTCAAATCTGGTTAAAGTTGAGTTATTATCAAGATTAGGCATAAAGAAAACACGAATGAACTCAATAATAACCAGAAAAATAGAATGAGGAGAAAAAGTCGAGAAACTGCAAAACTGGATGGCTATTGAGCACAGATAAGATAGAAGAGACTCACTATGGCTCAGACTCGCTCTTATCTTCCCCAGAGATTGACATAGGGAAGCTGACTCTAGATCCCAACTAAGGAGTGCACACAGACCCTGTCTACCCACGAGGCCCAATACCTGCTAGACTTATAAGATTGTGAGGGAACTCAACCTCGAGAGAAGAGAGAACAGCTAATCACGCATGATAGCAACCTAAATCACAAGATAAAAGGTCCATGAAAGGCATGCCAGAAGTCTAAGTGAGTGAACTCAACACAAGAAAACAAGCCCAAAGTCACCCAGAAGAAACACAAAGAAAAGAAAAGCTGGAAGAAAACATATAATACATAATATACAAACCAGCTCCCCCTCACGAAAGGCAGTAAGGGCACACGACTCCAAGCTCACTCCTCAAGGCAACAAACCTGGAGCTATCGAAAGGCTTGGTAATGATATCGGCTAACTGGTGGTCACTCTCTACAAACTGAAGCGCGATATCCCCCTTCTCCACATGATCTCTAAGGAAGTAATATCTAATATCAATGTGCTTGGTCCGGGAATGCTGCACTGGGTTCTTAGCAATGCAAATAGCAGAAGTGTTGTCACAGAAAAGTGGCACACTCTCTATCTCTAAGCCATAGTCCTGCAAGGTTGATCTCATACAGAGCACCTAGCTACAAACAATCGTCAGCAAAGAAACATACTCGGCCTCGCCGGTGGATCAGGCAACCCAGCATTGCTTCCTAGATGACCAAGAAACAAGAGAAGTGCCAATGAATTGGCAAGTGCCAGAAGTGCTCTTCCTATCTATCCTACAGCCAGTAAAGTCAGCATCGGAAAAGGCTCTAAGAGATAGACAAGAAGAAGAAGAGTACCAAATACCATAATCAGTGGTAACACAAAGGTACCTGAAGATGCGCTTCACCGCCTGGCGGTGAGAGACATGAGAAGCCTGAAATCGAAAGCACATACACACAACAAAGTGTATGTCCAACCTCGATGCAGTGAGATATAGGAGAGAGCCAATCATGCTCCAGAATTCCTTCTGATCAGCATGCTCACCATCCAAAGTAGGAATTCTTGAACTCCGTGTCATTATCACTGCGTATAGCTCGTAATGCACTTGGGAGCTCAATAGATAACCTACTAACCAAACTCCTGAAGTGAGAAAAAGTCTCATCCTTCGAGGCCATGAAAAACACCCAAGAGTATCTCGAAAAATCATCAACAATGACAAGAACATACCACTTCCCACCCACTGACTGCACTCTAGCTGGACCAACAGTGTCTATGTGTAAAAGCTATCCTGGTGCATCAGTCATCACAACAGTGACTGGTGCGTGAGAAGTAGCAACCATCTTGCCATGACGGCAGAGAGAGCAAACTAAGTCTTTGACCATTTTAAGTTTGGGCAAACCACGAATGAGACCGTGGCTTCTAACTCGGGTCAAATGATCAAATCCAATAAGACCAAGTCTCCTATGCCAGAAGGAGAGATCACGGGACTCAGAAGCAATCAAACATCGAAGAGAGTCTCCAGAAGAAGCAGAAAAATCAGCACGAAAGACTCTCCTAAATCTAGAAATCCCGCAAACTAACCCTCCTGATGAATCAAGGATTCTACAGGCATTACTCTTGAAGCTTACCTCGAAAGAGTCATCGATAAGCTGAGAAATAGAAAGCAAATTGTATTGGAGCTTACTTACTAAGGCAACATCTTTAAGAATAAAATTGTCATTAATGCAAATGGTACCTTTAGCAATGACTCTACCTAAAGAAGCATCCCCGAAAGTGATCAACTCATCACCGGGGGCTCAGACTAGGCAAGAGAACCATCGAGAATCTTCGGTCATATGACGAGAACAACCGGAGTCGACAATCCAAACATCTCCCTTCCCCATCCGACGAACCTGATCAAGACACAAGAGAGAAAGATGGCTCAGTACTGAGATAGAGTGAAGACTTGGGAACCCAATACTGAACCACACAACGCCTCAGAGTACCAGCCACAGAAGAAGATTGGACTCGAGTGTCTCCCTGCCGTTTAACCTTAACATGATCAGTAGCAACTCTAGTAGATGATCTAGGAGCTGGAACTGGGTTAGCCCGCCGTGGTGCAAAAGCCAATCCATCCCAATGAGGCTTCCTAAATCTCCTACCACAAAACACCTCACGCTGCTGATATCTACCTCGATGGGAAAAACGAGGAATATCAAAAGGACGGCGGAAAGACTGACTACGAACAGCTCCAAGACTAAAACTCGAAGAACCAGCATGAAACCCGAGTCCCGGACGCTGCCCAAAAACAAAGCGACTCTCTAACTCGTCTAGAAGCGGTGTGTACCTTAGAGCACTCAAAGTCCGGGGATGACCACGAATACCCCTAAGAGCAAGAACACGCCACGCCGAGTGATCTTGGCGCTGAAGGTAAATCTACTAGGTGACCATCCTTCTTACAGAAGGTGCATGTGTACTTCGCCTTGCTAGAGACAGAAGCAACAGGAGTAACACCCTTCTGGTCAGAAGTCCTATGGACAACCCCAGCAGACCTAAACATGGTGGTGCTCACTCTGGAAGCTACCACAATGTCACCATTCTTGGAGCTGCGCACAATGGTGGGAGAATGCGCCCGAGCGTGCTCCAAGGGATCAAATCCTAGACCTTGATTGAATCTACTAATCTTGGATTGGTCTAGAATAAGATTGAGCTTCTTCTTGCCTCCTACAAACTTCTCGAGAGTGCTCATAAGATACTGGCAATCTCGAAAGAAAGAGGCACAAGAAGAACAGGGGAAAGAAGAAGAAGAACCAGAAAGATGAGCTCTCTCAGCACGTGCATTTTTCTCCCTCAGCACGGCTTCCTCAATCTTGAGGGCCTCACAAGAAACGCAAGACGCATTTCTACTATGGGCTTGGTCTTCTAATTTCTTCCTAAGCTCGACATGGATTTTATCCATATCATCCTTAACCCCAACACACAGCAGGCAACCAGTTTTTGACTTAACTAGTAAGTCCTTAGCAAGTTGATCACACTTGACATTCAAAGCATCATTGTCAAGTTTTAGTTGCCTACAGCCCTCACATGAGCTGACTGGGTCCTTAGAAGCATGCAATTCAAGTTCATCATTTCTAGCAGAAAGCTTCTTAAGGTGTGAACTCATGGCATCAATTTCATCAAGCAATTTAGGGCAGTTAGAGAATGATGGAGTAGAGTGAGCATGAAGAAAACTAGCCTCAACAGGAATAGCATCAATAGAACTAGTGCTAGCATTCTTCAACCTAAGACCATCAAGTTCAGCAAGCACACTATCATGTATGGTCCTTAGGTTCTCCAACTCCACAAGAATAGCATCACAGAGAACACAATCATTAGTGACTCGGGAGTGAGAAGATCTAAATGAAGCTAACTCTCGAGTTAAGGTACCTACTTCCTTTTCTAACTCAGAACACCTCGACCTAGCCTTAGCATGAAACTTGCCTAATTTACAGAAGGCAGCATTTAACTCGTCAAAGGTGGGTACCTCATCCGTGTCGCTGTATAGCTCGGAGTCACTTGCTTCAATGGCGCCTACCATGAAGCACATGCCGGAGAAGTCGTCGCCGCTCTTCTTCTCTTGCGGTTCATCCTCGCCTTCGTCGCTCCACGTCTCCATGTTGGAGAGCTCGATATCATCTAGCGCGGCGAGGACCTGGTGAAAGAGCTTCTTGTTCTTGGCAAAGTTGTGGTACTTCTTCTTCGCTGGCTCATGAGCTGGGGCCTTCTTGTTGCGGTTCTTGTCGGTGTAGTCGTTCTTGCTTGAAACGCCTTGTTCGTTTTTGCCCTTCTCCAGCTTGGGGCAGTTAGCTCGAATGTGGTTGGGGCCACCACACTTGAAACATGTGATTATCCCACCTCTCTTCCTTTCTCTCACCCTCTTGTATGCATGTAAAAATTTGCGAGCAAGAAGAGCAAGCCCATTTTCTGGAAATTTTTCCAGTTGGTCATTGCTTAGCTCGCAAAGGGTGGAGAGAGAGAAACCAAAACAAGAGTCAGAAGCGGAAGATCAAATGGGATCGGTGACCAAGGCCATCGACTGAGATTTCGTCTTCCGCGAGACGACGTCGATCTCATGAGTCTTGAGATGGGAATAAAGGCCGTCAAGAGTCAAGGTCGACAGGTCGGTGGTGTCCTTGATGGTGGTCACCTTCATCTCCCAAACGCGCAAATCGAGTGCGATCAAGAAATGTCGAGCATTATCCGAGTCAGGGTATATACAACCAACTACTCGAAGATCGCTCAAGATCTTGGTAAAACGACCGAAACACTCATCAAGACTCTCACCAGCGTGCTGTTCAAACTTGTTGAACTCACACTTGAATTGGTCCTGTCGAACCGTCTTGATTTGGATAGTGCCCTCATGGTAAGCATCGAGGGTCACCTAAATCTCATGAGCAGAACGAAGGTGAGAAATCCCATTATACTCACTGCGGCTAAGACCCTGTATGAGGATGTTCCTTGCTTTAGCATTCGCCTCAACGTCAGCCATATTGCTGGCCGTGACGTTTTCATCGGCAGGAACCTCATATGGGAGTTTAACCTTCTGCCATATCAGGAAGCCCTGGGCAGTGATGTATGACTCCATGCGTGACTTCCAAAATGGAAAATCGACTCCAGAAAAAATGGGAGGCTTGGTTGAATACTTGTCCATCGCCATGGCTCTTGAGACCGGTCAAGATCTATGAAAGAGCAAAACCGGCTCTGATACCAATTGAAAGATCGAAATGGCGCTCAGAGGGGGGGAGGTGAATGATCCCAAATAAAATTTCCCCACTCAAAGTACTCCAAACACTCTTGCAATAAAAATCTAAAGCACCCGAAGATTTTCGTTCAAACTGGTGCTTCTCAGATTCACACACCCTCCAAAATCCAGAATAATTAGACAACTATGTGTACCCCTAGCTTGCATGGATAAAAACCATGAATCATGTGAGGGGTTATTTTTAATCAAAATCCTGGTTGTCGAGTGTCCAAACAAAAGAGGAATCAATTCAAAAGACTTCTTTTCTAAAAGAGATAAAGCTAAAACACCAAAGTCTCTTTTCAGAAAAGTTAAAGCAGATTTTCAAAAGTTGTCCTCAGTTGGAACAGGTGGTTGGTGAGTTTCTGTTGCTCTAAAAATTTTGAGAATTTTTTCCTGTGAGCAGTTGTGTAGTGAAACATTCCACCAAAAATCACCTCAGAAAGCTTTGTAGAATAAGAATGAAAAATCAAGCAGTACAGACAGTCAGGAACATCGACCAGAAAGTTTGAGGCTCAGTTTTCACTTCATAGCTCTCAAACGGTGCAACCAGTGGACTCAATAAATTTTAGACAGATGGATATATGAGTCCTCCACCTTCTCCAACAAGAATCACGCAAAAATGAGTTTTGTATATTTTTAGAAGAATCAAACACTGACTGCTGCGCGAAGAACAAGTTCTGGACAGATTTGCAATTTGATAGAAAACTTGATCTCTAGTCTATCCAAGGGTGTAAGAAAGATGTAGAACCAAATGAACACCCTCAAGACATCCTATAAGAACAGCATTTAGAAGGAGGGGAGGCAAATCCAAATTGCATAAATGTAAATTGCAAGAATGTAAGTGCTGAATTTAATTGCGGAATTTAAGTGCATAATGTAAATTGCGTAATTTAAATGCGTAATGTAAATGCACAAAGAAAAGAAATGATTTGAGGAAACATTTCATTTCTGGAAGGAGAGGTTACAAAGCCTCACATTCATGTGGCCAAAGCTCAAAGGAGCATCAAAAACCTCAAAACCTTCAAGAGGAGGAGGCTGCCCCTCCACCCCTATTTATACTACTCTTGGGCCACCTACCACCCTTGGATGAGTCCCTCAACCCTAGAGCACTCATCTAAGGGCTAGGATTAACCCACACACACAGCCATGCATGGGCTAACCCAAAACCCACACACATACTGGGTTTTTTGCACGGTTTTCAAAGCATACTACCTAGACCCGCTAACCTATCAACTAGACCTCAATCCGACGGCCCTCATTGATCCACGCGGCATCTAGCTTGTATCATCTCCTTTCCTTGTCTTCTTGAATTGCCCGAACTCCATCTCCGATCATCTTCCAGCGATCTCCCAACCGTTTGGACCTCCGACGCTCCTCGCCTAGTCCCGGTCATCCTCCGCCTCACCATGACCTAGCACCGTCGCCCTGCAACCATCAAAGACAAGGAAAAAACTTTCACATAGCAATGCCCACAATGATATACAATAAACCATCCAACTCATCACTACCGCGCCCATACAGCCGGTACTGCCACTCCTGGCAGAGACAACTCAAATTGCTTCATTTCGAAAATCAGTCCAAATCAAACTCAAACTTGAGCACACCTTGCTCAAATAAAGTCAAATACTCATCACAAACATGGATGGACCTCCACATGGTCCTTCAGGCCTTCTATCGCCACAGCGACGCCTCCTCCTTCTCTAGCCCGGATGCCAAAGAGGTAGATATGTAGGGGGAGTAGAGGGAGTAGATTGCTAGATACGTGATGTGTGTTTGCTTTTCATGCATGAACAAGCTATTTATTTATTTTGTTAAGTATTTTACTCTGTCTTGTAATGATTTGGTTTGGCCTTTGTGCTTAGAGGCTAAATTCGGGCCTAGACCTGCTTTCCGACTTGGTACCGTTGCACTGTTCTTCTTCGATGGAATGGTCGTCTTTCAGCGATGATGGAAAGGAGGAGCAAGATGCAGCAGCTAGCAAGCATGCCCAAGAGGAGGCAGATGAGAGCCTGGCACATAAAATTGATGCGGAGGAGGCCGAAGGCTCAAACTGTACTGGCGTTCAGGAATCGGACTTCGATGTCTTTGATTTGCCGGCGAGCCTAGAACTTCGCCGAACGTGTGGTCGATCAGGTGTGGCTGGGTCCTCCGTTCCACCACCATCAGTCCCCCGACGTCCTCGCTTGCAGACACACCGTCAGGCATCCTGGCGGCTCTCAGGATGCAGTGCTCAGCGCGGGAGTGGTAAGGGGAGTGGTAGAAGGAGAGGTAACAGGAGTGGTACAAGGGGAGGTAGCGGTAGTGACAGGGGGAGCGGTAGAGTGTTTGCCTATTGGTTGAACATGACCGACTTTTCTGGGGGTGACATGTGAGAACTATAGTTTATATACGTGAGTTTGCCGATGCCGAAGTGACTTGTAATATGTTATGGTCGATGAGGATAGTATGTTGCTGTGAATACATATGTGTTTGGGACATGCTATAGTTTATATGAGGAATCATGGGCCATCACTTCCCAACACAACACATAAACCAAACTAGTCCGAATCGATATGTGCACACCGGATAAAATATTGGGAACAAAATGCTTGCAACGGACTACCAATTCAATGCAATACTCAAACCAGTGCTAATCAATATGTGTACACCGGATAAAACGTCGGGAACAAAATGCTGTCAACGGACTATCCGTTGAATGCAACATTCAGAAACCCTATACTTCATTCCTTCTCACCACAGGATGATCCGGTGTATACTCCATTCAGAAACCGTGTGATGTTCCCAATGCCTTTATCTTCCCAAGACAGGCGCGCGCAGTATTTTGAGCTAATCGCTTCGTATTCCAAAGAATCAAACCATCTGTTCAAATTCCACTATGAAGACCGTGTTTCAGGCGTTTCGTTTCCCCAATGCAGATCGTTAATTGCACTTCGATGATGATATATACTCCATCGATCGATTGCCTCCAACACTGCCATGAGCAATAACAAAAAAGACAACACATCCTCTCTCAACTCCGCCGCCTAACCTCCGACAATGGCTTCGCCACCACCACCGCCTTCGCCTCTAGTACCACAGATGGCTCTGCCACCACCACCGCCTTCGCCTCCAGTACCGCAACCGCCACCATCCCAGCCTTTCAGACCCCTACGGCAATGGCTGCGGCGCAACGCCTACATCATATCAACCAATCATCTGCTCCCTCCGCGGCAAACGGGCAGTTCCGCTCCCTCCGCCTCAAGCGTCGACGTTGGCCAGAAGCATCCGCCGCCAACATCCTCCTCCCACGATGACAACAATAGCTATGACTCATCGGAGGGCTATTGTGATGGCTGGGAGCTGGAGGATGACCCAGACAGAGCCGGTTCGAGCGAGGACATCGACGATCGCAGTGACGACTCCAACTCCGACGACGACACCGGCGACGACGAGGACTAGATCGACTAAGTAGTATTTCCTAGTAGTTTTTTGGTGGGAAACTTTTGTATATTGTGCTTAGGCTTATATATATAGTATGATGCTACTAGGAAAAAGGTGATCAATATGGGAAAAACTTTGTATATTCCTCTGAACCCTCATCTGTTTCGGTTCTTGCTAAGAACTGACACAGATTAGGGTCGCACTCATCACAATTGGTTCTAAGAAAGAACCGATTGTGATGAGCTCTGTTATCACAATCGGTTCCATCTCATAATTGATTTTTTTGCAAAACCGATTGAGATGACCTGTTTCCAAAAATTACATATGACATACACATATCACAATCGGTTTTTTGTGAAAAGTTGGGAACTAACACGGATGATGCGACAGTGTTGTACCATTCTGTAGTAGTGCTGGCAACCCTCGGGAACCAGTGCTCAGAGCGGGAGTGGTAGGAGGGGAGGTATCGGTAGTGATAGGGCATAGGGGGAGCGGTAGAGGGTTCGCCTACTGGTTGAACATGACCGAGCTTTCCGGGGGTCACGTGTGAGAACTATAGTTTATATACGTGTGTTTGTCGATGCCGAAGTGACTTGTAATATGTTATGGTCGATGAGGATGGTATGTTGCTATGAATACATGTGTGTTTGGGACAAGCTATGTCTTATTTTCTAAGAGCTAAGCATCTAGGCCTAGCGTATGTGCCAAAGCATGGGCCGTCGCTTCCCAATACAACACATAAACTAAACCAGTCCAAATCAATATGTGCACACCGAATAAAACATCAGGAACAAAATGCTTTCAACGGACTTACCGTTGAATGCAATACTCAAACCAGTGCTAATCGATATGTGGACACCAGATAAAACATCGTGAACAAAATGTTGGCAATGAACTTCCGTTGAATTCAACATTCAGTAACCCTATACTCCATTCCTTCTCACCAGAGGATGATCCGGTGTATACTCACCTGGTGTTAACATTTGTTCGGTGTGTGCTCTTATGCCATCAACCTCCATGTCTTCATCTTCTGAAACATGGGACGATCTGCCGATGCACCGGTGTTTTATTTTTATGGTTGGTAGAGGGAGTAGAGTGCCAAATATGTGATATATGTGTTGTGTGTTTAAACTTATGTGGTCTGTGTTGTAATAATTTGGCTTGGCCTATTGTGCTCAGGTGCTAGCTTCGAGCCACTCGACCTCGGAGGCGGGGCCGAAGGTGGGACTACAGAGCATCGGCCTTGACTTGCTTTTGGAGTTGGTACCGTTGGACGTCACTTCTTCGTTGGAATGGTCCTCCACTGATGATGGAAAGGAGGAGCAAGATGTAGTGGCCAGTAAGCGTGCCTAGGAGGAGGATGAGAGGCTGGCCCATCAGTACACTACGGAGGAGGCCGAAGGTTCAAACCGTAGTGGCGTTGGACATCGGACTTCGATTTGCCGGCGAGCCTAGAGCTTCTCCAAACCTACGATCGATGAGGTGTGATCGAGTCCTACGTTCCACTACCATCAGCTCCCCGGCATACCCAGAAGAAGACACCCCGTTAGGTGTCCTAGCAGCCCTCGGGAACCAATTCTCAGTGCGGGAGTGGTAGGAGGGGAGGTATAGGTAATGATAGGGCATAGGGGGAGCGGTAGAGGGTTCGCCTATTGGTTGAATATGACCGAGTTTTCCGGGGGTGACGTGTGAGAACTATAGTTTATATACGTGTGTTTGTCGATGCCAAAGTGACTTGTAATATGTTATGGTCGATGAGGATGGTACGTTGCTGTGAATACATGTATGTTTCGGACATGCTATATCTTATTTTCTTAGATCTAAGCATCTAGGCCAAGCGTATGTGCCGAAGCATGGGCCATCGCTTCCCAATATAACACATAAACCAAACTAGTCCGAATCGATATGTCCACACCAGATAAAACGCCGAGAACAAAATGCTTGTAACGGACTACACGTTGAATGCAATACTCAAACTAGTGCTAATCGATATGTGTACACCAGAAAAAACGTCAAGAACAAAATGCAGGAAACGGACTATCCGATGAATGCAACATTCAGCAAACCTATACTCCATTCCTTCTCACCACAGGATGATCCGGTGTATACTCACCTGGTGTTAACATTTGTCCAGTGTGTGCTCTTCTGCCATCAACCTCCATGTCTTCATCTTCTGAAACACGGGATGATCCGCTGATGCGCTGGTGTTTTATTTTTATGGTTGGTAGAGGGAGTAGAGTGCTAGATATGTGATATATGTGTTGTCTGTTCAAACTTATGTGTCCTGTGTTGTAATGATTTGGCTTGGCCTATTGTGCTCAGGTGCTAGCTTCGGGCCTCTCGACCTCGGAGGCGGGGCCGAAGGTGGGACCACAGAGCTTCAGCCTCGATCTACTTTCGGAGTTGGTACCGTTGGACGACTCTTCTTCGATGGAATGGTCCTCCACCGATGATGGAAAGGAGCAAGATGCAGCGGCCAGTAAGCGTGCCTAGGAGGAGGAGGATGAGAGTCTAGCCCATCAGTGCACTGCGGACGAGGCCGAAGGCTCAAACTATAGTGGCGTTTGGCGTCAGACTTCGATTTCCCGGCGAGCCTGGAGATTCTCCAAACCTAAGATCGGTGAGGTGTGGCTGGGTCCTACGTTCCACTACCATCGGCTCCCCGACGTCCCTGGAAGGAGACACCCTGTTAGGTGTCCTGACAGCCCTCGGGAACCAGTGCTCAGCACGAGAGTGGTAGGAGGGGAGGTATCGGTAGTGATAGGGCATAGGGGGAGCGGTAGAGGGTTCGCCTATTGGTTGAACATGACCAAGTTTTCCGGGTGTGACATGTGAGAACTATAGTTTATATACATGTGTTTGTCGATGCGGAAGTGACTTGTAATATGTTATGGTCGATGAGGTTGTTATGTTGCTGTGAATACATGTGTGTTTGGGACATGCTATGTTTTATTTTCTTAGAGCTAAGCATCTAGGCCTAGCGTATGTGCCGAAGCATGGGCCGTCGCTTACCAATACAACACATAAACCAAACTAGTCTGAATCGATATCTGCACACCGGATAAAATGTCAGGAACAAAATGCTTGCAACGGACTACCCTTTGAATGCAATACTGAAACCAGTGCTAATCGATATGTGTACACCAGATAAAACGTCGTGAACAAAATGCTGGCAATGGACTATCTGTTGAATGCAACATTCAGTAACCCTATACTCCATTCCTTCTCACCACAGGATGATCCGGTGTATACTCACCTGGTGTTAACATTTGTCCGGTGTGTGCTCTTTTTCCATCAACCTCCATGTCTTCATCCTCTGAAACACACGACGATCCGCCGATGCACCGGTGCTACAACGAACTATCCATTGAACGCAATAGAAACCGTAGACTCGAAGCCTTCTCACCAACGGATCATCCGGCATTGAAAATAAGGTATCAACGGATTATCTCGTTTTCGCATTATTTTTGAACATAGCCAAATTTCGCTTGCGTAAACGAGAGGTTACTGCACGCGTGATGTGCTCGCTAACCGGTGGGCTAGGACTTTTTGCAAAATTACGTCTGAGGAAATTCCGCGAAAACGGGGACGCGCGGCACTTATTGCAAAATTTCGCGGCACCCCGTTTGAATTATACGCGAAATATCTATTTTGTGCCTGCCTTCCCAAAATCTTCCCTGGACGTACCACACCATATCAAGGGTAATTTGGTAAACTACTAAGAGCAACCGGCCAAATATCTTCCCCTCGCAGCCATCCCCAATCTTCCCCTCGCTGCCATCCCCAATCTTCCCCTCACCGTCCCCTGCCCCGTCCCCTTCTCCCTCCCAACAACCACCGACAACGCCGATGGCACCGAGGCGGAAGGCTACACCAATTCAATGGAAGTTGGCAGTTACTTTGTTTCCCACGTTTCGTAGGCATCAGTCAACGGAAGCAGCCAGGTAGTTGTCCATAGGTTGTACGTTCATGAAAGACTGCGGCTGTTTCTTTTTGTTCTTGCTTTTTAATCTTGTTTGCTTGCTCGATTTCGCCATTCACATGTTGGAGGATGTTGAAATCATATGTTTGTACCTTATTTATTTGACCCATCTAAGAGGCCACCAGCCAGGTAACGCATTAAGCCAGAACCATCTCCAATTAGCATTTTCTATCTTAAATAATGTATATCAATATTGTTGCCTACATTAGTTACGGTGTAAATCATTATCAACTTCAATTGTACCTTTCTCTTCTGAATACAGAAACACTTATGATTATGCATTTGAAATTGTTCAGACTACTGAAATGCAAATAGAGCTTGGATGCACACACACAGTAGTGCTATATTAACTTGAAATTGTATTTAAATCTTACTGCACTCACACAATACTGCTATATACTTGGATGCCTCAATGCTTCTACATGCATTTCAATCAAACAATCTTACACTTATTTGGTTTTTACAAATGTATAGAAGCAGCACTTACCGAATATGACAAACAGAGGGCTCAAAATATGATGAAGAATAATCAAGCGTTGCAAAGACTTGGTGTCGCTGCATTAGCATCAATAGTTAATCATACATTACCAAAGAGCAAGGGTAGTGGACCAGAAGATTCAGGTTCTTTGTATGACCCTCAAGAGAATGAGGACTTTGAACAACATGAAGTTGATAAGGTATTAATTCTTGTTTTCATGTGCAAGTTTGTCCTATCACTGTTGCAGCGGTAATTCGCATTACCTTTTATTATGCAATTTGTTTAATTTGGATCTAATTCTTCTTGTATTCTACATATCAACGCCTCACAGGTTTCTAAGGAGAGTGACAGCATTTCTGTTGTAGGACCAAGAACATCAAAGAGAGTGATGGCACCTGATACACAACACGAACCTACTACAGTCACTAGGCAGAAGACTGCAAATGAGGAAGTTGTCCATGGTATGAGTCCAAATCCACAAGAAGTGGCCACCCTAAGCCTGTCTACTGCCACACACGATGCATTGGTAGTTGCTAATTCTCCAACCCAACATGAGGACCAGATTCAGATGACCAATGAAGGCAAGTCATTGAATCTCCTTTGTGCAAGGAAAATATTCTTTACACTATTGCAAATAGCAACTAAATGATTTACACTAACTCTATGAATTTAATTTTGTTAGGTGCATCAACTGCCAGTACACAACAAGGGCAAAGGGGAAGAAGAATGGGCAAAGATCTTGATAGGATGAGCAGAGGTTTATGCAGTAAGATTGCAATCAATATTTTTGAAGGGAAGAGACGGCCAGAGGCACCTATGCAAGCTGCAAAGCTTGCATCAGAGAGTGGCATCATACTTAGGCAGCATATACCAATCCTTCCACACTGGAAGGAGTACAAGAAGAATGAGTCTCATCTTACAAACTACATTGGCAAAGTTGTCGTAAGTATATCAACTCTTGCCCACAAGTGAAGTTAATTTCTATTTTACTTGTTCTATCAAAGTTCATTATATCCTTTGAATTCTCTTTTCATGATGTTCATGCAAGAACTAGGGCCAATTTACCATGGACACCAGTAGTAAGGTGTGTTGATATGCTAAAGGGTGGACAACGACAGATGAGGTACAGGCTGAAAAAACAGAACTTCGATGGTGTACCAGCAAATGAAGTGAGAACCACATCGCCTGCAAAGAGTATGACTAATGCCCAATGGAGAGAACTGGTGCAGATGTGGTCAAGCTCAATCCACAAGGTATGAGAACTTCAAATCGCCTAAACTATATATTGCCTATACTATGTTAATCGGACTTGGATTCCTTATTATCTATTTGTCCGTGCGTGCTCGGTTGTACACACCGGTTTACCCCGTCTGTTCACGAGACAAATGAGCTGTATATTGTCTGTTTGTCTGCGCGTGCTAGGTTGTACACACTGGTTTATCCGGTGTGTGCACCGGACAAATGTGATGTTTGTTGTTTATTTGTCCAGTGCGTGCTCGGTTGTACATACCTTTTTTTCCGGTGTGCACTGGGCAAATGTAATGTTTATTGTCTATTTCTCCAGCGCGTACTCGGGTGTACTGTTTTTTTAGTATTTACTATTTTTATTTGTCTACCTTACACAAATGTATCGTCTGCAGGAGAAGTGTATGAAAAACCAATTGAATTAGCCCTCCTTCGTGAACTGCTAAGCTTCAATCGGGGTTAGGTCAATCCTACTAACATTTTCAGCTTGATGCAACTCCTATTTTGGATGCAACAGTGGTATTTTGTGAACTGTTGGTTCCTAGGATTAATGATTTATGATGTGAACAATGGTTGTATTTTGTGACCGTGATAATTTTGTGAAAAGTGATTGTATTTTGTTTATACAGTGATAGTATTTTGTGAACATTGATCTTATTTGTAACAATGTTGAATGGGATGCAAATGTGGGCTGCCAATGTTGAATGGGCTGAGAATATGGCCTACCAATGTTGAATGGGCTGAGAATATGGGCTGCCAACAGGGCCAAATTTTATTGGGCTCAGCTCACACATAATAAATGATATAGGCCAAATCTAAATTGGGCCTCCAAAAATGGGCCCACTCGAATTGATGGTCCGACTGTGCTCTGGCCCATGTATCAGCCGACCTATTTGTGGGTTGAGCCCGTTTTTAAGCCCAACCATTTTGGAGGCCCAATTCTATTTAGCCTTCAAAATGGGATCAACCCACAAATAGGTCAGCTCATACTTGGGCCAAAACACAATTGGCCCATCAATTCGAATGGGCCATGCAACAATTTGTGATGAAAATATTTGTGCCCTACGTAGCGCCACCGTGTCCAACAGTTTGTGACAATTTTGGTGACGTTTTTTGGGTATCATAGAATTAGTGACGAAACTTTATCGTCACAAGTTCTATGACGAAAAATCTGCAAAACATCACAGGACATGATTAGAGACGCGTGGTTGGTGACAGATGGTTTTTTGTCACCATAGCGTCACAAATCACGAACAATGACGAATATTGCATGATCTATGACAGAACCACATTGTCACCTGTCGACTTTTGTAGTCGGCAATGAATTTATGGGGTAGGCGCTCGATCTCAAACTCGAAGGTCACACAAGACAAGGGATTTAGACAGGTTCAGGCACTCGCGGAGGAGATAATACCCTAATCCTGTGTGCTAGGATTATGCAGATTTCTTGGACCTAAGATTGCTCAAAGCGCTATGTGCTCTGGGTGATACGAGATGTTTTATGCCCTGTGGCTTGATGCCCATGTTGTTGCCCGCCCTCTACCTTATATAGTGGGGGTGAGGCGGCTTACAGAGTCCCAATCGGTTAAGAGATTCCGATCGGTTACAAGATTCTAGTCGGTTATAGGATAGAGTTTACATCTTTATTCTATCCTTCTAACGACTCGGATTACAACTGTATCTATCATATCTAAACATAAATTCAACTTTCCTTTAGGGTATATCCCTTTCCGTACGGTTATGAAGCCTGACGTGGAGAGTATCCTCTGGGCCTTCATCTTGGGCCTGTCCTGAGGACCCCCTGGAACCTATATTCCACAAAGAGCCCCGAGTGCTTCATGATCCGATCGCTATATACTCGTGGCTCCTGCACAAATCCCGATCGTTTCCTTATCCAATCGAAAAATCGTCCTTTTACAACAGGCGAATTATGAAGAACTCGATCATAAATTCCATCCTTTGCTTTTCTCAAGTGCAAATCTTTTACCGGGCATATTTTATTGCGAGCAGCCTCACGGACTTCTTATCCCTAACATGGATTTGATACTTTTCCCGCCCGAAGTCTTTAATTTTCATCGTTTTGACAGTCATTTGGCAGTCTTCGAGGTCGTCTCGTTTTCCTGTGCCAACTTGTTCAGTCGAAAAAAACTCTTCGTCTTCTGAAGTCGCATTAACACCAAATCTCTTCAGCTTCCGACGCTTAACATCCCGGCGCTTGCTTCGATTTCATCTGAATTGGCTATAAAAAGGCGCTCCAATGCTTGGAAATGTGTCTCTTGCTTTCTATCTTCCATCTTTTTGCTTTTAGCTTAAACCTTCATCATGCCACGGTGGTATCATCAAGCGGCGGACCCGTGCTAGTCAAGCGTTGGGAGGAGTTTAATCGAGCCTTCGAAGCGCTGCTGGAGGAAGAGGCGAAGCTGCGTGACCGCGAGGCAATTAAAACTCTCCTCGAGGTTGTGCCCGTTCTTAGCAGGGCTAGGGAACCCCTCGTCGAGATGCTGGGCCGGGTGCGCCGCAGGGAAGCATAATCCTCCTGTGGCATACAATTTCTACATATAGCACTTAGGTTATTTTATATAAAGTAATAAAATACCTTTTGTCGAAGAATCTCCGTTTGACCTTTCGGTTGTGGATTGGACCCGTTATACGGCGTCCTGGGTTTTGTCCGCTGCGAGACGTAGTTTAGGGTCAACACGAAGTTCGTCTGACTCTGCGTAGTCCCAAGTTGTGCGGCTTTCATCGCCGTCTCAAGGTTAGACGACGTTCAACTCAGACTTTCGACGGACGTAGCTTAGCGCCAATTCGGATTGTATCGTGGGCCTGGCCAAGTGGTCCTGCGTCCAGCTGCTGCAAAGCATAGTCCATAATTCAGTTTGTGTCATGTCGAGGTTCTTCTTGGCTCATGGCCAAAGGATACCCATGTCCTAAGAATACGGCCAGGCTCTCTTTAGAGCGTATCATGATTTCATATGGCTCTTGGCCGAGTGATATCCTTTCCCGACTGATGTCAGGTTCAGCTTAGGCTCTCTTGGAGCATATTACTTTTGACGGCTCTTGGCCGAGTGAAACCCTTTCCCGACTGATGTCGGACCCGGCTTAAGCTCTCTTGGAGCGTATCACATTTAGATCCGAAGGGCGTCTGTACTTGTTTAAAACGACGCACAGCATTCTCGGCCCTCGTGGAGCACGCCCATGGATCTGTGCCCGTTTGGGCTCAATCCTGCGGTACATGATTCCGTCATGCGGTAACCACCCGAAGGCCCAACGTGGGGCGTACCGCAAGAAGATAAGTTTTTATTCAAGTTGGAAACTTTCCACATCCCGTTCAATACGGTAAGTGGGATCCAAGCCGGTCAAATCATGTCAAACACCGTAAGTCGAGGCGACAGGCCTGCAAATCATTTATGAGGAATCTGAAAGGGTGAGACGATTTGCAGCCTTTTCCTGCCGATTCGGCAGAGACCATATTGTTCTCTCTTTAAAAACTAGGTCGTACGACGCCGATACCATCTTTCCGCCGAGCTTTTTCTCCTTTCACCTTCTCGCCTCCCTGAACTCTCCGCCACCAAGGTTAACCTTCGCTGTTCTTGCCTTCTCGAGTCGCTGTAAATCTTTCTGCAAGAATGTCTTCCTCTACTCCTTCTGCGCCTTCACCACAAGATTGGACGACCTCGACAACAACCGAGGAGAAGCTGAAATCCATGGTAGATGACGGGATCTTGCCAGATTTGGCCCTGATCTCCGCACGCCCGGCCGCCAGTGAATCCGTCCCGACTCCTCGCTCCGAGGAGGTGGTGGTCTTCGAATCCTTTTTCCACCGCGGCCTTGGTCTTCCGATCAATTCTTTCCTTCGCGGCCTTCTTTTCTTTTATGAAATCGAATTGGTGAATCTAAACCCCAATTCTATCCTTCAAATTTCCCTCTTTGTCCACCTTTGTGAAGCTTTTCTGGGCATTAGCCCCCATTTCGACCTCTTTCGTTACCTTTATCTCCTGAAACCCTATCCCTCTAAAAATGACCCCAAGGTTATCGGGGGCGCTGGATTCCAGCTGTGGGAAGGGCTGAAGAAGGATTACTTTGCCATTCCTGTCAAGACCTCCAACAAGGGTGGCATAGGGAATGGTTTTATTGTACAACCTCGAGTCATCTTTGCCTCCGTTCGCTCACCGGCGCCGTCCCAAAATGTCTATTTCTGGGGTTACGCTTGATTACATTAGTGTTATGCCCTTGAGGCAATCATTTAGATGATTGTAACATGACTATGTTTATGAATAATAATATGATTATTGGTCCAATGAATGTATATCATTGTATTGATCAACAAGTATGTGACTTGATTATGAAGCTCTTTACTTAATGATGTAATTCGATAAATATCTCGATCGGATATCATCGTATAGGACTACGATGAATAGATCAAGACATGTAGTGATCGATGATCATGCTTCATAGATCATGGGATATGGAGATATCATCTCTACATTGTGGACCATGTTGAAGAACATGGGTTAGATAGACCCGCTATGGGACAACTGCGAGAATGTTTCATTCTTATGTGTCATCGATGTATCTCATACCTAGAAGATGTATGATCCTTAGACTGAGATTGTCATATTCCCTACATGTGTAATAGTTTTCCTTGGGGCTATCAAACACTACTTCCTAACCGGATAGTTATAAAGGTAGCTTTCATGTTTACTATGAAGCGTGCGAGGGGAAGTGAGCAATCAAGATGGAATTTGCCACTCCAATGAAACGGAGATATATGACAAGGCCACTCGTGTGATATGATTAAGAAAGTGCATGGCCATGCCGTGATTGAGGAGTCAATCACAACTTATTAATATATCACGGATACGAGAGATGGATTGAATCATCAAAGGATGACATGCTTCTCGCCTTGAGATCAATCTTCATATACTTGGCAAAGGGATCATTACATGAGTTCTTTTGATAGGTTACATTCGATTTGATCACGGTATGTTTGGGAGTTGGCATACTTTGCAAGAAGCCGCTACCAACTATTGGATTGAAAAGGAGTTTTCGAATCCATGTCCAAGCGTATGTGAACCTGCAGGTCACACACTTAATGGGTGGGGCGCATTAATTTGGATTGGATCCGTAATTAATGAACCTCGTGGGCTTAGCATCTTTGGTGGGCCCCGTTTAGGTTTCATCTCGTGGCTATATAAGGAGGGGAGGAGGAGGCGCAGAGTGTGCTTTCCACGGTTTAGGTTTGATTCACTTGAAACCCTAGCCTCCTCCTCTCGCTGCCTCGCCGAGCGACTAGGTGCTTGCACACGGCGCCGCACGCGTTCCATCTCTCGGGCGTGTGGACTATGCGGTGTGACGCTGCTGCGCGATCGCGGCGTGGGAGGGCGATCCACTACATCGACGCAACGATCGCGGCGAGGACGAACCACTACATCGGCGCGAAGGATTCCGCAATCGCTGCGGCGTCTAGTGGTAATCTTATCTATGATCCTTCTTGCGGTAGCTTTACGCGCTTGTAGTTTTTTTGTGCTAGCGTAGCATACCGCGTTTCCCTTCAGATTCTTCCAACATGGATCAAGTGTCTGAACTCTTGGCATTGATCGGAAAGCTGAAGGATAGCGGGCTTACAGGAGTGGGTTTGGCCCTCCACTTCATCGCCCGCCGGGTGCAGCCCCTGAAGGAGCGAGTTCATCTGGGATTCGCTTATAGGGGAAAAAATGACCCGACCCGGGAACGGCTCGACGACTTGCCAAGGGAGAAGTTATGCACCAGGGCTGGAGAACTCTTTATCCCGAGCGTCGACATATTATCTGTCAAGTGCCCGAAATCCTTCAACATCTCACGCCCCCCTCCTGCGGTAGGCAAATTTTATTGGGAACTTTACGTTTCCTTGTTCTCTGAAGTTTTGCTAACTCTTGACTTTCATCTTCAGGATCGCATCGCGTTCTTCAGTGTTCCTCCCCTTCCGGAAATGCCTCCTCGCCCAGGCTGTTCTCCGAAGAGCCGGGCACGGTCTCCAGCAGGGAGCCCCGCTGCGAAAAAGGGGAAGAAAATATTGTCCAATGACCTCGTGGCACCCCGATGCTCGGTCGGCGGTCCCAAAATCCAAGATCCATCCGCGAAGCTCCGCGCCGCTGCTCCTCTCATTTGGTGAGCCGTGGCTCCGGCGCCCGAATCAAGGACTCGGGTTTTCAAGAGAAGCCCAGGGCACCAGTCGGCGGTGGTCCGACTGGTTCTTCCGGGGGTGGGTCAACTATTCGCAAGAAGCCCCAGATGAAAATGAGGAAGTCCAACAGGTCCGCTACTCTGTTGACTCCTTCTTTATTCTTCGGTCTTGCTGACGATTCTTCTTCACAGAAACCCTTCGCTCGATACGCTCGTCGGGTCTCGGCCCGGGGGCCCCTGCTGAGTTGGACCCGCCGGAATTCATACTTCGACAGGGGAAACTACTTCTGAGGGTGCCGAAGTGACTCCCAGTCCTCCGGTGCCGTCTCCTGTTCGCCATGCCTCTGCAACAGATCCCGTTGCTCCTAAGTCGGCCTCCTGCTCGTCCCCTGAGGTTGAAGAGATTCACCGAGTCCCGCCAGCCCCTACTCATCCCCCGCTAATAACAGATACCGTCTTTGCCGATGACGAGGGTTTGAAAATTTTGGATGACCCGGAGGAGGAGCAAAAAGAGAGGGACGATTTTTTCATCCATGCCAAGGCTTGTGCGCATGCCGCCCAGGTGAGCATTCCTCCACGACATCGTGTCCTGCTTCCGCCCATACGCCCGCGTTTACCTTTTGCTATGATGATTATAGAAAATAGGGGAGCGCTTCGAGCAAAAGTCCGAGTACATTCAAAGGATGCTCCCTGAAATCCGGACGCGCCAGGAGTATCTGGCCGACCTAGAACGCATGAAAGCCGAGTATGCGGCCGAGGTGCAATCCCTTCGGTCCGAGCTGCAGACATCGTGGACGGAACAAAACGCTCTACGCCAGGAGAATCTGGATATCACCGGCTCCCTCCGAGGTAGCTATCTCTTGGGTTGTTTCATGATTTTTGCTTAGTCGACTATCTTGCCGATCTCTTGTGTTTGCTCCACTGGGACTCGGCTTTGTGGCTTCGAAGGAAAACTTAAAGCCGCGGAGGATTCCCGAGCGAAGATGGAGAAGTATTTTGAAGGTGTAGTTGTCAACTAGTCTTTGGTTGATCCTTTACTGTCCTCTCTAATGCTTTGCCTTGCAGATTATAAGGTCAAAACTCAGGCGCAGTACACCGTCTTCGAGAGAGTTAAAGCTCGAAGCTTCTGCTGAGCTCGGGGCGCTTCTAGCCCCTCTTTGAGTTCGCTTCATCCAGATGGCGAGAGGCCACTCAGCAGGGGTGAAGTCGTCGTCCGACTAAAGGAAGCCCCGGGGGCCCTCAAGAACCTGCTGAAGGAAACAGCGGCCAACGGTGCTAGCCAGACCCTGGCGATCACCAAGTCCCTCTATCCCAGAGTGGATCTTGAGGCCCTTAGGGAAGGCTACGCTCGCGATGTTGACGAAGATCGGGCTGCCGAGCTCTGGGAGGAAGTCAGGGATACTTCTTTGTCGATTGTAGAGCCTCTTGACCATTAAAGGCATAAAAAGTGTTCCCTGTTTCTCCTTCATGAAAGTATACATCTTCGAGTGGTTTGACCGGTGACCTTTGTTCATCTGACTCCAGCCCCCAGGCTCTGGGATATGATTCACGGATCTTGTCCCTAAGTCTTAACATAAGAGTGAAGCACTCGAATTCATGATTATAAAAGAGGTTATATGAAAACGACTTTTTCAATCGAACTTTTATTCACAAAGGATTAAAAAGAAGTACAAGAACTTAAGTGAAAAAGCGACGTAGCTGTTCTATATTCCAAGTATTGCTGATTGTCGATCCAACTTCTCGCTTAAGTTTATAAGATCCGGGACGAATTATTTCATCGATGATGTAAGGGCCCTCCCAACTTGGGGAGAGTTTATGTTCACTTTTTTGATTCCTCCTTAGGACTAGATCTCCTTTGGAGAACGCGCGGCTCTTTACATTGCGCCCATGATAACGTCACAAGCCTTGGAGGTATTTCGCCGAACGAATTGTTGCGATATCCCTGGCTTCTTCGAGTCTGTCGAGGTCTTCTAGCGGCTGTCTTACGAGCGATCTCTTCATAACTCGAACTTCGCGGGGATCCGAATTCTAACTCGGTTAGTAAGACCGCCATGCCATATACCAGAAAGAAAGGTGACTGCCCGGTTGCTCTGCTGGGGGTAGTTCGTAGCCCCCAGAGTACTGAAGGCAGTTCTTTGACCCACCGAGTAGCATATGGTTGGAGTCGATCGAAAATTCTTGCTTTTATGCCTTGGAGCACCATGCCATTAGCTCGCTCAACCTGTCCGTTACTTCGGGGGTGCGCGATTGACGCGAAACAAATTTTTATGCCCAACTCCTCACACCAATCTTGAAATACTTCGCCTCTGAACTGAGTGCCATTATCCGTGATGATTCGGTTGGGCACGCCAAATCTAACCACGATCTCGTGAAAGAATTCTCTGGCCTTTGCCACCGAAATGGTGGCGACTGGTTTGGCCTCAATCCATTTGGTGAATTTATCAATGGCAACGAAGAGATGAGTATAGCCTCCTTGAGCCTTTTTCAAAGGTCCCACCATGTCGAGCCCCCAGACCGCAAATGGCCATGTAATCGGGATAGTCTGTAATTCCTGCGCTGGCTTGTTCATTTGACATGCGAAAAACTGACATCCTTCGCATGTCCGGATGATGTCCTCCGCATCTGTGACGGCAGACGGCCAAAAGAACCCTTGGCGATAGGTTTTTCCGACCAGGGTCGATGACGCCGCATGGTTCCCACAAATTCCCGAGTGGATTTCTTTGAGCAGGTCTTTCCCTTTTTGTTCCGATATGCATCGTCGCAGTATGCTAGAGGAGCTTTTACGATAAAGCTCCTTTCCAACGACTACATAACTCTTGCTTCGGCGTACGATCCGCTCGGCTTGGCGCGATCCTCGGGTAGCTTGTCTTCATCGGGTAGTCGGTATGGAGATGTCAATCTGGGGTAATAATCAAGACCTCTGCCTCTTCCCCTTTTCTCTTGGATATGCGCTTTTGGTGGCGCTAGTCGTGGGTTTATGAATTTCTTCTACAAATATTCCCACGGTACCTTGGACCAGCAGGATCCCATCTTCGCCAATTCGTCACCGTTTCCGTCCCGAAGCACGTGAGCGAGCTTCGAGTCCATCGAAGTTGCTTTTTTAGCTTGCGCACTTCTTGGCAATATGATGCCATGTTGTCCTCGATGCAAGACCATTCCTTCGCACTTGATTGACCACGAGCATTGAATCTCCGAACCGCCCGACCGTCGAATGCCGAGAGATATGGTGATCTGGTCCGTGAATGAGTGCCTCATACTCGGGCGTTGTTGGATGCACGGAAAAATATTTGGAGGACATACCTCAATCTTTCTCCACTTGGTGATATGAGCACTATACCAGCCCCCACGCCGCTGAGCATGAGGGAACCATCAAAGTACATCGTCCAATACTCGAGATCTTTAGTAATCGCGGGTGCTGCAATTCGTCCACTCGGCCGTAAAGTCGTGAGTGCTTGGGATTTGATGGCCGTCGCGGGCTTGAATTGAATGTCAAAGCCCGAGTTCAAGCGCCCATTTGGCAATTCTCGATGGCCTCTGGTTGTGAAGTATGTCTCCGATCGGGAAGGAGGTGACTACCGAAATGACATGCTCTTGGAAGTAGTGTTTAAGCTTGCGAGATGTAAGGAGTACGGCATATAGTAGCTTCTGCACTTGTGGATACCGTACCTTGGATTCACTTAGGACTTCACTGACGAAGTATACCGGGTGCTGGACTCTGTGCACTTGAGCCGTTTCCTCCCTCTCTACGATGATCGCAGCGCTGACTACATGTGCCGTTGCCGCGATATAAAGTAATAGGGGTTCTTCTGGCATTGGCGAGACTAACACAGGAGGTGTCGTCAGGAAGGTCTTTAGATCTTCAAGTGCTTGTTGCGCTTCCGACGTCCACTGGAACTTATCTTGTTTCTTGAGTAGTTTGAAGAAAGGCATACCTCGCATACCCAGTCGGGAGATGAACCTGCTTAGAGCGGCCATACACCCTGTAAGCTTCTGGACGTCTTTTTGGCTAGTTGGTGGTTCCATATTTGATATGGCCTTGACTTTCTCTAGGTTGGCTTCAATGCCTCGTTGTGACACAATGAATCCGAGCAGTTTTCCCGAAGATACTCCGAAGACACACTTCTCAGGATTCAACTTCATGTTGAAAGCTCTTAAACTTTCGAAAGTCTCGGCTAAGTCGATGATAAGATCTTTCCTTTCCCGAGTTTTTACGACAACGTCATCCACATACGCCTCCACGTTGCGCCCGAAGCCGGGCGTGAAAACACCATATGTCGCCGCGATAAGTCGCGCCAGCATTTTTAGCCGAATGCCATCGTGGTGTAACAATAAGCTCGAAGGCGTGATGAGCGAGGTCTTGATATGATCTTCCTTCTTTAGGCGAATCTGGTGATAGCCCGAATATGCGTCAAGAAAACTCAAAATTTCACAACCCGCAGTCGAGTCAACCACCTGATCGATTCGGGGTAGCCCAAAGGGGTCCTTCGGGCACGCCTTGTTGAGATCAGTATAATCAACGCACATGCGCCAAGTTTTATTCTTCTTTTGAACTAATACGAGTTAAGCTAACCAATCGGGATGATACACTTCTTTGATAAAACCTGCGGCTAGGAGTTTGGTGATTTCCTGTTTTATGGAGTCCCGACGATCCGGAGCGAACCACCGAAGCCTTTGTTTGTCGGGTTTTGACTTCTCATCAACATGGAGAGAGTGCTCGATCACCTCCTTGGTACACTGGCATATCGATGGTTTGGGCAAAAATGTCCTTGTTAGCTTGGAGGAAGGTGACGGCGCGCTTTCCTATTTGTCCTCGAACCTGTCCCGATCAACGTTGTTTTAGGCGTGTCGACGGTCAAGAATGATCCTTTTGGTTCCCTCGCCAGGCTTAATTCCGAGGTGGCCTGCTTTTTGTGGTACTTCTCCTTCGTCTTGGGCGTGGCGACCTCGGCTGGATGTTTTTGCCCGGTACCGCTTCTGCAATTCGGCAAGTTCATGATTCTCCGGTCGCATTGCGATGATTGCTGATGTCGCCACGAAGTGCGATGACTCCTTTGGGTCTCGGCATCTTCAACACCGAGTAGGTGTAATGAGGTATGGCCATGAATCTGGCTAGACCAGGCCTTCCCAAGATGGCATGATACGCTGTCTCGAAATTGGCTACCTCAAAATTGATGAATTCGGTCCGAAAATTATCCTTGGTTCCGAGCGTAGCAGTAATAAAATCTGTCCGAGGGGGAACGAGGACGCCCCGTGGATTACTCCGTGGAAAGGCTGGGTGCTTGGCCTCAGCTCCGAACGGGGGATGCTCATGTCGTCGAAAGTCCTGGCGAACAGGACCTTGAGCCCACTTCCGCCGTCGATCAAAACCCTCTTGAGCTTCACGCTGCGCACAACCGGGTCAAGTACGAGAGAAAACTTATCCGGATGTGGGACCCAGCTGGGGTGATCTCTAAGGTCAAAGGTGATCGGGACCTCAGACCATTTTAGATATTGAGGAGTCGCTGGTTCCACTGCGTTGATCTCTCGAGCGGTAAGTTTTCGCTTCCGCTTGGACTCGTATCGATTGAGCCCCGTAGATGTAGTTCGGTTCTGCTCGGGCTCTGAAATCTTCTTCATCAGGAGTTCCTTCTTCTTTCTTTGGAGCAACCGCCCTTAGGTGAGGCGGTTGCAGTTGACTTCAGCAGCAAAAACGCTTGAGTGAAGCAGTCCATGGCCGCAGTTTTCCCTTGGGGTGGAAAGGACAGATCGCTTCCATGACAGTGCTGTAGTCGGGTGCCTCTCCCCGAGCGGCTCGGGGCCAGTTATGCTCGGCCACCGCGACCAGCTCCTCGCCCTTGTGCTTCCTATCCTTGTGTTTAGAGGACTCGGGCTTATCGCCCTTGCTCTTTTGTGGGGGATGATCTTCTTATCGCTTGGCCAGAGCATCTGAAGCCGTGGCGTAGCGGTCAGCTAAAGCAAACATTTCTTTTACGGAGGTCGGGGGCTTCCTGGACATTTTTTAATAAGATCAGGATCGCTTACCCATTTCTGGAAGGCCGCCACAACCACCGCCTCTGACATGTCTCTGACGGTGTTCTTCTTCTGCATGAAGCGCCGGATGAAGTCTCTCAGCGTTCATCCTTCTTACAGTGCGCTTGATACAGTCCCACGAGTACCGGGCTCCTCATAGGTTCCCCGAAAGTTGGCGATGAATTGCTCGCACAGGTCACTCCATGAGTCTACCGAGTTGGCAGGGAGGCCCGTGAGCCATGCTTGTGTCGAGGGGCTGAGATTGACCGGCAAATAGTTCGCCATGACGGTCTGATTTCCCCTTGCGGCCTTGATCGCGGGGAGCGGACTGCAACCAAGCTTCGGGTCTCGTTCCCGTCGAACTTTACAATGCCTTTGGGTTGAACCCCTCGGGCCAAACCACTCGGCGCAGTCGGGGAGTGAACGCTCGGATCCCATCGATGGATCTTTCATCTTGTAGGGGGGGCTCCGGCGTGGCGATCTTCTAGCTTGGTGATGACCGTTAAGATGTCGGGGTGAGGTTCGGCGCGGCGAGTCATTGACTCGGCGTTCGTCGTCACTCCCACCCCGGCGATGATGAACTCTGCGATCGTCGCGGTCACCATACATTCGGTCGTTCCGCCGATCGTGGCTGATGCCGAAATGCTCGTAGTCGTCGCGGAGTCCGTGTCTTTCTTCCTCATTTCGTTCTCGTCGCCTGGCCGTGATTACCTGGCGAAGGTCGCGATCAAGGATCTGTCGAGCGTCTCCAGTAGGCGGTGCATGGCGCCGACTGTCAACGTTCCGACTGGTTGCAGTCCGACTGCTGGCGACACGAGTGGCCGCGTGGGAGCGCGAGTGCTCCTCTCCAACCGGCTTCTCCTGATTTTGTTGGATAGCTGCCGCCGTCACCATGGCCTTGATGTGAGCCACAATCAGGGCCACCGGACTGTCTGATGCAATCATCGAGTCCAGCGCGTCGAGGAGCGTCTTCGAAGCGACGATGTTTTGCATCGGTGTGCGGAAGACGGACTGATCTCCCAACTTAGATTGCAGGATGTCCTCCCGGACATTGCGACCCAAAGATCGGAGAGTCCGCGCATTCTTCTTCCGTGACATCACGTTCTTCTTGATGGAGATCGGTCTTCTGTCTTTCAATTGAGAAAATACCGCGAAAATCGCAGCCGCTCGTAATGGAGCCGACTGGTTTTCTAGGTAAGTCAGAGTAATGTACCTGAGATGGTTCGCCCTTGATTCTGCCAGATTGGATCTTGTTTTTATCCAAGTTGACAAGCTCTCCATGCATATTGGCGACAAAATCCAGGCTTCCGAAGCGAAAAGCTTGGCCGGAGATGAAGGTGGCGATAAATTCGCCGGTTGATGCCATCGAGTCTGTGGGAACAGATTGAAGCGCTCCCCCACCTGGCGCGCCAACTGTCGACTTTTGTAGTCGGCAATGAATTTATGGGGTAGGCGCTCGATCTCAAACTCGAAGGTCACACAAGACAAGGGATTTAGACAGGTTCAGGCTCTCGCGGAGGAGATAATACCCTAATCTGTGTCTTTGGGATTATGCGATTTCTTGGACCTAAGATTGCTCAAAGCGCTATGTGCTCTGAGTGATACGAGATGTTTTATGCTCTGTGGCTTGATGCCCATGTTGTTGCCCGCCCTCTCCCTTATATAGTGGGGGTGAGGCGGCTTACAGAGTCCCAATCGGTTAAGAGATTCCGATCGGTTACAAGATTCTAGTCGGTTATAGGACAGAGTTTACATCTTTATTCTATCCTTCTAATGACTCGGATTACAGCTGTATCTATCATATCTAAACATAAATTCAACTTTCCTTTAGGGTATATCCCTTTTCGTACGGTTATGAAGCCTGACGTGGAGAGTATCCTTTGGGCCTTCATCTTGGGCCTGTCCTGAGGACCCCCTGGAACCTATATTCCACATCACCAATAACCACATCTCTTGTAGTGCAAATAAGAGAGTGAGCTAGAGTGAACCAGATTGACTTCATCAACACATGATGACGCTCAAGCTAAATGACTCAACCCCTCTTAATATTACGACACCTAACTAGCAACCCGGTCTCCAATCCAAACACTGAGACCGGTAAAAGACTAGGAACACATCCTTAGCCCTATGCTAGTTATACCTTTGCCTCTAGCACATCCACTTGGAGCTTTTATGATTTCTATTGTCTTCTCTCCAAGCTGGGTCCTTTCTTCTTGTTCATCAACCCATGATGAACCTTCTCTAGCTTCACTTCACTTCAGGATTCATCCTTGAAGCTCATCAACACATGACGACTATTTTTTCCCGATTCTTGATTTTCTTGGACTCAACCTACTTCACAACTCATGGAAGATTGTTAGTCCAACAAACACGGTTGCCTCAATCATCAATTGCACTCCATTAACACATAATGGATGCCCCTACGATCAATTGAGCACAACCCTAATCAATTTGAATGATTTAAAGGTGTCTTGAGTACTTGGATGCAACTAATGCTTCATTATACTCAAGAACTTTCCGCTTGTCCTTAACCAACGAAGAAACACCAACACCACATGATGAAACATTCTTTGATTGATTGAAAGACAACCGAACTCAATTTAAATTTCATTTAAATTGACATGAGTATATATTAACTACACAAGTTTCATATACTCATTTTGATGGTTACTAAGTAATGATCCAAATTATGTTGGAGTGGTGGAAAGGCATCACTATTCTTAATACCATCAACAATAGAATAAACTCTATTAAATATGTGCATATAAATAATTGAACTTTGGAATCAATATGCACATAATCAATCTTGGATAGTATTTGAGTTTTTCCTACATTGCTATGAGTATACTACAACTACACAAGTTAAATATACTCAAGGGGTTGTTTCAAAGTAATGATCCTTGATATAGAAAGATGGATTAGATCAATACTATTGAAACATCAAGGTAAAGTATGAACTCCCCCTAAATATGTGCATTTATGTATATATGGATTGAAACATTAATGCGCATCTTGAGGTCTAAATAATGGTAGAGTTCATCCTTTAACTTGAATCCAAAATATGCATTAAGATATCATAAAATGAGAACGAGTGCATAACTTGGGTTTTTTCATTTTTCAATGAGATGAGACTAATCAAAGATATACTTAATAAAAGTGTTAGTCTCATATTTGTATTGATCAATATGATTATGAATATTATATCCAAGGAATGCAACAAGATATGATAATATGAATTCAAATGCATACCTTTGATATTTTCATTTTTTCATCCACAAGAAACTAATAAGAGTTAAGCTCAACAAAAGAGTTAGTCTCATAAAAAGATTTGTCACTAATTAACAATTGAGACTAATCAATATTATGATTATCAAAAATAGTTAGTCTCAAAATTAGATTTATCATTAACACCAAAACCAAATTAATGGAGCTTGAACTTTCAACAGTACCCGGTAATGTCGGGGATATTGTTCATCTGGCAGTACCGAGATGATTTGCGGTAGTGTCGTCCTCTGCTGAAGTTTTCTAGAATTTTGGTTTGTTTACTTTGCTTTGATGAAGTGAGGTTCTTGGTTGGTTCTTTGAGGGGAAAATTTTAAATTGAGATCATTCACCACTCGTCTGATCGCCATATTGGTCCTTCAATTATTAGTTGGCATGATCATATAACCAACGTTGGTTTATCGTAGCTATGCTTAGATGTACGATGGGATTCATATGAAAGATCGAAATGGCGATCAGAGGGGGGGTGAATGATCCCAAATAAAATTTTCCCCCACTCAAAGTACTCCAAACAATCTCGCAATAAAAATCTGAAACACCCAAAGATTTTCGTTCAAACTGGTGCTTCTCAGATTCGCACACCCTCCAAAACCCGAACAACTAGACAACTATGTGTACCCCTAGCTTACATGGTTGAGAACCATGAACCATGTTAGGGATGTTTTCATCACAATCCTGGTTGTCAAGTGTCCAAACAAAAAGGAATCAATTCAAAGACTTCTTTTCTAAAAGAGATAAAGCTAAAAACAACAAAGTCTCTTTTCAGAAAAGTAAAAGTAGATTTTCTAGGAATTGCCCTCACCTGGAGCAGGTGGTTGCTGAGTTTCTGTTGCTCTAAAATTTTCAGAAATTTTTTCCCCTGTGAGCAGTTGAGTTGTGAAACAGTCGACAAAAATCACGTCAAAAAGCCTTGTATAAAAGACATGAAAAATCAAGTATTACAGACAGTCAGGAACTTCCACCAGAAAGTTTGAGGCTCGGTTTTCACTTTATAGCGCTCAAACGGTGAAACCAGTGGACTCACAAATTTTTCTAGAGATGGATATATAAGTCATGCACCTTCTTCAAAAATAATCACTCAAAAAGTATTTTTTATATTTTTCTACAAATCGAAGACTGACTGCTGCGCGAAGAACAAGTTCTAGACAGAATAACAACTTGATAGAAAACTTGATCTTTAGTCTATCCTAGGGTGCAAGAGAAGTGTAAAACCATATAAACACCCTCAAGTCATCTTAGAACAACAGCATTTAGAAGGAGGGGAGGCAAATCCAAATTGCGAGAATGTAAATGCGGGTAAGTAAATGCTGAATTTAAATTGCGTAAAGTAAAGCCATAATGTAAATGCGCAATTTAAATTCACAATAAGGTAAAGAAAATTTTTGTATTTTCTGGATGGAAGGTTTAAAAAGCCTCACTTGATGTGGGCAAAGCTCAAAGGAGCAACTCAAACCTTCAAGGAAAGAAGGCCACCCCTTCCCCCTATTTATACTACTCATCGGCCACCTACCACCCTTGGATGAGTCCCTCAACCCTAGAGCACTCATCAAGAGCTAGGATTAACCCACTCACACAGCCATGCAAGGTCTCACCCAAAACCCACACACACAAAGGGTTTTCTCCCACGGTTTTCAAAGCATACTAACTAGACCCGCTATCCTATCAACTAGACCGCAATCCGATGGCCCTCATCGATCCGAGCAGCATCTAGTTAGCATCACATCCATTCCTTGTCTTCATGGCTTGCATGAAATCTGTCTTCGATCATCCTCTAGTGATCCCCGACCGTCTGGACCTCCGACCCTCCTCGTCTAGTCCTGGCCATCCTTCGCCTCACCATGACCTAGCATTATCGTCCTGCAACCATCAAAAACAAGGAAATACCTCACATAGCAATGCCCACAATGATATGCAATATATTCATCAAAGTCTACAAATTAAAATTTATTTTTATTCGTCCTGGCCAGTACTACCGCAAAAATAGGAGAAGACTCAAATTGCTTCAAATTCCAATTTAAATCAAACTCAAACCTGAGCACACCTTGCTGAAATAAAGTCAAATACTCATCACAAACATGGATGGACCTCCACATGGTCCTTCAATCTCCCCCTTGATGAGTAGATTGACAAACCACACAAAAGGCATGAATTTGAGTTTGAATATAAAAGAAGAAAAGTAATTTGATTGCAAAAATCATACTTGGTCCAATTGAGAGAGAAAAGTCCATGACCAAGTAGATGAGAAGATTTTCAGAGCTCAACACAAGAAAGAACAATTTTTTGATAAAGCTCCAAAAGCCAAGAAATCTCTCAAAAAGCTCAATATTACACTGATCCAAATGCAAGGACAACTGTTCAACATGATCATGATAAAGCATTTTTTTATTTAAATTTTCTTCCCTATAAGATGCCTTTTCTATGTTTTCTCCCCCTATTGGCAATATAGGCATCAATTTTTTTCTGTATGCATGAAATGCAATCTAAAGAGCTTTGAAGATTATCCAATTGATCAAAATGGAAAGATATTACATCAAGCTTGTCAATTTCAGAATATGACTAAACTAAGACATGTCCAAAACCAATACATTTTTTGAAAAAGCTTAGTTTACAATATTTTATTTTAGCATGATTTGACAAGTGCTAAACTTAGCAAAATTTCAAAGCTAGAAGCAAAACCACTCAAGGATCAAATGGAAAACCAAGAGTTCAACCTAGTCAACACTTTGGGGAATTTTGAAGTGCATATAAGGTCCTTCGAACTCATTTTTCAATTTATGCAAATTTTCATTAAGACTTTGAAAAACATAGCAGGGTGCAAATGTTTGACGATATTTGCATTCTTTACCCACTTATGTGTTTAGTATTTGCATTTCTTTTATTTTATTGATTGACTCAAGCCTTTTTCGATCATCTCAAGAGTAACTCTTAAGAGAATGATCTTGGTCAAACACAACATATTCCAAGTTCATCCCAAATGCAATAGGAAGCAGTCCCGTGAATATAAAGTCTTGAGATCAATTTTGCATAAAAGAGTCAAATTTTTTTATTTCAATTTAGCACATATGAGCGATTCTGAAGGACTCAAATATGGATCAACCAAATTTCACCCAAGTTTCTATAGTGGCTTTAGAAAAATCCAAAATTTCACAAATTATGGTAAAAACCCCTAGAGAAGAAACTTAGTAAGTAAAAGCAACATGTTTCATCAAGTTTTCATTTAAGGCTTTCAAATTTTCAGATTTTAATAAGCTTCGCACGATAAATGGACTTGGACATATCTAAGCTAGTGATTTTCTTCAAAAGATATAGCATGATGTATTTCATGAAGATTGTGTCAATTGCATAATAGGCAAAGCCCATAAAACAGAAAATGCAGTCTAAATGCATTACATGAACAGATTCCCAAATTTCCCCTCAACAAATGAATCAATTTTAAGCTCAAATCTGGTTAAAGTTGAGTTATTATCAAGATTATGCATAAAGAAAATCCAAATAAACTCGATAACAACCAGAAAAAACAGAATAAGGAGAAGAAGTCGAGAAACTGCAAAAACTGGATGGCTATAGAGCATAGAAAAGATAGAAGAGACTCACTACGGCTTAGACTCGCTCTTATCTTCCCCAGTGATGGGAACGGTGTCCCGATCTTCCGACAGGTAGTAATGAATCGATTGGTGGAGAACTCGACGTTGACGATCCGGCTTCCAATCAAAACTGATTCGAACCCTGCAATCGCTACACCACAGCTCTGTTGGTTATCAACCACACACAATCACGGTTGACCTCACCAAGAAGGCTTATCCCTGCATGCAAATCGAGAACACAAGCAAGAACGTAGAAGATGCAATATGAAATTGTGAATAACATTAAGCACACGAGTTGGGGTTCCACAAACCGATGAATGGCGAAAAACTGACAAAGTGTCTAGTTGTAATCTAAGCAAAACTCATCTATTCTAGCGACGGCTACTGAATATGTAAGAGGGAGAGGGCAAGGGAGGCAGCCAAGGGGGTGGCCGTGAATCCCTAGGTCATACAAGGCCTTTGGGCCCAAGTGAAGGTGTCGCAGCACCCGGCAGATTCTGTTTGTTATATTATTTTGATGATTCCTGTCGATCTATAAAATGTTTGGACGTAAAACCACTTCTGTTGGAAATCTCTCATCATGGGCTTCTCCGTAGAGTCTAAGAATGCCTCAATTGGACTTCGTATGACCTAGATATGGTTGTTTTATTTATGTGCTGTCCTGAGGCTCCAAACCGAAGTTGGAGTCCGACTTGAGCTTGACTTTGGGACCAAGTAGACTTGGGCTTTGAGGGATGACGTCCAGGTAAGCTTGTGATGCTTCTCCCATATTCCTAAGCAACAAAACATCACAATAATTTAGTAGCAATCCATCCAAGGAAACGTGCGCATAAAATTTCATAATTTAGTTTAAAATAACGACATTTGAAAAACAAGAATGTTCCTATCGAATATTTTCAAAAACTTGATCTATAAATTAAGTTGTTGATTTTATAAACACCTGTACAAGTGTTTGATTCACTAAAAGAATTTTTGCAGAAAATCTATATATCGAAAAAAATCACGAAACCAACATCGTTAGGTTCCAAATATTTCCTAGTATTTTAGAGGATTTTCCCATGATTTTTAGAGCTCTTTTGCTATTTTATCCTAAACACGTTTTGTTTCAACTCTATTCATAATACGGAATTTATCTGACGAGGACGTTCTGAACGGAAGGAATTCTTTAGAACTGATCGTTGCCGTTTCTGTGTGCATGAACACATGTGGTCACTGATTTTTACTTCCATGCATGTAGTAACGGAAATCTCGTAATGCAGCGTTCCTTCATTCCTCCATGCATGAATTAGTAACGGCAGTGCTAGTTATTGCGTCGCGTCATTAAGGGAATGATGAGCGTCACTGTTTATGCGCATAACCAGCCGTTTTGATTTGTATGTCCTGATCTAGTACACCTACTTCTCCTCATTTTGGCCGGATCCTTCTATTCCTCCATTTCATCCTCTCCTCATACCTTTTGCCACCTCACGCGGACTTCGCCAACGCCGGCACATCCTCCGGTCTTGCCTCTTCCTGCACCGACGGTCTGCGCTGCTGCCTAACGCCGACCGGTACTCCCTCATCTCTCTTGCATGCACTCTGTTTATCACAATCGGTTGATCTTGTCATGTGTATTTATGCATGTATATACACGTTAGCATGTACTTATATGTCATATACACGTTAGCATGTACTTATATGTCAAATTTATATATGTAAGAACGTATATAAATATATATATACAGAACGCGTGTATATGTATATATATTAGTTTAGAATGTATGCAAGTATACGAGCATATTAGGCCAAATGCATGTTTATATGTATATGTTAGTACGAATGCAATCTACATATATGTTAGGCCGCATGCAAGTATATATATATACTAGAGGTTAGAACATATGTATACATATATATATTGGGTTGTATACATGTATGCATATATGTATTTTGGTGATGCTATCTTGATCGATTGGTCTCGTCTGCGTGCACCGTTGTCTTTGGTGTCATCTTCCCCTGTGCCGTCTAGGCTCGCGCCGCTGAGCACGTATCTGGCCGACTGCTGACCTAGCACAGTCCGGTTCCCCCATCTTCCGTGAGGAACGGGGTAACTAGTTTCACTGAATTTTGTTTACCTCTATGTCCTGGCCGTTTCCTTCCTTGCCATTCGCCGCGGACGTCGCCCCCGCCGCCGTCAGATCCACCGGCTTCACCTTCGGCCGACCTACGCTCATCGTCCTAGCCCACGCTAGTTGTTTCCTTCTCCGTCTCTTTTCCGTAGCCAAAGCAAGCCAAGCATCAAGCAACAGAAGAATACGCATATACGCCATGAATAGTGTCATGCATGTTCAAAACTAGTTGTATGTAAACATTTTTAGGAAAACACAAAATTTGTTATTTTCATTAGAAATTCGTTATAAGTCCAAGCTGCATGCGACAAATTTTGTAAATGAGTAAAAAAATCAATACCTAGCTACAAGAATTTTACTGAATTTTTTATAAATAATATTGTACCATTAAAATTTTGAAAGAAAGTCCAAACTTACGAATTTGGTAGCTCTTAGACATATACATCCAAAAATGTCAAAATAAATTTTATAAATCTTAGAAAATGCTAAATTATTTATATTGAAGTTTTCATAAAGTTATGATTTAGTTTGTTTTGTGGTAGTTTCTGAATGTGTGTTTGTACGTTGTTTTGCATGTTTATTTGGTTCTTTATCTGTTACTCGTAGACATCGAGCTTTGTGAGGACGTGGATTTCGAGGATCAAGCTCCAGACCAAGGCCTAGACCAAGACTCGCTGCTTTACGAAGGCAAGTTATGCTTTGACCATCTTGCTCCTAATGTTTTTAAATATTATGTTGATTTAAATTATGCATTCTAATTAAATTATAAAAGCTTTAAAGTAATTTGGGTTTAGTTAAATCACCACTTGTTATCGATTCCTTGTTCCTAGCATTTGTGTGCCATAAAATTCATTGTCACCCTAAGATGGAAACTATTAAATTGGTCAATACTAGTCACCAGCGGGAAACGGTTAGAACGAAGTAGGTATGCTTAGCCAAGCGGTACGCTTCATTAACACTATTTCATGGGAAAGATGAAATATTGACTAATGAACTATGAAAGACATTTTGAGAATGTGACACATGTGTTAATGTTATTGATGGCACACGGTGCATGGTAACTAACCAGGGTGGTAAAATAATTTAGACTGTGGCAAGTGGCAAGTGATTAATGGAGGGCCAGATGTGGCACATGGGAGTGATGTTGTTGAATTTGGTTTTGTGAACTATGGGCAGTTTTGCCACGGTCAACCTAAGGACTTAACCTTGCAAGCCTTTGAACTGGGCCTAACATACAACCACATGTCTGGTATGGGACAGACCTAGTTGAGTATGATTCCAAAGTCTTAGCATGTGAGACGTCGTGGTTTTGTAGCCGTGGATGTGGAAAGAAGGGTGTAGTGTTTACGGATCGGTCTTACATTTCTTCAACGGTATCGTTAGCCCTGCATTCCGCTCCACAAAAGGGAAGGGACAGTGGGGACTATACCGGGAGGTACGCATGCGAGGATAGAAGTTTCAGAAAGATTTTGTTATGGTTACTCGCCTGTGTGTTGTTTAACTATATCGTGTGAGTAAACTGTATAACCTCTGCAGAGTGTAAAAACTATTCGAATAGCCGTGTCCACGGTATTGGACATTGCTCGGGGATTACAGTCAAGGGTTAGACTTTATTAAAAATGTGGTTGGGTTAAAAGATGAAGTTGATGGAGGTATGGATTAGGATGTGGAAATGCTTTTACGTAACTTCTGGAAAAGTTAGTATTAATTCTACTTGTTTTTACTGCTTTTGAATCTACCTATGGTACTTGTTAAATGTTGTTTATTGCAAATTACCCTTTAAGCCATTCCGTTGGAATAAGCCTGGCTTGTAGCATATTAGGTTGCATTCTGTGCATAGCTTCTTGAGTACCAATGTACTCACCCCTCCATAATCACAATATCAGAAGATGAATAACCGCAAGCGTATGAGGGGAAGAATGACGACCCGGCTAACTAAGGGAAAGGCCCAGTCAGTTGCCTGTGGAAAACTGAGGCACCGCGAATAATTTTATAATTCCACTGCTATTATTTATTTACTCTGAATTCAGCCCTGCATGGCTTAATATTGTAAGGCTGACCTTAAGGTCTTAACAGTTTAATTTGAATTAGATACATTATCGTTATTTTTTCGTTGTGTATGTGTGATGGTATTCATCTCTGCTGTATCTGTGAGCACCAGCGTGATTCTGGACTGGTGTATCACATAAGGTGTTCTGAATTCAAATTCCGGGCACGACAACCTGGTGGTTTAATTGTCGCGCGCGTGCTCTTGTAATTGGATCTTGTATATCTTGAGGAGTCGTGTTGCACACATCCGAAGGAGTGATGTTCTCATCACCCAGTGACTGACATAGGGAAGCAGACTCTAGATCCCAACTAAGGAGTGCACACAGACCCTGTCTACCCAGGAGGCCCAACACCTGCTAGACTTATAAGACTGTGAAGTAACTCAACCTAGAGAGAAGAGAACAACTAATCACGCATGATAGCAACCTAAAGCAAAAGATAAGAGGTCCATGCAAAATATGCCAGAAGTCTAAGTGAGTGAACTCAACTCAGGAAGACAAGCCCAATATAACCCAGAAGAAACACAAAGAAAAGCAAAGCAAAGCTGGAAGATAACATATTATACATAATATACAAACCTGGTCTCCCTCACGACTCCATGCTCACTCCTCAAGGCAACAAATCTGGAGCTATCCAAAGGTTTGGTGAAGATATCGGCTAACTGAAGGACACTCTCTACGAACTGAAGCGCGATATCACCCTTCTCCACATGGTCTCTAAGGAAGTGATATCTAATATCAATGTGCTTGGTCTTGGAATGCTACACTGGGTTCTTAGCAATGCAAATAGCAGAAGTGTTGTCACAGAAAAGTGGAACACTTGCTATCACTAACCCAAAGTCCCGCAAGGTCGATCTCATCTAGAGAACCTGGCTACAGCAACTGGCTGCAGCAACATACTCGGCCTCAACGGTGGACTGTGCAACTCCGGACTACTTCCTAGACGACCAAGAAACAAGAGAAGTGCCAATGAATTGGCAAGTGCCAGAAGTGCTCTTCCTATCTATCCTACAGCCAGCAAAGTCGGCATCAGAAAGGCTCGAAGGGACAGACAAGAAGAAGAAGAGTACCAAATACCATAATCAGTGGTAGCATGAAGGTACCTGAAGATGCGCTTCACCGCCTGGCGGTGAGAGGCGAGGAGAAGCCTGAAATCGAGCACGCAGACACACAACAAAATGTATGTCTGGCCTCGAAGTAGTGAGGTACAAGAGGGAGCCAATCATGCTCCGAAACTCCTTTCGATCAGCAAGCTCACCATCCTCATCGGGCTCGAGGACAATAGTGGTGGTCATAGGAGTCACCACCGTCTTCCCGTCAGACATATCGAAATGCCTCAGGAGGTCACGGGTATACTTGCCATATTTCAAGAAAGTACACTCCCGAGTCTGCTTGATTTGGAAGCCAAGAAAGTAGCTCAACTCGCCCATCATACTCATCTCAAACTCTGTGCTCATCACCTCAGAAAACTGAGACACAAGCGAATGAGATGAGCCACCAAAAATGATATTGTCCACATAAATCTAGACTAGAAGAAAATGCAACTCATGGTGTATGATGAACAGAGTCTTGTCTACTACACCCATTTTGAAGTCATGGCTGAGAAGATAAGACTTGAGCCTCTCATACCATGCTCTGGGGGCCTGCTTGAGTCCATACAGAGCTTTGGAAAGCTTGTATACATGACTCGAAAACTTGGGTTCTCAAATCCTAGAGGTTGTTTGACATAAACCTCTTCCTCAATATAGCCATTGAGGAATGCACTCTTGACATCCATTTGATAGAGCTTGAAGCCCCAGAATGCAGAGAATGCAAGCAGGATCCTAATAGCCTCTAGTCTAGCTACAGGGGCAAAGGTCTCCTCAAACTCAAGACCCTCAACCTGAGAAAAGCCCTGTGCAACTAGCCTAGCCTTGTTGCGAATGACAACGCCATCCTCACTATGCTTGTTTTTTAACACCCACATGGTCCCAATGACATTATGACCAGATGGACGTTCTACAAGCTGCCAAACTTTGTTCCTCTCAAGGTTTTCAAGTTCCTCATGAATATCATTAGTCCAAGACTCGTAAGATAATGCATGAGTCATATCCTTCGGCTCAAATGACGCAACAAAGGCAGAGTGAAGGCAAAAACTGGACAAACCTGATTTTGAGCGAGTGACCCGCTCAAACAGATCGCCGATGATCTGATCAGGTGGATGAGAACGCTGAATATGACGGGTAGGTTCAGAAGCAGATGTGGCCTCTACCTCTTGCACAGAAGAGTTAGGAGCAGAGCCACTAGCTGCAGGAGAGTCAAAAGGCAAGGGCTGGCCTTCTTGAGGTGCAAAAATGGAAACAGGAGGCACCTCAGGTGTAGAGGGGACTGGATCAGGTGGAACACCATCATCCTCATCCTCTACAAAGATGGTGTCGGAGGAGGAAGAAGAAGAGCCTGAAATGTCAGGTCTAGCTCTTGGGCTGGCCTCATGAAAGGTCACCTCACAGGTCTCTATGATCCTATGCGCATCGCAACTCCAGACCCTATAGCTACAAGAAGAAGTCGAATAACCCAGAAAGATACCATCAGAAAAACGAGACTCAAACTTATCCAGGTTACCAGACTTCAAAATGAAACACTTGCAACCAAACACACGAAAATGAGAAACACTAGGCTTTTGCCCATACCTCAACTCGTAAGAAGTGCGGTGCAAATGTGCTCTCAAGAATACGCGATTTGAAACATGACAAGCAGTAGCTATAGCCTCAGCCCAAAACTTTTTGGGAGTACTGTACTCGTCTAGCATCGTCCTGGCCATCTCTACCAGGGTCATGTTCTTCCTTTCCACTACGCCATTTTGCTGAGGGACGTAGGGAGAGGAGAACTGATGCTCTAAACCAGACTCCACACAGAAACTCTCAAAATAGGAGTTCTTGAAGTCCGTGCCATTGTCAGTGTGTATAGCTCGTGGGGCACCAGGGAGCTCAAAAGACAACCTATGAACCAAACCCCTAAAATGGGTAAAAGTCTCATCCTTCAAGGACATGAAAAACACCCAAAAGTACCTCGAAAAATCATCAACAATGACAAGAACATACCACTTCCTTCCCATTGACTGCACTCTAGCTGGACCAACAGTGTCCACATGTAAAAGCTGTCCTGGTGCATCAGTCATCACAACAGTGACTGGGGGATGAGAAGCAGCACCCAACTTGCCATGTCAGCAGGGAGAGAAAACTAAGTCTTTGACCAGTTTGAGTTTGGGCAAACCACGAATAAGGTCGTGGCTACTAACTCGGGTCAAATGATCAAATCCAATGTGACCAAGTCTCCTATGCCAGAAGGAGAGATCACGGGACTCTGAAGCAATCAAACAATGAAGGGAGTCTCCTGAAGAAACAGAAAAATCAGTACGGAAGACTCTCCCATATCTAGAAATCCCGCAAACTAACCCTCTTGATGAATTGAGGATTCTACAGGCGTTACTCTTAAAGCTCACCTCGAAAGAGTCATCGATAAGCTGAGAAACAGAAAGCAAATTGTATTGCAGCTTACTCACTAAGGCAACATCTTTAAGAATGAAATTGTCATTAATGCAGATGGTACCATTAGCAAGGACTCTACCTGAAGAAGCATCCCCGAAACTCCCTTCCCAATCCAACAAACCTGATCAAGACATAAGAGAGAAAGATGACTCAGTAATGGGATAGAGTGAAGACTTAGGGACCCAATATTGAACCACACGACGCCTCAGAGTACCAGCCACAAAAGAAGACTGAACTCGAGTGTCTCTCTGTCGTTTAATTCTAACAAGATCAGCAGAAACTCTAGTAGATGATCCAGGAGCTGGAACTGGGTTGGCCTGCCGTGGTGCAAAGGCCGGACCACCCCAGTGAGGCTGCCTAAATCTCCTACCCGAAAACACCTCACACCGCGGATATCTACCTCGATGGGAAAAATGAGGAATATCAAGAGGACAGTGAAAAGACTGACCACGAACAGGTCTAGGACTAAAACTCGAAGAAACAGTATGAAAATCGAGTCCTGGACGCTGCCCAAAAACCGGTGACTCTCTAACCTGTCTAGAAGCAGTGTGTGCCTTAGGAGCACTAAGAGTCTGGGATGACCCTGAATACCCCTAAGAGCAGCAACATGCTCACACCGAGTGTTCTTGGCGTGCCTGAAACAGAAATCTACTAGGTGGCTATCCTTCTTACAGAAGGTGTATGTGTACTTCGCCTTGCTAGAGGCAGAAGCTACAGGAGTAACACCCTTCTGGTCAGAAGTCCTATGGACAACCCCAGTAGACCTAAACACAGTGGTACTCATCCTGGGAGCTACCACAATCTTACCACTCTTGGAGCCATGCACAATGGTGGGAGGATGCGCCCGAGCGTGCTCCAACGGATCAAATCCTAGACCTTGATTAAATCTGCTAATCTTGGATAGATCTAGAATAAGATTGAGCTTCTTCTTGCCTCCTACAAACTTCTCGAGAGTGCTCATGAGATACTCACAATCTTGGAAGAAAGAGGCATATGAAGAACATGGAAGAGAGGAAGAAGAAAAACCAGAAAGATGAGCTCTCTCAGCACGTGTATTTTTCTCCCTTAGCACGGCTGCCTCAATCTTGAGGGCCTCACAAGAAACGCAAGACGCATTTCTAATCCTATGGGCATGGTCTTCTAATTTCTTCCTAAGTTCGACTTGGATTTTATCCAAGTCCCCCTCAATCACATTACATTGCAAGCAACTTTCTTATGACTTAGCTAGTAAGTCCTTAGCAAGATTTGCACACTTGACATTTATAGATTCATTGGCAAGTTTTAGTTGCCTACAACCCTCACATGAGCTGACTTGGTCCTTAGAAGCATGTATTTCAAGTTCATCGTTTCTAGAAGAAAGCTTCCTAAGGTGATCGCTCTTGGCATCAATTTCAGCAAGCAATTTAGGGCAATTAGAGCATGATGGAGTAGAGTGAGCATGAAGAAAACTAATATCTAGTGGAATAGCATCAATAGAATCATCGCTAGCATTCTTCAACCTAAGACTATCTAATTCAGACAACACATTATCATGCGTAGTCCTTAGGTTCTCCAACTCCACAAGAAGAGCATCACACAAAGAACAGTCATCAGTGACTTGAGAGGGAGAAGATCTAAGAGAAGCTAACTCTCGAGTCAAGGTACCTACTTCCTTCTCTAGCTCCATACACCTAGCTCTAGCTTTAGCATGAAATTTCCCTAATTTGCAGAAAGCTTCATTGAGCTGGTCATAGGAGGGTACCTCTTCCGAGTCGCTATAGAGCTCGGAGTCGCTGATGCCGTTGACGTCGGCCATGAAGTACATGCCGAAGAATTCATCGCCTCTCTTCTTCTCTTGCAGTTCATCCTTGCCCTCGTTGCTCCATGTCTCCATGTCGGAGAGGTTGATGTCGTCAAGCGCAGCGAGGATGCGGTGGAAGAGCTTCTTGTTCTTGGATAAGTTGCGGCAATTCTTCTCATGCATCGGCTCACGAACTAGAGGCTTCTTGTTGTGTTTCTTGTCGATGTAGTCGTTCTTTGCCGAACCGCCGGTGTCATTCTTTGCCTTCTCCAGTTTGGGGCAATTAGCCTGAATGTGGTTAGGTCCACCACACTCAAAGCATGTGATCATGCCACCTCTCTTTCTCTCTCTCACCCTCTTGTATGCATGTGAAAATTTGGGAGCAAGAAGAGGAAGCTCATTTTCTAGAAATTTTTTCAGTTGGTCATCGCTTAGCTCGCAAAGGGCGGAAAGAGAGAAATCAGCAGAAAGATCAAGGGAAAATCCAGTGGGATCAGTGACCAAGGCCATCAACTGAGACTTCGTCTTGTGAGAGATGACATCGATCTCATGAGTCTTGAGACGAGAGTAAAGCCCATCAAGAGTCAAGGTCGACAAGTCGGTAGTGTCCTTGATGGTGGTCACTTTCATTTCCAAAACTCGAAGATCGAGTGCGGTCAAGAAATGTCGAGCATTGTCCGAGTCAGGGTATATGCAACTAACTGCTCAAAGATTGCTCAAAATCTTGGTAAAACGACCGAAACACTCTTCAAGACTCTCACCAGCGTGTTGTTCAAACTTGTTGTACTCACACTTGTACTGATCCTGCTTCACGGTCTTGATTTGAGTAGTGCCCTCATGGTAAGCATTGAGGGTCTCCTAAATCTCATGAGCGGAACGGAGGTGAGAAATCCTATCATACTCACTGTGGATAAGACCCTATATGAGAATGTTCCTTGCCTTAGTGTTCGCCTGAACGTCAGCCATATTGCCGGCCATGATGTTTTCATCGGCAGGAACCTCATACGGGAGTTTCACCTTCTGCCATATCAGGAAGCCCTGGGCAATGATGTATGACTCCATCCGCGATTTCCAGAATGCAAAATTAACTCTAGAAAAAATAGGAGGCTTGGTGGAATACTTGTCCATCACCATGGCTCTTGAGACCGGTCAAGATCTATGAAAGAGCAAAACCGGCTCTGATACCAATTGAAAGATTGAAATGGCGATCAGAGGGGGTGAATGATCCCAAATAAAATTTTCGCCCACTCAAAGTACTCCAAACAATCTCGCAATAGAAATCTGAAATACCCAAAGATTTTTCTTCAAACTGGTGCTTCTCAGATTAGCACACTCTCCAAAACCCGAACAACTAGACAACTATGTGTACCCCTAGCTTACATGGTTGAGAACCATGAACCATGTTAGGGATGTTTTAATCACAATCCTGGTTTTCAAGTGTCCAAACAAAAAGGAATCAATTCAAAGACTTCTTTTCTAAAAGAGATAAAGCTAAAAACAACAAAGTCTCTTTTCAGAAAAGTAAAAGCAGATTTCCCAGGAATTGCCCTCATTTGGAGTAGGTGGTTGGTAACTTTCTGTTGCTCTAACATTTTTGGGAATTTTTATGCCTGTGAGCAGTTGAGTCATGAAATAGTCCACCAAAAATTACGTTAAAAAGCTTTGTATAATAGACAAGAAAAATCAAGTATTACAGACAGTCAGGAACTTTGATTAGAAAGTTTGAGGCTCGGTTTTCACTTCATAGCGCTCAAACCGAGTAACCAGTGGACTCACAATTTTTTCTAGAGAAGGATATATGAGTCATGCACCTTCTCTAATACGAATCACTCAAAAAGGATTTTTCGAAAAATCAAAGACTGACTGCTGCGCGAAGAACAAGTTTTGGACTGAATGACAACTTGATAGAAAACTTGATCCTTAGTCTATCCTAGGGTGCAAGAGAAGTGTAAAACCATATAAACACCCTCAAGACATCTTAGAACAACAGAATTTAGAAGGAGGGAAGGCAAATCCAAATTGCGAGAATGTAAATGCGGGAAAGTAAATGCTGAATTTAAATTGCATAAAGTAAAGACATAATGTAAATGCGCTATTTAAATTCACAATAAGGTCAAGAAACTTTTTGTATTTTCTGAATGGAAGGTTTACAAAGCCTCACTTGATGTGGGCAAAGCTCAATGGAGCAACTCAAACCTTCAAGGAAAGAAGCCCACCCCTTCCCCCCTATTTATACTACTCATGGGCCACCTACCACCCTTGGATGAGTCTCTCAACCCAAGAGCACTTATTAAGGGCTAGGATTAACCCATCACACAGCCATGCAAGGGCTCACCCAAAACCCACACACACAAAGGGTTTTCTTGCACGGTTTCAAAGCATACTAACTAGACCCGCTATCCTATCAACTAGACCGCAATTCGACGACCCTCATCGATCTGAGCAGCATCTAGCTAGCATCACATCCATTCCTTGTCTTCATGGCATGCATGGACTCCGTCTCCGATCATCTTCCGACGATCCCCGACCGTTTGGACCTCCGACGCTCCTCGCCTAGTCCCGGCCATCCTTCGCCTCACCATGACCTAGCACCATCGTCCTGCAACCATCAAAAACAAGGAAATACCTCACATAGCAATGCCCACAATGATATGCAATAGATTTATCACAGTCCACAAATTAAAATTTATTTTTGTTCGTCCTGACCGGTACTACCACAAAAACAAGAGAATACTCAAATTGCCTCAAATTCTAATTTAAATCAAACTCAAACCTGAGCACACCTTGCTCAAATTAAGTCAAATACTCATCACAAACATGGATGGACCTCCATATGGTCCTTCATCATATCACATGTTGAATAGTGTTAATCTTGACTTAATGAGATATTGAATTGTGGCCGTAGCCACTATTGTAAAATTTGTTGTACTATGGCATGATGTGCCATTGGTCTTGGTTGAACAAAATAATTTTCCCTCAGGAAAGTGATTGTGCAGTAAAGGGGGTGACACCAGCACATTTGGGATGTGGATGTCTTGCTTGAGACAACTTAAGGACTTAATCTTGTGCGCCATTGAACCGGGCCAAATTGTACAACTACATGTCTTTTATTGGGCAAACCTGGCTGATTAATTTGCAATGTCTAAATTTGAGTACTACCATTGGTGGTGTGGTTTCCGAGATATACGGGTAGATTCATATGGATCAATAGGGGGCCCTGAGGGGTGAAACGTTAGTGGACATTACCGAGTTTAGACAAAGCATAGTAAAGGCTTTGTCATGATCTTCGTGTCGACACACCAAGGATGTATGTTAATTGCATTGCAACAAGAGACGATCATGTATTGTGGGTAAAGCAGTACAACCTCTGCAGAGTGTAAAACTATTCGAATAGCCATATCCACATTCATAGACATGCCCAGGAATTTCACTCGAGGTATAGGTTGTTTCATGTGGAATTGTTGGGTTGTAAACTGGGAATTTACCGTTGTTTTTGTTGCCTACAGTTAACACTCATGAATTTAGTTGTTTGATGATGGTTTTATATAGTGTTGGGTGATGCCTCACCATTTTGCCATTGATTTACCAGTTATCTATTATCTTTTCATAAATATGCTTTGAATCTATTTATTGTATTTAAATTCAAGTTGTTGCTTTTTGCAAAAGAACCATATGAGTGCCCTTTGCCAAAGATCGATGATTTGTTTGACCAATTTCAAGGAGCTGAAGTGTTCTCAAGGATTGAATTAAGATCAGGGTATCACCAGTTGAAGATTCTTCAAGAGGATATTTCAAAGACAACTTTTTTGACTCAGTACAGACAGTATGAGTATACCGTGATGTCCTTTGGATTGACCAATGCTCCTGCCTACTTCATGACCCTGATGAACAAAGTATTCATGGAATATTTGGATAAGTTTGTTGGTGTCTTCATTGATGACATTCTGGCCTAATCCAAAAGAGAGGAAGAATATAAGGATCACTTGTGCCTAGTTCTGACGAAACTAAGAGAAAACCAACTCTATACCAAGTTAAGCAAATATGAGTTTTGGATGAAAGAAGTTGCTTTCCTAGAACATGTGAAGGACCGAGATGGCGAACAGAGGGGGGGGGGTGAATGGTCGCAAATAAAATTTCCCCCAAAATGCTCCAACAAAAATCTCGACAAGATCACTCAAAGAAATCGTGAAAAACCTGAAAAACTAGACAACTATATGTACCCCAAGCTTGCATGGATAAGTACCATAAAATATGTGGGGATTTTTGAGTCACAATACTGGTTGTCTAGTGTCCAAGATAAAGAGGAATCAATTCAAACTCTTGCTTTTAGAAAGGACATCAATTCAAGTCACAAAAGTCACTTTCAGAAAAGCAAAAGCAGAATTTCCAGAACTTGTCCTCAATTTGCACAGGAGGTTGGTGGGTTTCTACAGTTCACAAAATTTTTAGACTTGTTCTCCCTATGAGAATCGAAGTTGTGAAGAACTCCACCAAATTTCTCCTCAAAAAGCCTTACAGAAAAAACAGGAAAAATCTAAGAACACAGTCTGGTCAAGAACTTCGAGCAGAAAGTTTGGGGCTCGGTTTTCACCTCATGGCGCCCAAACGGTACAACAAATGAACTCCAAAATTTTTCTGCAAGTGGATATCAGAGTCACGCACATCCTCCAACAAGAATCACTTCTAAAAGATTTTCCTATATTTTTATAGAAATCAAACACTGAATGCTGCGCGAAGAAAAGTTCTGAACAAAGTTGGAACTTGAAATAAAAGATGTTCTCTACTCAATCCAAGAGTGCAAAAGAGATGTAAAACCATATGAACACACTCAAAACATCCAAGATCAGCAGCATTTAGAAGGAGGGGAGGCAAATCCAAATTACATGAAAGTAAATCGCGAAAGTAATTATGGAAAGTAAATGCTGAATTTAAATTATGTAAAGTAAAGACATAATGTAAATGCGCAAAATAAATTCAGAGGTGGATGGATAAAACTTTCATTTCTGGAAGGAGAGGTTACAAAGGCTCACTTTCATGTGGGCAAAGCTCAAAGGAGCATTCACAAACCTCAAAACCTTCAAGGGAAGGAGGCTACCCCTCCACCTATATTTATACTACTCTTGGGCCACCTACCACCCTTGGATGAGTCCCTCAACCCTAGAGCACATATCTAAGGGCTAGGATTAACCCACACACACAGCCATGCAAGGCCTAACCCAAAACCCACACACATACCGGGTTTTCTTGCACGGTTTTCAAAGCATACTACCTAGACCCGCTAACCTATCAACTAGACCTCAATCCGACGGCCCTCATTGATCCACGCGGCATCTAGCTAGCATCATCTCCTTTCATTGTCTTCTTGACTTGCCCGGACTCCGTCTCCGATCATCTTCCGGCGATCTCCCAACCGTCTGGACCTCCGACGCAACTCGCCTAGTCCCGGTCATCCTTCGCCTCACCATGACCTAGCACCGTCAATGATGTGTAATAAACCATCCAACTCATCACTACCGTGTTCATAAGACCGGTACTGCCACTCCTGGCAGAGACAACTCAAAATGCTTCATTTTGAAAATCAATCCAAATCAAACTCAAACTTGAGCACACCTTGCTCAAATAAAGTCAAATACTCATCACAAGCATGGATGGACCTCCACATGGTCCTTCAATCTCCCCCTTGATGAGTATATTGACAAACCACACAAAAAGGCATAAATTTGAGTTTGAAGAAAATGAAGAAGAAAGCAATTTTTAGTTGTAAAGTTAAACTTGGTCCAAAGATAGAAATTAGAACCATGACCAAGTTGGCGAAGAGGAATTTAGATTTTAGAGTTAAATTTAAGAAAGAGCAAGTTTTCAACAAAAACTCTAAAATCCAACTAAACATGTCAAATGTGATTATGAGATTATGATCCAAATGTAGTAGAAGCATAGTTTTACAAAGATCATAATAACCAAATAAGCATTCACATTTTTATCTTTTAGTCATGCCTTTTCTACGCTTTCTCCCCTTTGGCAATATAGGCATCAATTTTTTATGTATGCATGAAATGCAATCGAAAGAGCTTTGAAGATTATCCAATTGATCAAAATGGAAGGATATTACACCAAGCTTGTCAATTTGTAAGATGACTAAACTAAGACATGTCCAAGTGCAAATACGAGCTTAGTTTTGAATATTTCATTTTTAGCAAGATTTGACAAGTGCAACACTTAGCTTTAGTTTCAAAAATAGAAGAATAGCCACTCTAAGGATCAAAAGGAAAACCTAGAGTTCAACCTACTCAACACTTTGGGGAATCTAGAAGAGCATACAAGGTCCTTCGGGCTCATTTATCACTTAATGCAAATTTTGATTTATCATCATACAAGACATAGAAGGGTGCAAATGTTTGACATTATTTGCATTCTTTACCCACATATGTCTTTGTTTTTAATTTATTTGCATTTTCTTTTGACAACCAATTGACTCAAGCCATATGCGACCATCTCAAGATGAACTCTTAAGAGGATGGTCTAGGTCAAACACGATGTATTCCAAGTTCATCCCAAGTGCAATGGGAAGCGGTCTTGTGAATGCAAGGTGTTGAGTCGTATGTGCACAAGAAGAGTCAATTTAGACTCGCTCTTATCTTCCCAGTGACTGACATAGGGAAGCTGACTCTAGATCCCAACTAAGGAGTGCACACAGACCTTGTCTACCCAGGAGGCCCAATACCTGTTAGACTTATAAGACTATGAGGGAACTCAACCTAGAGAGAAGAGAGAACAGCTAATCACGCATGATAGCAACCTAAAGCACAAGATAAGAGGTCCATGGAAGGCATGCCAGAAGTCTAAGTGAGTGAACTCAACTCAAGAAAACAAGACCAAAGTCACCCAAAAGAAATACAAAGAAAAGAAAAGCTGGAAGAAAAACATATAATACATAATATACAAACCAGCTCCCCTCACGAAAGGCCGTAAGGGCTCACGACTCCAAGCTCACTCCTCAAGGCAACAACTGAGCTATCTAAAGGCTTGGTGAAGATATCGGCTAATTGAAGGTCACTCTCACTTAATCGAAGCGCGATATCTCCTTCTCCACATGGTCTCTAAGGAAGTGATATCTAATATCAATGTGTTTGGTCCGGGAATGTTGCACTGGGTTTTTAGCAATGCAAATAGCTGAAGTGTTGTCACAGAAAAGTGGCACACTCTCTATATCTAACCCATAGTCCCGTAAGGTCGATCTCATCCAGAGCACTTGGCTACAAAGAATCGGCTGCAAAGAACATACTCGGCCTCGGTGGTGGATCATGCAACCCTGCATCGCTTCCTAGATGACCAAGAAACAAGAGAAGTGCCAATGAATTGGCAAGTGCCAGAAGTTCTCTTCCTATCTATCCTACAGCCAGCAAAGTTGGCATCGGAAAAGGCTCTAAGAGATAGACAAGAAGACAAAGAGTACCAAATACCATAATCAGTAGTAGCACGAAGGTACCTAAAGATGCGCTTGACCGCCTGGCGGTGAGAGGCGCGAGGAGAAGCTTGAAATCGAGCGCACAAACACACAGCGAAATGTATGTCCGGCCTCGAAGCAGTGAGGTACAAGAGAGAGTCGATCATGCTCAAACTCCTTTGATCAAGAGCTCACCATCCTCATCGGGCTCGAGGACAAAGAAGGTGGCCATAGGAGTCATCACCGGCTTCCCATCGACATATCAAAGTGCCTCAGAAGGTCACGAGTATACTTGCCTTGATGCAAGAAAGTACCCTCACGAGTCTGCTTGATTTGGAAGCCAAGAAAGTAGCTCAACTCGTCCATCATACTCATCTCAAACTCTGTGCTCATCACCTTAGAAAACTGAGAAACAAGCGAACGAGATGAGCCACCAAAATGATATCGCCCACATAACTGACAAGAAGAAAATGAGACTCATGGTGTCCGATGAATGAGTTTTGTCTACTATGCCCATTTTGAAGTCATGGTGAGAAGATAAGACTTGAGCCTCTCATACCATGCTCTGGGGCTCGCTTGAGTCCATACAAAGCTTTGGAGAGCTTGTATACATGACTCGAAACTTGGGGTTCTCGAACTCGGAGGTTGTTTGACATAAACCTCTTCCTCAATATATCCATTGAGGAATGCACTCTTGACATACATTTGATAGAGCTTGAAGCCCTGGGATGCAGAGAATGCAAGCAGATCCTAATAGCCTCTAGTCTAGCTACAGGGCAAAGGTCTCCTCAAAGTCAAGACCCTCAACCTGAGAAAAGCCCTGTGCATCTAGCCTAGCCTTGTTGCGAATGACAACCCCATCCTCACTCTGCTTGTTTTTGGACACCCAGTTGGTCCCAATGACATTATGACCAGATGGGGGCTCGACAAGCTGCCATACCTTGTTCCTCTCAAAGTTCTCAAGTTCCTCATGCATAGCATTAATGCACGATTCATCGGATAATGCATGAGAAACATCCTTCGGCTCAAAAGAGGCAACGAAGGCAGAGTGGAGGCAGAAACTGGACAAACCTGATTTTGATCGAGTGACCCGCTCAAACAGATCACCAATGATCTGATCAGGTGGATGAGAACGTTGAATATGACGTGGAGGTCCAGAAACAGAAGTGGCCTCTACCTCATGCACAGAAGAGTTAGGAGCAGAGCCACTAGCTGAAGGAGAGTCGAAAGGCAAGGGCTAGTCTCCCTGAGGTGCAGAAATGGAAACAGGAGGCACCTTAGGTGTAGAGGGAACTGGATCCGGTGGAACACTATCATCTCCATCATCCTCATCTTCTACAAAGATGGTCTCGGAGGGATAAGAAGAGCCTGAAACATTAGGTCTAGCTCCTGGGCTAGCCTTATCAAAGGTCACATTACAGGTCTCTATGATCCTATGCGCAGCAACACTACAGACCCTATAGCTACGAGAAGAAGTCGAGTAACCTAGAAAGATACCATCAGAAGAGCGAGACTCAAACTTATCTAGGTTACTGACTTCAAGATAAAACACTTGCAACCAAAACGCGAAAATGAGACACATTGGGCTTTCACCCATACCTCAACTCATAAGAAGTGCGATGCAGATGTGCTCTCAAAACACGCGATTAGAAACATGGCAAGCGAGAGCTATAGCCTCATTAAAACTTCCTAGGAGTACTATACTGCCTAGCATCATCCCGCCATCTCAACCAAGGTCCTGTTCTTCCTTTCCACTACGCCATTCTCACGAGGGGCGAGGGAGAAGAGAATTGATGCTCTAAACCGGACTCCACACGTAAACTCTCAAAGTAGGAATTCTTGAACTCCGTGCCATTATCACTGCAGATAGCTCAGAATGCACCGGAGCTCAATAGACAACCTCTCGACCAAACCCCAAGTGAGAAAAAGTCTCATCCTTCGAGGCCATGAAGAATACCCAAGAGTATCTAGAAAATCATCAACGATGACAAGAACATACCACTTCCCTCCCGCTGATTGCACTCTAGCCGACCAACATTGTCCATATGTAAAAGCTGTCCAGTGCATCACCATCACTACGGTGGATCGGAGGATGAGTTGCAGTAACCATCTTGCCATGTCGGCAAGGAGAGCAAACTAAGTCTTTGACTATCTTGAGTCTGGGCAAACCCCGAATGAGATCGTGGCGGCTAACTCGGGTCAAATGATCAAATCCAATGTGACCAAGTCTCCTATGCCAGAAGGAGAGATCACGGACTCGTATAATCAAACATCGAAGAGAGTCTCCAGAAGAAGCAGAAAAATCAGCACGAAAGACTCTCCCAAATCTAGAAATCCCGCAAACTAACCCTCCTGATGAATCAAAAATTCTACAAGCATTACTCTTGAAGCTTACCTCGAAAGAGTCATCGATAAGCTGAGAAACAGAGAGCAGATTGTATTGCAGCTTACTTACTAAGGCAACATCTTTAGAATGAAATTTTGGTTAATGCAGATAGTACCTTTAGCAATGACTCTACCTGAAGATGCATCCCCAAAAGTGATTAACTCATCATCGGGGGCTCGGACTAGGGAAGAGAACCAACGAGAATCTCCGGTCATATGACGAGAACAACCGGAGTCTACAATCCAAACATCGCCCTTCCCCATTTGACGAACCTGATCAAGACACAAGAGAGAAAGATGACTCAGTACTGGGATAGAGTGAAGACTTAGGAACCCAATACTGAACCATACGACACCTCAGAGTACCAACCACAGAAGAAGACTGGACTCGAGTGTCTCTCTGACGCGAAACTCTCACACGATCGGAGCAACTCGTAGATAATCTAGGAGTCAAATCGGGTTGGCACGCCGTGGTGCAAAAGCCGACCATCCCAAGAAGGTCGCCTCGATCTCCTACCGGAAAACACCTCACGCCACGATATCTACCTCGATGGGAAAACGAGGAATATCAAGAGGACGACGGAAAGACCGACTACGAACAGCTCGTGACTAAAACTCAAAACTAGCATGAAAACCAAGTCTTGGGCGCTGCCCAAAACAGCGACTCTCTAACCTATCTAGAAGCGGTGTGTGTCTTAGAGCACTCAAAGTCCGGGATGACCACGAATACCCCTAAGAGCAACAACACACTCACGCCGAGTGATCTTGGCGCGCTGAAAGGTAAATCTAATAGGTGACCATCCTTCTTACAGAAGGTGCATGTGTACTTCCTTGTTAGAGGCGTAGCAATAGGAGTAACACCCTTCCGTCGACGTCCTATGGACAACCCCAAAGAGACCTAAACACGGTGGTACTCACTCGGGAGCTACCACAATCTCACCACTTTGGAGCCGCGCAATGGTGGGAGGATGCGCCTGAGAGTGCTCCAAGGATCAAATCCTAGACCTTGATTGAATCTACTAATCTTGGATTGGTCTAGAATAAGATTGAGCTTCTTCTTGCCTCCAACAAACTTCTCGAGAGTGCTCATAAGATACCGCAATCTCGGAAGAAAGAAGCACAAGAAGAACAGGGGAAGGAGAGGAAGAAGAAGAACCGAAAGAGAAAGAGAAGATCTCTCAAAGACGTGCTTTTGTTCCCTAGCACGGCTGCCTCAATCTTGAGGGCCTCACAAGAAACGCAAGGAGCATCTCTAATCCTAAGGGTTTGGTCTTTTAACTTCTTTCTAAGCTCGACATGGATTTGATACACATCATCCTTGCCCCAACACACAGCAAGCAACCAATTTTTGACTTAACTAGTAAGTCCTTAGCAAGTTGATCACACTTGACATTCAAAGCATCATTGTCAAGTTTTAGTTGCTCTGACCCTCACATGAGCTAACTGGGTCCTTAGAAGCATGCAATTCAAGTTCATCATTTCTAGCGAAAGCTTTCTAAGGTGTTCGCCATGGCATCAATTTCGGAAGAAATTTAGGCAATTAGCACATGATGGAGTGGAGTGAGCATGAAGAAAACTAGCCTCAACAGAATAGCATCAACAGAACTAGTGCTAGCATTCTTCAACCTAAGACCATCAAGTTCAAGCAAGCACACTATCATGTATGGTCCTTAGGTTCTCCATCTCCACAAGAATAGCATCACACAAAGAGCAATCATCGGTGACTCGGAGGAGAAGATCTAAGTGAAGCTAACTCCCGAGTCAAGGTACCTACTTCCTTCTCAAGCTCCGCACACCTAGCTCTAGCTCTAGCATGAAATTTTCCTAATTTGCAAAAGCTTCGTTGAGCTGGTCATAGGAGGGTACCTCATCCGAGTCATTTGAGAGCTCGAGTCGCGATGTCGTTGGTGTCGGCCATGAAGCACATGCCGAGAAGTCATCGCCGCCCTTCTTCTCTTGCGGATCATCCTCGCCTCGTCGCTCCATGTCTCCGTGCGGAGAGGTTGATGTCATCAAGAGCGGCGAGGACGCGGTGGAAGAGCTTCTTGTTCTTGGAGAAGTTGCGGTACTTCTTCTCGTGTGCCGTTCACGAACCGGAGGCTTCTTGTTGCGGTTCTTGTCGGTGTAGTCGTTTTTGCCCGAACCGCCAACGCCGTTCTTGTCCTTCTCCGACTTGGGACAGTTAGCGAATGTGGTTGAGTCCACCACACCGAAGCGGTGATCATGCCACCTCTCTTCCTCTCTCTCACCCTCTTGTATGCATGAGAAAACTTGCGAGCGAGAAGAGCAAGCTCATTCTCTGAAATTTTTCCGCTTGGTCATCGCTAGCTCGCAAAGGGCGGAAAGAGAGAAACCAATAGAAGGATCAAGAAGAAGATCCAATGGGATCGCGACCAAAGCCTTCGATCGAGATTTTGTCTTCCGAGAGACGACATCGATCTCATGAGTCTTGAGGCGGAATAAAGCCCGTCAAGAGTCGAGTCGATAAATCGGTGGTGTCCTTGATGGTGGTCACCTTCATCTCCAAACCCAAGGTCGAGTGTCGCGAGCATTGTCCGAGTCGGGTATATGCAACCAATCGCCGGAGGTCGCCAAAATCTTTGTAAACCGACCATAACACTCATCGAGACACTCACCAAGCGTTGATCAAATTTGTTGTACTCGCTTGAACCGTCTCGCCTCACGCCTTGATTTGAGTAGAGCCCTTATGGTAAGCATTGAGGGTTACCCAAATCTCGTGAGCGAGCGAAGGTGAGAAATCCTATCATAATCACATGCTAAGACCTCAGTATGAGAATGTTCCTTGCCTTAGCATTCGCCTCAACGCCAACCATATTGATGGTCGTGACATTTTCATCGCCAGGAACCTCATACGGAGTTTCACCTTCGCCATATCGTAACCACAGGCGTGATGTATGACTCCATCCGACTTCCAAAAGGAAAATCAACTCCATTAAAGATGGGAGGCTTGGTGGAATATTTGTCCGTCGCCATGGCTCTTGAGACCGGTTAAGATTTATGGAAGAGCAAAACCGGCTCTGATACCAATTGAAGGACCGAGATGGCGAACAGAGGGGGGGTGAATGGTCGCAAATAAAATTTCCCCCAAAATGCTCCAACAAAAACCTTGACAAGATCGCTCAAAGGAAATCGTGAAAAACCTGAAAAACTAGACAACTATGTGTACCCCAAGCTTGCATGGATAAGTACCATAAAATATGTGGGGATTTTTGAGTCACAATACTGGTTGTCTAGTGTCCAAGATAAAGAGGAATCAATTCAAACTCTTGCTTTTAGAAAGGACATCAATTCAAATCACAAAAGTCACTTTCAGAAAAGCAAAAGCAGAATTTCCAGAACTTGTCCTCAATTTGCACAGGAGGTTGGTGGGTTTCTGCAGCTCACAAAATTTTGAGACTTTTTCTCCCTATGAGCATCAGAGTCATGAAGTACTCCACCAAATTTTACCACAAAAAGCCTTACAGAAAATACAGGAAAAATCTAAGAACACAGTCTGGTCAAGAACTTCGAGCAGAAAGTTTGGGGCTCGGTTTTCACCTCATGGCGCCCAAACGGTGCAACAAATGAACTCCAAAATTTTTCTGCAAGTGGATATCAGAGTCCCGCACCTCCTCCAACTAGAATCACTTAAAAAGAGCTTTCTAGGTTTTTATAGAAATCAAACACTGACTGCTGCGCGAAGAACAAGTTCTGATCAAAGTTGGAACTTGAAAGAAAAGATGTTCTCTACTCGATCCAAGAGTGCAAAAGAGATGTAAAACCATATGAACACACTCAAAACATCCAAGATCAGCAGCATTTAGAAGGAGGGGAGGCAAATCCAAATTACATGAAAGTAAATTGCGAGAAAGTAATTGCGGGAAAGTAATTTCTGAATTTAAATTGCGTAAAGTAAAGACATAATGTAAATGCGCAAAATAAATTCAGAGGTGGATAGATAAAACTTTCATTTCTGGAAGGAGAGGTTACAAAGCCTCACTTTCATGTGGGCAAAGCTCAAAGGAGCATTCACAAACCTCCCCTATTTATACTACTCTTGGGCCACCTATCACCCTTGGATGAGTCCCTCAACCCTAGAGCACTCATCTAAGGGCTAGGATTAACCCACACACACAGCCATGCAAGGGCTAACCCAAAACCCACACACATACTGGGTTTTCTTGCATGGTTTTCAAAGCATACTACCTAGACCCGCTAACCTATCAACTAGACCTCAATCCAACGGCCCTCATTGATCCACGCGGCATCTAGCTAGCATCATCTCCTTTCCTTGTCTTCTTGACTTGCCCGAACTCTATCTCCGATCATCTTTCGGCGATCTCCCAACCGTCTGGACCTCCGACGCTCCTCGCCTAGTCCCGGTCATCCTTCGCCTCACCATGACCTAGCACCGTCGTCCTGCAACCATCAAAAACAAGGAAACTCCTCACATAGCAATGCCCACAATGATGTGCAATAAACCATCCAACTCATCACTACCGCGTCCATAAGACCGGTACTGCCACTCCTGGCAGAGACAACTCAAAATGCTTCATTTTGAAAATCAATCCAAATCAAACTCAAACTTGAGCACACCTTGCTCAAATAAAGTCAAATACTCATCACAAACATGGATGGACCTCCACATGGTCCTTCAACATGTCATATCAACAAAATGAGTCACTGCTGACCCTGATAAGGTATAAGATGTGATAATTGGGAGTCACCCAAAACGGTACCCTATGTTTGAAGTTTTTTTGGAATGGCAGGATATTATCGCCATTTCATAGAAGGATTTTTCAGAAAAGCTAGACAACTCACTCATCTCTTGAAAAAGGAGAAAAAATTCGTTTGGTCACCAGAGTTTGAGCAGAGTTTCCAAGAGCTGAAATAGTGTTTTACAACTGCCTTAGTGCTTATCTTGCCAGATATGAGAAAGAATTTTGAGATATTCTATGGTGCATCCCGATAAGGACTCGGTTGTGTGCTAATGCACGATAAGAAGGTTGTGGCATATGCATCGCGACAACTAAGGCCATATGAAGTTAACTATCCTACAAATGATTTGGAATTGGTAGCCATAGTGCATGCTTTAAAGATTTGGCGTCATTACCTCATCGGTAATCGTTGTGAGATTTACACTGATCACAAGAGTTTGAAGTACATTTTAACCCAAGCTGATCTCAATATGAGACAAAGAAGATAGTTGGAGTTGATAAAGGACTATGACATTAGGATTTATTATCATCCAGGTAAAGGTAATGCTGTAGTTGATGTTTGGAGTAGAAAGAGCTACTGCAACACCCTCATGATAAAAGAAAGTCAGCCAGCACTCTATGAGAAATTCTAGAAGGTTAATCTGGAATTGGTACAAGAAGGTTACTTAGCCACTTTGGAAGTACGCCCTACATTAGAGGATCAAATTCGAGAAGCACAGGTTGATGATACCAATATCAAGAAGATTAAGAACAATATAAAGAAAGAAAAAGCCCCAGGTTTTACTGAGGATGAACAAGGTACTGTTTTCTATGAGAGGCGTATCTGCGTACCAGATTAGAAAGAGCTTAAGGAGTTGTTACTCAAAGAATTACATAAGACTTTATACTCCATTCTCCTGAAAGTACCAAGATGTGTCAAGAACTTAAGGAAAGGTATTGGTGGCCCAGTATGAAACATGAGATCGCAGAGTAGGTTGCTCTTTGTGATATCTGCCAGAAGGTCAAAGTAGAACATGAGAGGCCAACAGGATTGTTACGATGATTGAAGATTTCAGAGTAGAAGTGGGAAGAAATTGGTATGGATTTCATTACCGGACTTCCCAAGACCCACAAAGGTTATGATTCGATCTGGGTAGTAGTAGATCAATTGACTAAGGTAGCTCACTTTATTTTAGTAAAGGCTACCTACGCAAGAGATAAATTGGCAGAATTGTATATGTAAAGGATTGTCAGTCTTCACTGAGTGCCAAAAAAGATAGTGTTAGATAGAGAAACCCAGTTTACCACTCGGTTTTGGCAAAGTTTTATGAAGCCATGGGTACCCATATCAGATTCAGTACTGCCTATCACCATCAAATCAATGGACAGACTGAGCGTGTGAATCAAATCCTTGAGGACATGTTAAGAGCTTGTCCCTTAACTTGTGCTGCCAAGTGGGACAAGTGTTTACCCTATGCTAAGTTTTCCCACAATAACAGCTATCAAGAAAATCTGCAAATGTCTCCATTTAAAGCTTTATTTGGAAGAAAGTGCAGAATCCCTCTCAATTGGAAGGGGAGTGGAGAAAGACAATTGTTTGGCCCTGCCATACCGTAAGAAGCCGAAGAGCAAGTTCAGCTAATTCGAGACAGGTTGAAGATAGCTCAAATAAGACAAAAAAGCTATGCAGATAATCGTCGTAGAGATTTGAGTTTTGAATCTGATGACTGTGTTCACCATAGAGTCACCCCTCTCAAAGGAATTTAGAGATTCCATGTAAAAGAAAAGCTTGCCCCCTAGATATGTTGGACCGTTCAAAGTCTTGAAACGAAGAGGAGAGGTTGTTTACAAGATTGAGTTGCCTCAGTCTTTTGCTGGAATCCATGATGTGTTTCATGTGTCGCAATTGAAGAAGTGTCTGCGAGTGCCAAAGGAATAGATGCCATTGAAAGCCATTGATTTGCATGAAGATCTCACCTACAAGGAGCAACTGGTGAAAATTTAGGATGTGGTAGAACATATTATGAGGAGCAAGACCATCCATTTTTGCAAGGTTCAGTGGAGCCATCATTCAGAAGAGTAAGCTACATGGGAGTGTGAAGAGTATCATAAGGACAAGTTTCCCCACCTATTTTCTAGCCAGCCTGAATCTCTGAGTCGAGATTCCATTTAAGGGGGAGGTATGTAACATCCCAAAAGTTGAGTTTTGGAATGCTTTAAATTATTTTTTAAAATTTATCATTTGCATTTTCCAAATTAAATAAAGCTCAATTTAAATTTTATAAGAATGAAAAAAATTAATTTGATTAATCTATACATCAAACAAAAGATTTGTAGTCATAGTTGGATTCCTTGTGCTTCAAGGCATTTGTCTATATTTTTTTGGAATTTTTATGAATTTATTTGCTATTTATTTGGATTTATATGAATTTCTGGTGATTTATTTATTCAGAAAACAAATTTTTAACTCAAAAATCTCTTAGGGTCGATTCTCCTCAGCTCGTTTTGATTCCCTGCCTCGGCTCATTCCTATCCACCTAGGCCCAGTCCGTGCCAGCCTAGCGCCTCATCCTGCCTTTGCATCGCACGGCTCGTTTCGCCTCCATCTCGGCCTACTCCGCCAGCCAGCCCGTGTGGCCAGATCCATCTCGGCCCGACTTCCGCTATGTGTAGCCCGCTGCACCACGGAACCCTAACCCTAACCGTCACCGGAGTCAGGATTTTGTATGCCGCCACCATTGGTTTCCATGCATTGCATGCTTCCCACGTGTCGGGACCCGAATATGCAAATCTGGACCCTATGTGTTTAATGCATTAGACCAGGATCACGCTAGTGCACACAGGCTCAACATCGGTAAATATCATAATAATACACAGCGAAAACATAATGAAAGACATCATATATTAATTAATACCTGATGAATGACCTTATGGTCAACTTACATGTCTATGTCTCGCAAGGCTAAACAACAAATTAAACTACAGTGGAATGAAAACGTAGATAAACCCCTCAGTATACCACAGGCAACTAACAAGGCTTGCACCCTAAACATTTGTCTCTTCCTGTTACTCCTTCTCCAGCACTGATGCAGACTCCTCAGATGATGATGTTGTTGTGGGCAAGGGTGAGTACTTAAAGCACTCAACAAGTTTTTCACAGAATACAACTCTAACATAACTATATGCAAGGCTTATTCCAAAGGAAAAGGCTATTGCAGCTATGCAACAAGGCGGCATTTATTTACAAGTACAACAAATAGATTGTAAAGACATTAAAACAAATAACAGTAATAGATAGATTCAGTATTTCTCAAGTTAACCAAGTTTCCAATCCTAAGTCCAGTTCCAACCTTCCATATGGCAATCCTACCTTCCCAATCGAGTTTTCCATTTAATTAAGCTAACCCTTAACTGTAATTCCTGAGCATTGCTCAATACCGCGAGCACGGCTATCCGAATAGATTTACACTCTCCAGAGGTTATGCATTTTCCCCACATGATACAACCAAACACCACAAAGGCGAGTAAATATAATAAAGCCTTTACAATGCACTACCTTAACCCGATACTACCCACTAAGGTTTCAACACTGGTGGGACTGGTTATCACATCCAGGCCCCCCTCTTACGCCATGTGAGTTGATCAATAACTCGGGACTCACACCACCATTGATAGTACTAAGCTAAGACATTGCAAATTAATCAGCTAGGCTGTCCCATGCCAGACATGTGGTTGCATGATTGACTCAGGTCAAAGGCTTGGAAGGTTATGTCCTTAGGATGATCGAAACAACACTTCCACATACCCTCTGCTCATCGGGCCCACCTTGGCACACTTGCCCCAATCTAAGTGATTACCACCCCAGTTGATTACCATGCACCACGTGCCATCAACAACTCAACATCATTGCGTGACATCCCTCGCCACTACAACTCAATCTCATTGTGTGACCACACATGACACACGAGTTCATATCATTGTTCCATATTTCATTAATCAAGATTAAACATTGATGATTCAAGTACATATGATGACGTGGCATGGCTAAGCAAACTAATATGGTCTAACTATCCCAAGTTGATTTTAGTATTAACCAACTATAGTGAACCAATCTAGGGTGACAATAGATCATGGCATACAAATGACAAGGTAGGGTATAGATCAAAGTGGTAGATTAACTAAGTCCTAATTTAATTTAAAACAATTGTATACATGAAATAATATGCAATATGTAAGACAATATAGCGATTTAATAAACATGGATTCAACATGATCAAAGCACAACTTGCCTTAGAATAGCCCTTATTCTTGCTCTGGACCTTGGTCTTGAGTTGATTGATCTTCCTCGGACGCGTCGCACAATTCAACATCTACGCGAAACGAGAGAGAAAGCCAAATAAACACCAAAAGAGAGAGCAAACAAACTCCAAAAATAAATAAAATTCACCATTAGATAGACCTCAATTTTACAAATTTTTAGAAACTTGAATAACCTCAATCAGAGCTCGTGTGAGGGAAAATGGGCTCGGAGAAGATTAAAAAATTCTAAAAATCAGAAAATTGAAAATCAAAGAATAAACCGAATTATTTTTATACAGAAAAATCGCTTTATCGCGTCTGCGTGACGTCATGCTGACGTCAGCATCGGCTTGGCCAACGTAGAGCCAACACGTGGCACGGTCCATGGACTTGGTCCACCGCGAACATGGTCCATGGCACCTCGGAGCCTACGCCCCCCTTGCGGCATGCCACGATTGGCTGCAACACCACCCATGACATCTTCCCCAATGATTGACGCATGGCGGAATCGGGACCGCCCATGGAAGATCTAACGGCCACAGGCAACGGCGATCACAGCGGCTATATGGCCTAATCTTATTCGTTCACGGATGATCGAATGGCCATGAACCAACGAGCGATACGGCGGCGAGGCTAGCGGCGCAAACCTACCAGACGCGAAGAAGACGACGATGAAACCAACACTTTGGCGAACTGCTCATCATGGGATCGACTGGATCTGGTGTGGTGTGGTGCAGCGTTCTCGAATGAACCTTCACTTCGGTGAAAGACAGCGAATCGGCGATGATCTTGAGCAAAAATTGTGGTGGCCTGTCGGGACCTGAATATGCAAATCCGAACCCTCTGCGTATACTGCACAAGTCCAGGATCACGCTAGTGCACACAGGCTCAACATCGGTAAATATCACAATCATACACAACGAAAACATTATGAAAGACATCATATATTAAATAATATTAGTTGAATGACCTTATGGTCAACTTACATGACTATGCCTCACAAGGCTGAATAACAAATTAAACTGCAGTAGAATGAAAACGTAGATAAACCCTTCAGTATACCACAGGCAACTAACAAGGCTTGCCCCTAAATATTCGCCTCCTTCTGAAACACCTCCTCCAAAGTTGGTGTAGACTTCTCACTGGTGATGTTGTTGTTGGCAAGGGTGAGTACTTAAAGCACTCAACAAGTTGTGTACAGAATGCATTTCTAACATAACTATATGCAAGGCTTATTCCAAAGGAAAAGGCTAACATGGCTATTTTTGTAGTAGAGCAGCATTTATGAACAAGTACAATAAGTAGATTGTAAAGACAGTAAAACAAATATCAGTAGATAGTAATTTCGGCATTTCAGGTAAACCAAGTTATCCAATCTAAGTCAAGTTCCATCTTTCAATAACAGCATCCAACATTCCCATCTAGGTTTTCATTTAATAAAATCTAACCCTTAACTCTAATCCTCGAGCATTGCTCAGTACCGCGAGCACGGCTATTCGAACATATTTACACTCTGCAGAGGTTATGCACTTTACCCACACGACATAACCATACACCAAAAAGGCGAGTGATCATGACAAAAACCTTTCGGAAACTTTTATCCTAACATTGACCCTCCCGTTAAGCCATACACTACACCTTCCCTCAGCGGAGGAGAAGGATAGGACCGACGAACCGTTAGATTGATGTGTAACGCCACATCCTCCGCTATAACCACACTTCCATGTATGCACGCTTCTGTGTGATTATCCACCTGAGGAATCATATATCAAGATATCGGTAATCCTACTTAGTTAGGTCTGTCCAATTCCAGATCACGTGGTTGCATGATTGACTCAGTTCAAAGGCTCGCAAGGTTAAGTCCTTAATTGACTAGGGCAAGACTTTCACAAACCCTCTGCCATTCGTGGCCCACCTTGGCACACTGCCCCTTGCCACTTGCCCCAATCCAAATTATTTATCACCCCAGTTGATTACCATGCACCACGTGCCATCAACAAGTCAACATCGTTTCGTGACATACGTCACTACAACTCAACATCATTGTGTGATAGCACCCGACACACCTTTCATAAACATGTTCCATATTTCATTAATCAAGATTCACTTTTGATATTGTAAAAGACATGAGATATACGTGGAATGGCTAAGCATACTAAACACAGTCTAACCACCCATGTTGATTGCTAATATTAACCAACTAATATTGAACCATCCTAGGGTGACAAGTAAATCATGGTATATAAGTGACAAGGTAGGGTATAGATCAATTTGGTATAATAGCTAAGTCCCAATTTAATTGAAAGCATTTTGACATGTGAAATAATATGCAATAAGGTAAAAACAATATAGTGATTTTGTAAACATGGGTTCAACATAATCAAAGCACAACTTGCCTTGGAATAGGTTTTGGTCTTGCTCTGAAAATTGATCTTGGGTTGACGGATCCTCTTCCGAAGCGTCGCACAATTCAACGTCTACGCGAAACGAAGAAGAAAACTAAATAAATATCAAAACAAAGAGCAAATGAACTCTAAAAATCAAATAAAATTCACCATTAAATAGACCTTAATTTTACAAATTTTTACAAATTTGAATCACCCAAATCCGAGTTAAAATACAAAAGTTATCGCCTTTCAAAGATTGAATTAATTCTGGAAATAAAGAAAATAGAAAATCCGATTTTCCCAAAAAAAATTATTCTGAAAAACTACATTAATGCGTCCTGCTGACGTCAGACCTGACCCGAGCGAACCAGGACACAACACGTAGACCAATCAGAGATTGACACGTGTCCCGGCGCATGGACCTGGTCCACGAAACCACACTAGTCCAGCATGAACTGGCGACACTGTTTCCGTGGACCGGCTAATGTCAGCGCGATGTCACACGACACGTGGCGAGCATCCGTCTGCTCGTCAGATCAGACGGCTACAATCGCATGTGACGTGGCTGAATCCTAACCACCCTTCTAGATCCGACGGCCCAGACTAGAAGATGAGGTTTACTGTTTGACGCGCATACGTGGTTGGACCCGGAGCGTTGAGCGACAATCTGATGGTTCGTTTTGCAGGTGAGCTTTACGGTTGACGCAACAACATGGTGTCATCTCAGGGGTTTGGTTCCGATCCGACGGTCGACAATTCACAAGTCCGTCGATGATGGCACGGCGATGACGCTTCACCGGAGTTGAAGACAACGAGGGCAACGTGACGATTCGACGGTGTAACGGCGACGTTTCTGACTGGTACGAACACGTCTTGAAACAAGGATCTCAGATCCGGTCCTTGGAGCGGTGGATACGATGGATCGGTGATGCTTTTGAATGAAAACCGCGGCGGCGGTGTCCTCAACTTCGGTGAGCTTCCAATGACGAACGGCGGCATCTCGGAGAACGACGGTTGGACCAACAGAGGCAGCAGCAGATGGCGACCCTCGCGCCCTGGTCCCCCTTAAATAGCGCCACCAAACGCGCATTACATGGACTCCAAGGTTGACTCGTCGACGGAGTCGTATCCGAAACGGGGACAGCGGCAGTGCGATGTGGCAGAATTTGGGCCGAACATGCGCCCTCAAACGAAAGGTTCGCATACTCAGATGACGTGGCGCAATCTGCACCATCCACACAAACTTGATCCAAAGGCTGATAACCATTAGGATTTCCAATCATTCTGGACCGCCCGATCTAGAATCCAATGACACTTCTTTGGTCTTCCAGAAAATGGGCTGAATGGGCCACGCAACCACTGGGCCGCAAGCAAAAAGTACTGGGTGAAGAGGAACGTGATATGCTACACTAGCACAAAAAAAATCTACCGCGTAACCAGAAAGCTACTCGCAAGAAGGGGATCACAGATAAGATTACCACTAGACACGCAGTTGCGGAATCCTTCGCACGTCGATGTAGTGGATCGTCCTCGCCGCAGTCGTTGCGTCGATGGAGCGGATCGTCCTCGCCTCGCCGTGGATCGTCCTCCCACGCCGCAGTCGCAGCAGCGTCACCGCAGTAGTCCACACTTCCAGGGATGGAACGCCGTGCGTTGGTGTGTAAGCACCTGGTCGCTCAGCAGGGGCAACGAGAAGAGGAGGCTAGGGTTTCGAGTGAATCACTCCTAAACCGTGGGAAATCACACCCTGCGCCCACCCTCCTCCCCTCCTTATATAGCCACGAGATGAAACCCTAAACCAAGGCCCATCAGCGTGCTAAACCCACGATGTCCATTAATTATGGATCCAATCCAAATTAATGCGCCCCACCATTAAGTGTGTGACCTGCAGTTCACGTGACGCTTGGACAAGGATTCAAAAACTCTTTTCAATCCAATAGTTGGTAGCGGCTCCTTGCAAAGTATGCCAACTCCCAAACATACTATGATCAAACCGACGTAACCTATCAAAAGTACTCATGTAATAATCCCTTTGCCATGTATATGAAGATTGAACTCAAGGCAGAAGTATGTCATCCTTTGATGATTCAATCCATCTCTCGTATCCGTGATATATTAATAAGTTGTGATTGACTCCTCAATCACGGCATGGCCATGCACTTCCTTAATCATATCACATGAGTGGCCTTGTCATATATCTCCGTTTCATTGGAGTGGCAAATTCCATCTTGATCGCTCACTTCCTCTCGCACGCTTCATAGTAAACATGAAAGCTACCTTTATAACTATCCGGTTAGGAAGTAGTGTTTGATAGCCCCAAGGAAAACTATTACACATGTAGGGAATATGACAATCTCAGGTCTAAGGATCATACATCTACTAGGTATGAGATACACTGATGACACATAAGAATGAAACATTCTCGCAGTGTCCAATTGCGGGTCTATCTAACCCATGTTCTTCAACATGCGTCCACAATGTATAGATGATATCTCTATATCCCATGATCTATGAAGCATGATCATCGATCAATACATGTGCTGATCATATTCATCGTTGTCCTATACGATGATATCCGATCAGAGATATTTATAGAATTATATCAATAAGTAAAGAGCTTCATAAGCAAGTCACATACTTGTTGATCAATACAATGATATACATTCAGTGGACCAATAATCATATTATTATTCATAAACATAGTCATGTTACAATCATCTAAATGATTGCCTCAAGGGCATAGCACTAACAATCTCCCACTTGCACTTGAGTCAATCAATTAAGTATCTAATACCAATAGACCTCGTGTGTGCCTCATGCTTAGGTTGTGGCAGTGGCTTTGTCAACGGATCGGCCACATTGGCTTCCGTATGTACTTTGCATATTCTCACGTCACCTCTATCCACAATCTTGCGAATAAGGTGAAAGCGCCGGAGTATGTGTTTAGACTTCTGATGTGATCTAGGCTCTTTTGCTTGTGCAATGGCACCACTATTATCACAATAGATGTCCATTGGACTAGAGGCACTAGCGACCACACCAAGCTCTGTGATAAACTTCTTAATCCACATAGCTTCTTTTGCAGCCTCCGAAGCCGCAATGTACTCCGCTTCTGTCGTAGAGTCGGCCACCGTGTTTTGCTTGGAACTCTTCCACCATCGCTCCTCCATTAAGTGTAAACACAAACCCGGATTGCAATCGAAAATCATCTTTGTCAGTTTGGAAGCTTGCATCTGTGTAACCCTTTGCCACCAGATCTTCCTCACCTCCAAAAACAAGGAACATACCCTTAGTTCTTCTCAAGTACTTCAGGATATTTTTACGGCTATCCAATGACCATCACCAGATCCGCTTGGTATCCGCTTGTGACACTTAGAGCATATGAGACATCCGGGCGTGTACGATCATGGCATACATAATAGACCCAATAGCGAAGCATATGGAATCTTGCTCATCTGTCTCGCTCATCGATGTCGAAGGACACCGATTCTTGCAGAGACTAATGCCATGTGACATTGGCATGAAACCTCTCTTGGATTCATGCATATTGAACTTTTCAATATCTTGTCAATGTACGTTTCTGACTTAATCCAATTAACCTTTTGATCTATCTCTATAGATTTTATGCCCAAGATATAGCATGCTTCTCCCAAGTCCTTCATTGAGAAACTCCTTTTCAATGAAGTCTTAACATCTTCAAGCATAGGAATATCATTCTCGATCAATAATATGTCATCCACATACAAAATCAGAAATACAAGTGCGCTCCCACTAGCCTTCTTGTAAACACAAGGATCTTCTTCATTTTTGATAAAGTCAAACCCTTTGACTACTTCATCCAAACGAATATTCCAACTCCGAGATGCTTGCTTTAACCCATAAATGGATCTTTGAAGCTTGCATACCCTTTTAGCATATTTAGGATGAACAAAACCTTCAGGTTGTATCATGTATACATCCTCAGAAAGATTCCCATTAAGGAAGGCTATTTTGACATCCATCTGCCATATTTCATAATCAAAATATGCAAAGAATAGCTAAAATGATCCTGACAGACTTGAGCATGGCTACGGTGAGAAGGTTTCATCATAGTCAACTCCTTGAACTTGTTTGAAACCCTTTGCCACCAACCGTGCCTTATAGATCTGAACATTTCCATCTACGTCTATCTTCTTCTTGAAAATCCATTTGCATTCAATGGTTTTACACCATCGAGAATCGACCAAGTTCCAAACTTGATTGTCATGCATGGATTGAATTTGGATCTCATGGCTTCAAGCCATTTTTCGGAGTTTGGGTCCATCATTGCTTCTTCATAAGTTGTGGGCTCATCATTGTCCAACAATAATATGTCATTCCCATATCTTATAGGTACATGACGTGGCCTCCCCGACCTACGTGGGGCTGGAGTCTCTTCCACAAAGTTGTACAACACTTTGTACATCTTGTGAAGGTTCATGGTAGCTTGAACATATTCATGTGATTCTCGAACTTCATCAAGATACACATCACTCCTACTGAATTCTTTTGAAAAAACTCTTTCTCCAAAAGACACCATTTGAGCAACAAAAACTTTGTTCTCATTTCTTTTGTAAAAGTAATATCCTTTTGTTTCTTTAGGATACCCACAAAAAGCATTTTTCCGATTTAGGTGCGAGTTTATCGATTGTAAACGTTTTACATAAGCCTCACATCCCCATATCTTGAGAAATGACAACATGGGACTTCTCCTACCCATATCTCATATGGCGCCTTCTCAACGGATTTTGATGGGACCCTATTCAAAGTGAACGCAATTGTCTCTAGAGCGAAACCCGGAAGGATAATGGCAGATCTGTTTGGCTCATCATTGACCGAACCATATCTAATAAAGTTCGGTTTCGTCGTTCGGACACGCCATTCCATTGAGGCGTTCCTGCCGGAGTAAGTTGCGGAACGATTCCACATTGCTTTAGATGATCACGAAACTCTTGGCTTAAATATTCGCCACCACGATCTGATCGTAAGTGTTTTATTGATTTGCCAAGTTGATTTTGTACTTCATTTTGAAACTCTTTAAACCTTTCAAAAGTTTCAGATTTATGCCTCATTAAATAGATATATCCATATCTACTAAAGTCATCGGTAAAAGTTACAAAGTACTGAAACCCACCCCTAGCAGTCGAGCTCATTGGTCTACATACATCTGTATGTACTAGGGCCAATAACTCACTCGTTTTCTCACTAAAACCTGTGAAAGGGGCTTTTGTCATCTTGGCAAGTAAACAAGATTCACATGTTTCAAATGATTCAAAATCAAATGAGGTTAGAAGTCCATCAACATGGAGCTTCTTCATGCGCTTCTCATTTATATGACCTAAGCGACAATGCCATAAAAAGGTAGGGTTCAAATCATTAGGCCGATGCCTTTTACATTAATGTTATAGACAGTTTCTCTTGAGTTCAAGGACGTACAACCCATCCACCATGGGGCAACGACCATAATACATATCATTCAAAAATATTGAACAAACAAAGTTCTTTATTATGAAATCATAACCTTCATGTTCCAAACAAGAAGATGAAATAATGTTTCTACTCAAAGATGGAACAAAATAACAATTATTGAGTTCTAAAACTAATCCTGAAGGCAAATGCAATGGGTATGTGCCAACGGCAAGACCAAAGAACTCTTGCTTTATTCCTCACGCGAAGATCCACTTCTCCTTTTGCCAAGTCTCTACTCTTTATCAGCCCCTGCATCGAATTGCAAATGTGAGCAACCGAACCGGTATCATATACCCATGAGCTGAGTGAAGAAGTAGCAAGATTAATTTCTATAACATTAATACCTGAAGTGGAAACCACATTTCCATTCTTCTTATCTGCCAGGTACTTTTCGCAGTTCCGTTTCCAATGTCCTGATTTCTTGCAATAGAAGCATTGGGTATCAGGTTGAGGGCCAACTTTAAGCTTCTGAAGCTTATTTTTGAGGCTTGCGATCTCATCTTGAGCCTTGCCCTTGCTCTTTCCCGTTCCCCTAGCCTTAGCCTTCCTCTTTTTGAATGCAGTTGTTTTCTGAACCATCATCATATGATTGGGTTTTTTCTTAATGCTTTCCTCGGCAGCCTTGAGCATCCCATGTAGCTCAGTTAGGCTCTTCTCTATGCTATTCATATGAAAATTCATAATGAATGGCTAAAAGCTCTGAGGCAGTGACTGGAGAATAACATCTGTCCAAACCGAGGCTATGGGGAAACTCAAGTTTTTCCAATCTCCCAATGTAACCAATCATCTTGATCACATGAGGGCTGACCGGACTGCCTTCAGCCAGCTTACAAGCAAATAAAAGCTTTGAGATACCATACCTCTCAGCTCTTGCTTGATTCCCAAACATGCCCTTCAAGCCCACATTCATATTGTAAGCATCCTGGTCCTCATATTGCTTTTGGAGCTCAGAGTCCATGGTGACTAGCATGAGATAGCTGACCTCTACAGAAGCATTAACATGCTTTTCATATTCAACCTTCAAATTGTGAGGAGCATTTTCGGCTGGTTCATCAGGAATTGGATTCTCTAGAACGTAGTCCTTCTTTTCATGCTTGAGAACAATTCTCAGGTTGCGATACCAATCAACAAAATTAGTTCCATTAAGTTTTTCCCTTTCCAAAACTGATCTCAAAGCAAAACCAGGTGTAGCAGGAGTAGGAGAAGGTGCCATTGAACTACAACAGAAACATGCAAAGATTCTAAGCACTATGTTTATGTAAAAATTTTATTAAACATTTTAATAAAAGACACTCCTATTTTATGTCCCTTTTATAGACACATATTTAGTATTCAAGATCCATATTCATCAACCACTAGTGAGCTTTGGCATCACTGCTAGAAATTTAATGACATAGATAAGCAACACCTTTGCTAATTACATCTTATGTAACTCTTGTTTGTTGAGTATGAAAATAAGTAATGAATGCCTCCGTCAACTTGACTCATGGCCAGGTCAACCTGCCCCTAGGGCACACATGAGGGAGGGAGCACTTCCCGTATTCGGGTGCCAATTAAGAAACCTGCCTCATGTGTGTTTTCCTAGACACCAATTGTCTTGTATAGGTTCCTTCATTACTGAAATCAAATCCCAACCACTTATGTCCTCAAGCCCAAAACCGTTTTGATAGCTTGATTAAATCTATCATTGTTATGCGTGATGTGTCCAACACATCCCTATCATCTATTAAGATAGCCATTGATATACTACTTTGGCAGTCATATCAATAACGATCTAAATTCTTGATAAGTGCAACAATTGGATGGACATTTTGATTTAAAATTTTAACTATAGGGATGAACAAAATCTAATAAGAACATGGCATCACATGCAATGAGCATAAAGAAAATAGCAAGGATTAAACACACATCCACAGAAAATCAAAATAAGCTGTGAAATAACATGGCCCTTAGCATTAAGATCTCCATCATCATGCTTGTTTGTTCACCTTGCCACCTTTCTTGATTTGTTCACCTAGCCACCTTGCTTGATACCATCGTCTTCATCATTATGGATGCAACACCTTACAACTTTTGATAATGAATTTTACATGAGGGTTTGAAGCATCACAAGTCGACACGCAGGTCGTTATACAATTTAAATAGCCTTATGGCTTGACACAGCACACAGGCCATGTGGAAATTACATGCATCACATACACATAGGCCATACTATTTCACATAATTCCCTGCAAAAACAAGTTAAACAAAAGCAATACTACGACTCCGAGGTCCGAGGGGCAATGCCCCTAGCGGGGTCCAAGGGGCAGCGCCCCTGGCGCCGCCCTTGGAAAAAAATTTTAGAGGGCAGGCAGGTCGAGGGCAGCGCCCTTGGAAAAAAATTTTAGAGGCATGTCTTCTGTTAAAAGAAAACACCCTCAAAATTTCTACGGATCAACCAAATTGACCCGATCCGATCTAATCCGATTGGCTTGGTCCCATATGGATACGTTTCAGAAACCCTGATGGCGGTAACCCGACCAGTAAGGGTAACGTCGTACCATGAACGGACTCACCCAAATCAAGATTGAGTCGGTTTGCACTTTCCTCAAACCCTAAACCGATCGATCTCATCGATGGTCGCCACACCAATTCATCACATGAACCGGCTGAACATGTAATAGATCCAATCTACTAACCTCACACATCATATGTGCAACATCCAGATCACAAAACTATACGAGATGGCTCTCATACCACTGAAGAGGAACGCGATATGCTACACTAGCACAAAGAAAATCTACCGCGTAACCAGAAAGCTACTCGCAAGAAGGGGATCACAGATAAGATTACCACTAGACGCGCAGTTGCGGAATCCTTCGCGCGTCGATGTAGTGGATCGTCCTCGCCGTAGTCGTTGCGTCGATGGAGCGGATCGTCCTCGCCTCGCCGTGGATCGTCCTCCCACGCCGCAGTCGCAGCAGCGTCACCGCAGTAGTCCACACTTCCAGGGATGGAACGCCGTGCGTTGGTGTGTAAGCACCTGGTCGCTCAGCAGGGGCAACGAGAAGAGGAGGCTAGGGTTTCGAGTGAATCACTCCTAAACTGTGGGAAAGCACACCCTGCGCCCACCCTCCTCCCCTCCTTATATAGCCACGAGTTGAAACCCTAAACCAAGGCGCATCAGCGTGCTAAACCCACGATGTCCATTAATTATGGATCCAATCCAAATTAATGCGTCCTAGCCCATTAAGTGTGTGACCCTACAGGTTCACGTACGTTTGGACATGGATTCGAAAAACTCCTTTTCAATCCAATAGTTGGTAGCAGCTCCATGCAAAGTATGCCAACTCCCAAACATACTATGATCAAATCGGACAGAACCTGTCAAAAGTACTCATGTAATAATCCCTTTGCCATGTATATGAAGATTGAACTCAAGGCGAGAAGTATGTCATCTTTTGATGATTCAATCCATCTCTCGTATCCGTGATATATTAATAAGTTGTGATTGACTCCTCAATCACGGCATGGCCATGCACTTCCTTAATCATATCACATGAGTGGCCTTGTCATATATCTCCGTTTCATTGGAGTGGCAAATTCCATCTTGACTGCTCACTTCCCTCTGCATGTTTCATAGTAAACATGAAAGCTACCTTTATAACTATCCGGTTAGGAAGTAGTGTTTGATAGCCCCAAGGAAAACTATTACACATGTAGGGAATATGACAATCTCAGGTCTAAGGATCATACATCTACTAGGTATGAGATACACTGATGACACATAAGAATGAAACATTCTCGCAGTTGTCCAATTGCGGTCTATCTAACCCATGTTCTTCAACATGCGTCCACAATGTATAGATGATATCTCTATATCCCATGATCTATGAAGCATGTTCATCGATCACTACATGTGCTGATCTATTCATCGTTGTCCTATACGATGATATCCGATCAGAGATATTTATCGAATTATATCAATAAGTAAAGAGCTTCATAAGCAAGTCACATACTTGTTGATCAATACAATGATATACATTCATTAGACCAATAATCATATTATTATTCATAAACATAGTCATGTTACAATCATCTAAATGATTGCCTCAAGGGCATAGCACTAACACTGGGCTCTGGCCCATCACTGTTTTCATGACTTTTTCTTTTAAAATAATTTCAGAAATTACTTTAATTGTTTTTAAGCAATAAAAATATCAGGAAAAATCCTAGAAAAATCTCAAAAATACTTTAAGACATTTTGAACTCAAATAAAATATTTTTAGCAAAACTTTATATAAACTTTATATATTTAATTTTTTTCTCAAAATTCCAAAATACATATTTCAAAATAAATTCCAGAAAAATCCAACAAATTCCAGAAATTCACAAAATGCACAAAAATCAATAAAAAATAGTATGGACAAATTTTGGGATGTTACAAACCTCCCCCTTAACAGAATCTCGACCCCGAGATTCAGTGCTAACTAGGGAATAGGTTTGGAAATTCTGACTTCAGATCCTCTTCACGCTCCCAGATTGCTTCATTCTCTGAATGATTGGTCCACTGAACTCTACAAAAGCGAACAGATTTATTCCTAGTCTTGCATTCCATTACATCCAAAATCTTGATCGGCTGCTCTTTGTAGGTTAATTCTTCCTGCAATTCAATTGCTTCTAATGGCGTCTGCTCTGCTGGCACTCGAAGACACTTCTTAAGCTGTGACACATGGAACACATCATGCACTCCTGTTAACGACTGTGGCAATTCCAACTGATAAGCAACCTCTCCTCGTCGGCTCAAAATCTTGAACGGACCAACATATCTTGGCGCCAGCTTCCCTTTAGCGTGAAACATTTTAACACCTTTAAGAGGGGTAACTCTAAGATATACAAAATTATCTGGCTCAAAACTCAAATCACAACGTCGATTATCAACGTAGCTCTTCGGTCTTGACTACACTACTTTCAACCATTCTCTGATCATAGCAATTTGCTCTTCGGCTTCTTTGAGAATATCAGGCCCAAATACCAAACGCTCTCCTGTCTCATTCCAATTCAACGAAGTATGACAGGCACGACCTTTTTTCATCGGTAGGAACCTCATACGGGAGTTTCACCTTCTGCCAAATTAGGAAGCCCTGGGCAGTGATGTACAACTCCATCTTGACTTTTAGAAGGGAAAATCAACTCCAGAAAAGATAGGAGGCTTGGTGGAATATTTGTCTATCGCCATGGCTCTTGAGACCGTTCAAGATCTATGAAAGAGAAAAACCAGCTCTGATACCATTTAAAGGACCGAAATGGCGATCAGATGGGGGTTGAATGATCCCAAATCTAAACTTTCCCCCACTTAAAAATGATTCAACTAAGCCCACAAACAAATCAGTCAAAATTAAGGAGCAAATAGGAAGGAGTAACTACTCTATATAAGCCGTGCTACCACAGGGAGACCGGTAGCACCGGACTCAAGAACAGCAGCAAGAACAGAGTTAGAAAACAGCACGACACAAAAGCAAATCTTGAGGAATCTTTTGATCGGCTAGACAAAACCTTATGAAACTTGGTAGATGTGATCTTAAGGATGTCAGGAACTTATTCCAACCTTCAATCACAAAGATTGGCATCAAAGTTCTAACCTTTTTGCCTGGGAAGGAAAAACACACCAAGTTCAAGCAAAACACAATAACTTGATCTTGGACTTGCTTGTGGGGTTTTGATGATCAAGGTGATCTTGGACAACCTCCCACTTGTCACAGCAAGCAAGAACTCAAGTCAAAATCTCCGCAAACACGATCTATAAGAATGAATCACTCAAGAACAGAATATCAGTTTCTTGCAATAAAAAAGCAACGATCCTTCGAAATAAGAGGCAATAGCAAGTAGAAGGAGAGGAGGCAAATCCAAATTGCGTATAAGTAGATTGCAAGAATGTAAGTGCAGAATTTAAATGCTTGAAAGTAAGCATGATAGAAAGTGTTCTGCATGTCTGGAAGGGAGGTTTACAAAGCCTCACAACAAAGTGGGCAAAAGCTCAATGGAGCCAAAAACCTCTAAAACCTTCAAGAGGAGGAAGGCTACCCCTCCCCCTCTATTTATACTACTCTCGAGTCACCCTCCACCCTTGGATGAGATCCTTCTGCCCTAAGGAACACCATCAAGGGTTAGGATGACTCCCACACATAGCCTTACATAGGCTAACCCGAAACCCAACAAGCACACCGGGTTTTCAAAGCATGCTAACTAGACCCGCTACTCTATCACCTAGATCGCGATCTGACGGCCCTCCTTGATCCGAGTAGCTCCTAGCTAGCATCTCATCCATTCCTTGTCTTCTGGGTTCGCAGCGACTCCGTCTCCGATCATCTTCCGATACTTCTCGATTCTCACTCTACTCACGTCACTTGACCATTGGTCTTCGACCAGCCAAAGTCCAGACCACATGCAGTTCGATCACTTGTCTACGACCAGACAGACTTAAATCAAGCTCAACCTTGAGCACCAAAAGCTCGAATACAGTCAATTACTCATCACACACATGGGTAGACCTCCACATTGTCTTTCAGATCTTCTAATCCAAAATTGATGAAATTTGAATCATAGCAAGATAAGTTCCTTAGGGTCATGATTCCAAAAGAAATTTCGAAATAAGACCCAAAAGAGAGACCTTTCTAGCTCAACAATCACGTTGCACAAAAGCAAAGCTTTTAGAAACATGGTCGCAAAGAAACCTTAATAACTTTTAATCTACTCATCAAAAGTTGATGCAATTTGAAATATAGAAATAAAAGGTCCGTAGGGTTGTGATTCCAAAAGGAATTTCAAAATAAAGCCAAAATAAGTGACCTATCCAGCTTAACATTCGTGCTGCACAGAAAGAGAGATTTCAGAAACTTTGACCACCAAGAAACCTCAATAACTTTTAATCTATCCAACCAAACTTGATAAAACATGAACCATGACTAGGAAATGACCTCAGGATTATGATTCCAAATGGAATTACAAGAATAAGCTCAAGGTCTCAACCTTTCATGCAAATGGTTTAAGCTGGACAAAAAACAATGATTTCAACTCAAGAACTCAATGTAGCAAGCACAACTTGAGCAAGAATGAGTTCTAATGCATCTTGATGGGTTGGGACATGATTTATATGAGTTTCTCAACCTATTACACATCCTAGATCCAATAGAGCTGCATCAAGTAGAAGGAGGGGAAGCAAAGATCAAGTTGCAAGAAAGAACCAAGCAAAAATGCAAGAAATAAAATAAATTTCAGAACATAGATGAGCTTGAATCTTGCATTGCTTAGAGAGGAATAGTTATAAAGATACATTTCTAGATGGGCAAAGCTCAAAGGAGCATAAGAAAACCAAAAAATCCTTCTCTAAGACTTGGCATGGAGGCATCCCTCCATCACTTTATTTATAGCACACTAGGAGCAAACTTGTAACATCCAAAATTTTGCTTTAATATCATTTTATTGATTTTTGTCCATTTTATGTTTTTCTGGAATATATTGGATTTTTCTGGATTTATTTGAATTTACTTTGAATTAAGTGTATTGGTCTTTTGTCGAAAACTCTTTAAATTTGTGCAAAGTTAAAATAAAGTTTTGCCAAAAATATTTTATCTCAGTTCAAAATGTCTCAAAGTATTTTCGAGAATTTTCTTGGATTTTTCCTGATAATTTTATAGCCTGAAACAAATAAAATGATTTTATGTAATTATTTTAAATGAGAAATGCTTTTAAAAAACCCATGAACAGTATCGGGCCGGCCCACTACTGTGCGGCCCAGATAGGCCGCGCAGCCCGTTTTAGCCAAAACCCTAAAACCTATCGCGGTCAACCGTTGGATCGAGATCCAACGGCTGTGCCTTCGCCGCGTGGTCAAGCGCGCTGAGTCGTCAGATGAGCGCCACGTGGACACACTAGATGTAGCCACGTCGCCTCTCCGTATCGTCGCCGGAGTCCATCGCCGCCACGAAACCGCCTCTGAAATCCGCGCTGCGCACGCCTCCCCGTGCGCCTATTTAAGGCGCCGACGCGGGCGCTGAAATCCCCACCTCGTGCCGCGTAGTTGCCGCATCTCTCGAGCCCTAGGTCGCCGTCGTCTATGCGTGGGAGCTCGCCGGAGTTGAAGGAGGTAGCCGCTGCGGTTTTTGCCCAAGAACGCCGCCGTTTCGCCGTCTCCGCTGTTCCAAGAGCCAGAGCCGAAGACCCCAGTCCAAGACGCGTTCGCGCTGCTACTCTTTGGTCGTCGGGGAGCACCATTGCGCCGTCGTTGGAGTCGTCGTCTTCGAGCCCGGTGAGAACACCGCCGTCACGCCTCCATCGCCAGGTCCAGAAGTTCTGGGCCGTCAGATCTAAATCCTTCGGTTGACGCGCTGCCACGTCGCAAGCAATCGGTGGCCATCCAATCTATCCTCATCGGGCCAGATCGAGCCACGCGTGTGGACCAATCGGGCGCCGCTGCGTGTCGGGCGTTGAGGCCGAAGCTTCATGGACCGAGTCCACCATGGTCCAGCGCCACGTCGTGGACCGAGTCTATGCGCCAAGACACGTGTCACGCTCTGGTTGGTTCCAGATCTTCGCTCACGTCATGCTTGCGTCATAATTGCGTTTTCAATTGGAAAATAATCCGATTGGAAGTTCTGCAATGCTGACATCATCATGAGGTCACGCTGATGTCATAAATCGGTTTTTCAATCTAAAATTAATTCGGTTAATTCTGATTTTCTAATTTCTGTAATTTCAGTATTTGTTCAAACTTCAAAAGGCTATATCTTTTGCATTTTAACTCGGATTTGAGTGATTCAAATTTCTAAAAAATTTTAAAATTGAGATCTATTTAATGGTGAATTTTAATTGATTTTTGGAGTTCAATTGCTCTCTGTTTTGGTATTTATTTGTTTTTCTCCTTCGGTACGCGTAGACGTTGAATTGTGCGACGCTTCGGAGGAAGATCTAGCAACTTAAGAGCAAGCTCCAGATCAAGATCAGGACCTATTCCAAGGCAAATTGTGCTTTGATCATGTTGAACCCTTGTTTATACAAATGCTATATTGTTTTACTTTATCGCATAGTATTTCAAGTATACAATTGTTTCAAATTAAATTGGGATCTAGTTAATCTACCCACTTGATTTATATACCCTACCTTGTCATTTGTACGCCATGATATATTGTTACCATAGATTGATTCATTATAGTTGGTTAGTAATGATAATCAACATGGGGTGGTTAGACCGTATTAGTTGTTTAGCCATGCCACATCATCACATGTGTTTGAATCATTGATAAATAATCTTGACTAATGGAATATTTAACAATGTTATGAACTTGTGTGTCATGTGGGATCACATGATGATATTGAGTTGTTTGTGGCGAGTCATGTCACGCAGCGATGTTGAATTGTTGATAGCACGTGGTGCTTGGTAATCAACTTGAGTGATAATCACTTAGATTGGGCAAGTGACAAGGGGTGAGTATGCCAAGGTGGGCCCGATGGACAGAGGGTATGTGGATGTCTTGCCTTGATCACTCTAAGGACTTAACCTTGCAAGCCTTTGACCTGAGTCAATCATGCAACCACATGTCTGGTATGGGCCAGCCTAGCTGATTAATTTGCAATGTCTTAGCTTTGGTACTATCTTGGTCAGTGTGAGTCCCCGAGTTATGGAGTAATTCACATGGCGCAAGAGGGGGACCCTGGATGTGGTAACCAGTCCCACCAGTGTTGAAACCTTAGCGGGTGGTACCGGGTTAAGCCAACGCATTGTAAAGGCTTTGTTATAATCACTCGCCTTGGTGGTGTTTGGTTGTATCGCGTGGGTAAAGTGCATAACCTCTGCAGAGTGTGAAACTATTCGGATAGCCGTGCTCGCGGTATTGAGCAATGCTCAGGAATTACAGTTAAGGGTTAGCTTAATTAACTAGACAACATGGTTGAGATGGTAGGATGCCATGGGAGTTCGAAATTGACTTAGGATTGGAAACTTGGTTTACTTGAGGAACACTTAATCTATTTACTACTGTTATTTGTTTTACAGTCTTGACAATCTATTTATTGTATTTGTTCATAAATGCTGCTTATTGCAAAATATCCATGATAGCCTATCCTTTGGAATAAGCCTTGCATATAGTTACATAGAATTGCATTCTGTGCACAACTTGTTGAGTGCTTTAAGTACTCACCCTTGCCAACAACAATAATCAACAGTTGAAGAATCTACACCTGTGTTGGAGGAGGAGCTCCAGGAGGACACGAGTCATTAGGGTCCGAGCCTTGTCAGTTGCCTGTGGTGAACTGATGAGCTATCTACGTTTTCTACTTTCCGCTTCTTAATTCTTAGCTTATATTTCCAGTCTTGCCCTACGTGGCTTAATAATGTAAGTTGGTCATAAAATCATACATTTAGCTATATCAATAAATGAACTACTATTTCTATTATCGTTGAGTATGATGTGATATGTACCAATGTTGAGCTGTGTGCACTAGCGTTGATCCTGGGACTAGTGCGGTAAACACAGTGGGTTCGAATCAGTGGATTCGGGTCCTTACAGAGGTGGTATCAGAACATACTGACTGTAGGTCTTGGCCCTAGATAGCATAGAGGTGTCCGGGTTGTGTCCAAAACTATTTTCTAAAGGAAAAATTTAAATTTGACTAATAACACACTCTTGACTCATCCCATTCTCTACTTCTCGCCTTTGCTGAATTTACCGTTTTACTGCTGGTCTGGATGGAGATCTTATTCAAAGTTCTTGTGGTGCAGATGCCGATCGTTCCGACCTTTGAGGAGTTAGCAGGTGGCTACGCCATGGAGCTGCGGAGGGTTCTTCAAACGCTTGGAGGATTCTATCACCCGCTTTACCGAGGAGGCAGCTGGTCCATTAACGGTGTGCACCGAGGATTTATTTGCAAGTTGATTATTTACGCCCCAGGGAATGATGAAGCTTGCAGGCCGATCAGCATTTCTGCAAGGAGGTTCTCGTACGAGGTGGCGATTCAGGAGGTGGCTCAACTTGCTCTTCGCCGGGTCTGCCGCGACTACGCCGACGAGCTTCACGACTCAGTGTTTTGACTTCACCCTGATGTGCAAGCATGCCGACGCTGACGAATTGTGGAGAACGAGTGTGCTACTGCTGTACATCTCGCTGAGTTCGCTATTGCCCAGGAGGAGCATATGAGGGAAACTACTCAAGAGCTGGAGACAGTGTACGAGGCACTCAGAGTAACAGAGCAGGAGCTTGAGACCCGTGCCGCAGCGATCGGAGTGATCACTGAGCTAGGAGGAGCCCTGGAGGAGGTTGAGGACCAGTTGGAGCGCGTGACGCGAGGAGCTCAGGAGCCAGCCGAGGAGTCCGAAGAGGATCCAGAGGAGCGAGAGTGGGAGCAAGAGGAGAGTGCAGACCTTGTTGTTGAGGAGGAGCCAGCAGTAGGTCACCAGGATAGGTTTGCTCCTATGCCAGCTCACCCGCCGGTGTATGCGCCAGACCAGTCTCAGCCAGGGTGGCTGGATGAGTGAGAGTCAGTCCTAGAGTTGTGTTGAGACTCGAGTGTTGAGTCGCGTCTTTAAGATAGTTTTTACCTTTTAGTGGACGTTAAGGTTTCGTGTTTAGTTTGCTTCTTTGTAATGCTGAGTGTGCAGTATGTGTTGCAAAGTTTGTAGGCTTTTATAAGCAGCCATACCAAGAATAAATAAAGAATTATTTTGGTGAACTGATGAGCTATCTACGTTTTCTACTTTCCGTTGCTTAATTCTTAGCTTATATTTCCAGTCTTGCCCTGCGTGGCTTAATAATGTAAGTTGGTCATAAGATCATACATTTAGCTATATCAATAAATGAACTACTATTTCTATTATCGTTGAGTATGATGTGATATGTACCAATGTTGAGCTGTGTGCACTAGCGTTGATCCTGGGACTAGTGCGGTAAACACAGTGGGTTCGAATCAGTGGATTTGGGTCCTTACAAAACTCTACCCTTAGATGATCTTCTTGGCCCTCATGAAACCTCATCAAGGGTTCAGATTCACTCTCTCACTCATACATGGTGGAAGCAACCTCCAACCTTAGATGACCTTCTTGTCCCTCAAGAAACCTCATCAAGGGTTGAGATTCACTCCCTCACTCATACATGGGCTACCTGTAATCCAACAACATAACGGGTTTTAACCTTTTACCACTAACTTAACCACTACTCCACCTGCAAACCCTTGATCCAACGATCCTCTTTCGCTTGAGTGTGGCTTAAGTTAGCAACTCATCCATCCACTTGTCATTCCATCTTGCAACAACCCCCCGGCCTTAGTCATCTTTCGGTGTCACCTTGATCCTCTTGACCTCAGCTCTCCTTGCCTAGTCTCGGTCTCCTCCGCCTCACCATAACCTAGCTCTGAAGTCCTGCAACCATCACAAACAAGCAAACACATTACATAGCATTGCTTAACCAAATATGCAACATATAATTAACATAGTATGAATTCCAATTAAATGCATCGCTCAAGCTCCATGAGAAGCCCGATCGCAACCCAAAATTGCAAATTCAGTTTTCCAAACTAAACAAACTCACACAATCAATACAACCCTAACAAATATCAAATACTCATCACACATCTATGGGTTGACCTCCACATGGTCTCATAAATATATCCTGTATAGACTGACATGTGGGCTCCACATGTCATACTCACACTAACTTCACGATGATGTTAGGCTGATGTCACCGGACACGCGTTAGCCTCCACGTAATGCCACGCCACCCTAGGTGGTCACGTCGAGAAGCTAGAAATGAGGTGGAGACCATGATGTTGCTGTCGTGGCGCTTGGGGCACTGCATCGATGGCAGCGCGCATGGAGGTGGCGATGGCCTCGATCTTGACGACGCCAAGGCACTCCACCGACACTTTAGCCAAACCAAGGTATGATCGAGTAGTGCACGACGAGATGAAGAGGATTAAGTAGATCATGGGTCCTGAGGTGCATCAAAGACAGCTAATCGATGGTCTTCTTCCTCAGAGACACTTTGCGAAAACTCCTTGAAATCTGATTGAACGGTGGCACCTCGGGATGAATTGATCTAGTTTGGGTTGAGGGCTTTGAGGCGGTCATGTGCTCCCTTTTATAGCACCTAGACGTCTATGTTGTGTCAATCTAGTTGCTGATCTCAAAGATATAAGCGAATTTCAAGGCAACACACACACAAAGATAATGGCACTTGTACAATCAAGGAATGAGCTATAAAAAATATAAGTGAGGAACCAAAAGCTCTATTACACAAGTCGTAGAGAGACGCTAGCTTATTGCTTTAAGAATGTAAAAAGGGCACAAGATTGCTCACTAATTCATACAATTGCACAATCTGAAAATTTTGAACAAAAATTAGGATTTTGCTCAATATAGCGTGACCGACCACTATATTCTTCTCTATTAGTTTTCTTTCTTTCTTTCTTCCTTGGCCTTTTGGGTCTTTCTTTCTTTTTGCTCTTTTGTGACTTTCGGCCAACACTAGTATGAACAAAGTTTTGAAATCCCTAAATTGATGTCACAAGATAATATAATGATATGATGATTCAAGATTATGCAATGTATCAATATGAACAACCCTAAGAAATATCAAATAGCTAGTCTCAATTGGGCTCAAAGTATTCTCAAAGGATGAATTTGGTTCCCAAAGGAATGTGTACTGATATTTTTGTGATTTTATATCTTGTAGATGCTATTGGACTCAAGAAATCAAATAAAAGAAAGAACTCAAAAACAATCCAAGAAACCATAATTTAGATTTTCTAGGGCAGCACACTTGTTTGCTGGATTAAAGCTCAAAAACAACCGAATCTGGAAGGTTCACTATGGATGAATTAAAGATTATGTCCTAAGCTTTCAACAGAGTACACGAATGCAAAAATCCGAGTTCGTATGCAAATATTGTGGGCAAAACACCGAACTGGACATAATTGAAAGAAAAAGCTATGAGAAGGAAAAACGATCAGCAACTAATGCAAGCAATCTAATGGATCAAACATAGCAAAACTCACTAAAATTACATATTAAACTAAGGGTTTAATTTCTGTGGGACATTTTTGAAATAGCACAGAAAATTAAAACTAATCTCGGGATAGGAATTCGTCACCACTCAACCATGCTTTGATACCAAGATGATAAGCGGGGTGCCCTGATCTTGTGATGACGAATATGATTACTCAAACCCATGAACCCTGACGAATACTAGCGCCAACCATCGTCTCGATACGGGAATCTCCGACATGTGAATTCGCCCAAGAACACGTTTCGATCCTAGCTTACTTGACCACGCGAAAGTAGATGCACGTTTCCATTCAATCAACCCGAAGAAGTTGCAAGAACAACGGTGATAATTTCATATTGAACTCCCTATTCTAATGGGGGCATTGGAGCACAAGCCATAGAATAAAGAGTATATCTTTATCTGAAAATTCGTGGTTCCTTTTACATTGGAGGGAGTATACACATATAAGAAGAGGCATGAATAGTATCCGTGATGAACAATACTCGGATTTGATGTCCGTGAGCAGTGCACATGCTACAGTGCTAGGACAAAGTTGCCATGTGAAGCGCTCTCTTCTTTCTTTGTCATGGTGATCACCTTCCTTTCTTGGAGATTGTTGAAATCCCTTCTTGCAAGGACACGATGCTCTCTTTCCTTGGATGAAGATATCCCATATCTCTTGCCTTGTTATGGTGATCTCTTTCCTTACTTGAAGATTGCTAATATCTCTCCTTCCTTTTCTTCTTTTCCTTTCTTCTTTCTTGCTTCTTTCCTTTCTTCTTTGATAGTATATATGGAAGGATATAGAGTACATGAACAGTGCATGTAAATAGTGTCTCGATGTGGGTCCCGTGCACCCTCGCCTCCCGCTAGGATCCACCATAATACATTCACGCAATTTGGCTCCAATATTGATTTTTGTGCAATCTTCATACATAATACAAGCAAGCACCCTCTATTAGGTAGTATAAGATTCTCGTTGAAATATAACAATATTAAACCAGAAAGTACTGGGCATGTCCATATCCGCATCATCCTCCCCTTCTTCAAGAAAAGCCATCCTTGGCTTTTGCCTTGTCTTCTAATAGTTTGAAAATGTACTAAACAAAGAGGATATGTATTCATCATCGGTCTTGACATTCCTTTTCAACATAGGATGAAAATGTACCTCGAAAGGTTGTGGCAAATAGCTTAATTTAGTCATATGTGCATATGTCATGTTCACTATGTCAAACTGAAGTACCATGTACAATAAGATTTTAGATGCCTTCCATGCTTCAACTGTGCTACTCTGATTATTATATAATTTTATAAGGATAGATGAACAAGTAAGCATCATATATCCTTCCAAAAAATAAGCTCTTAAACTCATCTCAAAGTATTCATAACATGGCTTAACATGTAACTTCAATTCAGCAAGTTTATCATAAGTAATGCACATTCGATGAACATGAAATTTATGGTCTACACCATAATCTCCTATCAAATTGAATTTATAGTAGGCATAGGAACTAACTAGCGATTCTAAGCATGAAATTTCAGAAACTTTTTCAATCACACTAGATAATTCTAATGGTTCATCAAACATGATATAGTATACAAAATCATGATGGGATATTCTTGTAAGAACTTCTTTATGAGTAATCAAATCCACATTATGTAAATTAAGCATATCAAAATCAGAATGTGGAATCTCTAACTTGGTAGAAGAATTCTTACTTTCACTCACCTTTTCTTGATGTACTACTACCAATTTAACACCTTTGTTGTTACCTTTAACGTTCTCCATAGTTGATGTAGGTGTTGTAGGTACCGTTTCTTCATAATTTAACCATGGGGCAGCAAGCATTTCATCTTCTACCGTGTTTACGTTCACATCATTCTCTTGAAGCGATGTAAATTGTTTAAGGCTCAATTCGTCATGTCCTTGATCAACCTACATAATGTGAGAAACAATACTAGAAGTAGAGAGTAAGTCATTAGTGTAAAAAATATCATCACTTTTCTTTTCATCTTCTTCTCTCATTTCTTTTGGTGTATCTCTCACACTCTTACTTTCAATCTTGTCAACCTTACATATGGTGGGATCACATAGCTCACTCTTTTTGACACCATCACTTATTTTGGCTATGTGGTTCTCATGAATTGGTGCCCTAAGATTAAACCTAAGTATACGATGTTCCTTAAGTTTTCTTTTCTCCTCAATAGCACAATCCATAAGATCAAGCATGCTACTAAAATATTTATGTTGAAGTGCAGTGGCGATATCAAAATTTAAACCTCTTTTGAAGTATTCCTTCTCCTTTAATGCACTAATGATACTAACACGTCACAATGCACATTTCAACTCACCATAATAATCTTGAACTGGTTTGCACCCTTGTGTAATACTCTCCAAGTAGTGAGTAGCTCTTTCTCGTAATAGCTTGGCACAAACTCTCTTCTCAAGATTATCTTTAAATCCGAACAAGATGTAAAAAGGCTTTTCCCAAAAAGTTGTTGCCACCAACTATAAGTATAGTCCTCATACTCAATAGTGGCACGCATCACTTCTTTGGCTTTGGGAAGCTTTTGAAATTTAAACACCCTTTCCATTTGTTCTTCCCAAGTGATATACTCCTCCGGATCATGACTTCCATAGAATGGAAGTTTCGTGCTCGTAACCTACCATAATTAGTAGCAAGCAAAAACAAAAGGTATTTGTGGAATATATGTGGAATCACTCAAGCTCACCCTCTTACTTACCACCCGAAGTTCATACTACTCCTTCTTTGGATTAAGGTATTGTACGTACTCCGACGGCAATAGACATGATAAAAGGTGATTACTCAAGCGAATTCACAGTCGAGGTGCTGCACATGACAATGGCTAATATATGGAGCTTGGAGGGTTAGTGTATATCCGATACAATCTAATAATTCTAGTTATTGTAATGATAAGTAATAATCCAAACTAGAATTTACAAGCCCTAGTTGCCGATCTCAAATATATAAGCGAATTTCAAGGCAACACAAACAAAGATAATGGCACTTATGCAATCAAGGAATGAGCTATAAAAAAATACAAGTGAGGAACCAAAAGCTCTATTGCAGAAGTCGTAGAGAGACGCTAGCTTATTGCTTTAAGAATGTAAAAAGGGCACAAGATTGCTCACTAATTAATACAATTGCACAATCTGAAAATTTTGAACAAACATTATGGTTTTGCTCAACATAGTGTGACCGGACACTATATTCTTCTCTATTCATTTCCTTTTTTCTTTCTTTCTTTTTCATTCTTTTGTGACTTTCGGTCAACACTAGTACGAACAAAGTTTTGAAATCCATAAATTGATGTCACAAGATAATATAATTATATGATGATTCAAGATTATGCAATGTATCAATATGAACAACCCTAAGCAATATCAAAGAGCTAGTCTCAATTTGGCTCAAAGTATTCGCTAAGGATGAATTTGGTTCCCAAAGGAATGTGTAGTGATATTTTTTTGATTTTATATCTTGCAGATGCTACTGTACTCAAGAAATCAAAGGAAAAGCAAGAACTCAAAAACAATCCAAGAAACCATAATTCGGATTTTCTAGGGCAGCACACTTGTTTGTTGGATTAAAGTTCAAAAACAACCGAATCTGGAAGGTTCACTATGGAGTGAATTAAAAATTATATCCTAAGTTTTCAATAGAGTACACGAATGCAAAAATCCGAGTTCGTATGCAAATATTATGGGCAAAACACTGAACTGGACAGAATTGAAAGAAAAAGCTACGCGAAGGAAAAATGATGAGCAACTAATGCAAGCAATCTAATGGATAAAACTTAGCAAAACTCACTAAAATTATAGATTAATCTAAGGGTTTAATTATTGTAGGACAATTTTCGAAATAGGACAGAAAATTAAAACTAATCTAGGGATAGGAATTCGTCACCACTCAACCATGCTCTGATACCAAGATGATAAGCGGGGTGGCCCGATCTTGCGATGACGAATATGATTACTCGTACCCGTGAACCCTAACGAATACTGGCGCCAACCACTGTCTCGATACAGCAACCTGCGACACGTGAATTTGCCCAAGAACACGCTTCGATCCACACCTACGTGACCATGCGAAAGTAGACGCACGTTTCCTTGTAATCACCCCGAAGAAGTGGCAAGAACAACAGTGATAATTTTAGATTGAACTACCTATTCTAATTGGGGCATTGGAGCATAAACAATAGAATGAAGAGTATATCTTTAATCTGAAAATTCGAAATTCCTTTTACATTGAAGGGAGTACACATATATATACACATATAAGAGGGGGCATGAATAGTATCCGTGATGAACAATACTCAGGTTTGATGTCCGTGAACAGTGCACATGCTACAATGCTTGAACAAAGTTGCCATGTGAAGCGCTCTCTTCTTTCTATGTTATGGTGATCACCTTCCTTTCTTGGAGATTGCTGAAATCCCTTCTTGCCAAGATACGATGATCTCTTTCCTTGCATGAAGATATCCCATATCTCTTGTCTTGTCATGGTGATCTCTTTTCTTACTTGAAGATTGCTAATATCTCTCCTTCCTTTTCTTCTTTTGCTTCCTTCTTTCTTGCTTCTTTCCTTTCTTCTTTGATGGTATATATGGAAAGATATGCAGTACATGAACAGTGCGTGTGAATAGTGTCTCGATGTGGGTCCCATCCACCCTCGCCTCCCACTGGGGTCCACCATAATACATTCACACAATTTGACTCCAATATTGATTTTTGTGCAATCTTCATACCTAATAACAAGCAAGCACCCTCTATTACGTAGTATAAGATTCTCGTTGAAATATAACAAAGATTACTTAAGGAAATAATTCACCTGTTAATATTTGATGCGGCTTAGTAATTATTTCCAATTAATTAAAATATTAAATCGGAAAGTACTGGACATTTGCATATCCGCATCATTTATGCTTTTTTTGTGACTAGTGTACTTGTTTGAATCAATGTGTGCCTCATGCCACGATGACACAAGTTAGCAAGCCATGTCATCAGTCCACCTGTGTTGGCATGCTAATCACCTAGACTGACCTAACAAATTTAGTGACCTAGATATGTAGTTTGAGAGTTAGATGATCTACTTGAATCAACTATACAAGTTTGGTGACATGCAACTGCAATTTTCAGTTACCTGATTGTGGTTTGCAAACTACAAAACATGGATGTTTGGAGCGGTCCATAATACAACAACCATAAAACATCTAGTCGAAGATAACATGCTAAGTATAGTAAGATCATACAAGATAACATTTGTAGCAGCCAGATAGCCGCTAGAGGAGAATCCACCGTGGAGGCTTCATCAGGTTCAATCCTATCCTCCACACCGGTGGTGGTACCCACCCTTCCCCTTCTGGTTCGATGGCCATCACCTCGGCTGGCTCCATTCCTATGCTGGTTACCCAAGAAGAAACAAAGAGGGGACCAGGGGATGAAACATTGGAAGAAAAAGCCCAGAAAGTGGGCATTTGCTGAAGTGTGCAAGGGTAGATGGCCCAACTATGGCATAACATCAAAAGATCCAATCCACCCATGTTTCTGAAATCCCAATCCACCAGATGGTCAATCATCGAACAAGACAAGAATAGGATAGTAGAGAATGCACCTGGCTGAGTAAGGAGTGAGGAAGAGAAACTCTAGACGAGTGGTGAGGTAGCGTGATGAGGAGAAGCTGGGGTGCGGGTGGCTAGGCGATGGGTTGGCGGTGTGAGGAAGTAGGGGCTGGGGTGGCCAAGCAATGATGTTAGGTCTAGGATGCCGACTAGAGGGGGGGTGAATAGGCGGCTTTTAAACATTTCCTCGTTAATTTCTACAAAACAATTCACCCCTAATTATCCTAATACCAAAACCTTAACAAATATTAATGCGGAAGCGATAAACTAAGGTTTTGACAATTAAAGCCTAAATCAACTAGGCTCACTATGTGCACTAACTAATTATGTATCTAACAATAATTGCAATTCTAAAGACAAGCAATCAATCAATTTAATTCTATGAATATAAATTGCTTGAATATAAATAATGAAAACAATGCAAGCACAAGAGACACAATACTTTTTACCGTGGTGTTCAGAGACTTGCCGGTCTCCCCTAGTCCACGTTGAGGTTAGCCCAAACACATTGGATCGGCTCCATGAATTGATTACCCACCTCGAATCCACTAGTGGTAGCTCATTTTCCCTCCCGGGTAGGCGAGCTCCAACCTTCACAAACTTTGTCGGGGCTTCTCACAACCTTCGTTGAGAAGCTCACCGCGCACGACGCTCTACGCCGTCTAGGAGGCGGCAACCTCCAAGAGTAACAAATCAAGCCCTTCCGCTTGAACTTCACCTAGTGCAACATATGCACTCCAGTGACCTCCTATGTTCAACACATGCACTAGGATCCTCCTCAAGTGCAACACATGCACAAGAGGCTCTCAATCCTCTCCTAATTGCAACACATGCAATTAGAGGCTCACACTAGCTCAAGAAGCAAATGGAAGAGGGCAACACATGCACACAACTCGTACAAACACCCAAATGCTCTAGCCCACAGCCCACAACTACCCTTGCCCCCCTAAGGCCTCCTTTTATAGCCTTCAAGCCAAAACTAGCCGTTGGGGGGAAATTCTGGACAAAACCAGAATTCCCGGTGATACCGCCCAACTGGGACCGGTAGCACTAGCCTCCTCGCCAACGGCTACAAAACTAGCCTTTGCAGGAAAACCGGTAGCACCGGCCACCTAGGAGCGGTGCTACCGCTCGGGCGGTAGCACCGGCCTTCACCCCGGTAGCACCGGACCCAAGCCGATCACAAAAACACCCCCTCTGGATTTTTCACACCGGCCAGAGAGACGGTAGCACCGGCCTCCCGGTGCTACCGGCCAAACTACAGTAGCATCGGACCCCGGTGCTACCGGCCTTACAAGGGCGGTACGACCGGCCTCAGGGAGAAAACACTGTTTTACACAAAAACTTTTCTCCAAACCATTAAAGATTTATTATTTGAGCTATGTGAGGATCAACACATGATCACAACATTATGCAAAACATATTTGCACATGTTAATCACATACTCCAAAGAATCTTATTAAGCACAACTAATTTGCAAAACACATTTGCAAATAAACCAAGAACTTATGAGATCAATCCTCTTAGCCATGTGATGATCAACACATGATCAAGTCAATTTGCAAAACACATTTGCAAACCCTATTCACATGCTTTAGGATCGAAACTCATAATCTCAAGTTCATTTGCAAAACACATTTGCAAATAACAACTCCAACTTATTTGCAAAACGCATTCGCAGATAAACCACGAACTTATAAGATCAATCCTCTTAGCCATGTAAGGATCAACACATGATCCCGACACTTTGCAAAACAGATTTGCAAATGCCAACACATGCTCTAGGATCGAACCTCATAACTTCCAGCTTATTTGCAAAACACATTTGCAAATAACAAGTCAACACTTTGCAAAAACACATTTTGCAACTAAACCAAGCTTAGCCTTGTGATGATCAACACATGACCCAATCACAAGCTAAAACATCAAAGCATGAGCTCTCTATTTGCAACACATGCAAATCTCTAGTACCATGCAAACAACCACAACAAATTCAAGTGCATGAGCTCTCTATTTGCAACACATGCAAATCTCTAGCTCCATGCAACCACTTCAAACCAAATTGCTTGAGCTCTCTCCTTTTGCAATACATGCAAAACTTAGCTCCAAGCAATAACCACATAAACAATATTGCATAAGCTATTTCCCACTTGCAAATCCATAGCTTCATGCAAAAACCAAACCAAATAAGATTCAAACAAGAAGCAAGCATGAGCTCCCTTATTTGCAACACATGCAAATACTTAGCTCATGCAAAATCTAACGCACGAGCTTCACCCATTTGCAACACATGCCAAATGGTTAGCTCAATGCAAAAACCAAATCAAGAGAGTGAGCTAGAGTGAACCAGATCGAGTTCATCAACACATGATGAAGCTCAAGCTAAAAGACTCAACCCCTCTTAATAGTACGGCACCTAACTAGCAACCCGGTCTCACAACCAAACACCGAGACCGGAGACTAGGAACACATCTTTAGCCCTAGCTAGTTATACCTTTGCCTTTAGCGATCCACTTGAAGCTTTTATGATTTCCAATCATCTTTTCTTCGGGATCGAATCTTCTTCTTCTTGTTCACCAACACATGATGAACCTTCTCTAGCCCTTCTCTTCACTTCGGGATCACCTCTTGAAGTTCAACAATACATGATGACTTCTTCTTCTTCCCGATTCTTTATCATCTTGGACTCAACCTACTTCACAACTCATGGAAGATGTTAGTCCAACAAACATGGTTGTCTCAATCATCACCGCACTCCATTAACACATAATGGATGCCTCTAAGATCGATTGAGCACAACCCTAATCAATTTGAATGATTAATTTGTGTCTTGAGTATTTTGATGCAACTAATGCTTCATTATACTCAAGAACTTTTCGCTTGTCTTTAATCAACAAAGAGACACCATCAACACATGATGAAATGTTCTTTGATTTGATTAAAAGACAATCGAACTCAATTTAAATTTCATTTAAATTGATATGAGTATATATATATAACTACACAAGTTTCATATACTCAAATGATTGTTTCAAAGTCTTGATCCTTTATATGTTATTTAGCAATAAGACATGGATCAATACTTTTCAAACAGCAAGTTAAATTATTAACTCCCCCTAGATGTGTGCATTCATGTAATATATGAATTAGGAACATAATGCACATATTTGGACTAAAGCAACGGAAGAGTTCATACTTTAACTTGAATTCTAAGTATGCATATAGATAATTGAATTGAATACAAGTGCATACCTTAGGTTTTTCATTTTCTATCCAAATATGAGACTAATAAGAATAAAGCTCAATAGAACATGTTAGTCTCATAATGATTAGATTTGTCATTAAACAATGATTAAACATTAATATTAAATCAATCACCAAAACTAATGAAGTTTGAACTTACAAATAAGACAGTGCCTCAAGCTGGGTTGACCGGGCGACAGTTGGGGGGGGGGAGGTTGCGACTGACGACAGGCAGACAACACGCCCGCGCAAGGAGGCAAGGAGACTAGGGAGTGGAATGGATCTAGAGGAGAGGGCATAGAGGAGCTGATCTGCCCGAGGAGAGGACATGAGGTATATATAAATACAATATTTTCTTATTTTCTTATTTGTTTTATTTTTCTATTTAGTATATATAATATAGGCGTATTATCAGATATACTCTGGTATATAAGTATATAACTATATATAATATATTGTCCAGTAATACTCCCTACAATTGGGGCCGGCGGATGCACAACAAGCCAGAGGAGAGCTTTGGATGGGAGGCCGCAGGAGAGCAGAGTCGCATAGGGGATCTCCGTCTGCCGCTTGCTGGGCGCCGGCTGTGGGTTGCGCCATTACGCTACAGCTAGGATGTTGATTGGACGAGGAGGTGAGGGGACTGAGATCGAGGGCGAGGCCTTGTGAGTGGTCGACCATGGGGGAATCTGCCGACGCCTGATTGGCTGATTAATCTTGGTACAATGCATAAATGGTGTATTGCATACTGATGTTGTATTGCCCACTGTTTGTATAGTATTACATATTAACATAGACAACTAGTAAATATCTGGACTATATTATATTTTTTGTAGTATTAATTCTACAATTAGTTCGTAGATTTGCAGTAATCAATAATTGAACTTTGCATAACTATTTCACAAGCAATGTAAGTAGTACTCTTCCAACCGACGAGGGCGCAATTTAGTGGTATATTTCATCTATTTTGAATGTTCATAATCATTTACAATTTACTATTGTATAACTAATTTTGCTAATTTTGATGTACATATGACATGTTTTTACTTAGTGGAAGCATATTTATATGTTTTCTGGGTGCGCTTCCTATTAGCAAGGTACCTTCATTGTATTTCATTCTATTCATATATGAATTTAAATTGTACAAGAGTGAAAGATTTTGTTTATGTCAAATTTAGCTTAGTCTTTTGAGTCCACTCTCAATTTCTTTCTGGCTTCGCCACTGATAGCCACCACATGACTGTCATCTCGCTCTTGCATGACGAGACTTGTCCTCGGCCACAATTCGAACGACGACCTAGCTGCCGAATGGCCGGGCTAGCAACGCCTAGCAATGCGGGACGGACAACAAATCAAGCTGAATGCCAAGAATGGGGGTAGAATTATGCTTCGAATTCATCTTGACAACTTCGCTAGGCGCGCAGCGCTCACTTCCAAGATTGGAAGACGTCAAGACCAACACGATCATTGATTCCTCATTCCCGATACCGTCTTGACGGTGGAAATACTGGATACCACTTGATGTGAATGCACGAAACATAGGATTCAAGGCTATCTGCTCGACAAGGACTTATTTGTCGAGCATCCAGTGACTGCAACGCCCGAGTCAATCATCATCGAAAGACTAATATTTGGACAAGCGAGCCTATTACATCCAGAACACTTGCAGAAAACCACATACGAGAATATAACTTACAAACAAACATAAGCTTGGGTGGAGCTAGATCCATTAGATTCATGACATCTTGTGACTCGAGATGGTAATGATCGAAAATTCCAAATACTAGCTAGTGCATATGAGCTAGGCACGATTTAGACTCTTAATTGAGATTTGGACGCCAATGCACAGGCAGGACAGGCTCGATTGCCGATTGCTAAGCTGTCAGCCGGTGCATCTGTGTAGTTCCATTGTTTCTTTCATTAGGCTGCATCAGTCAATCTTGGCATACTGCGATAATTTCCGCCCTTTCACTATCGGACAGAGCGCTGGTAGTGTCACCACATGTAGAAATTCAAGCACTGATCTTTCAATCAGTTTATGCTAAGTGTTGATACGTGCAATCCGACATATATCATTTATTCTTTCTTCTTTGCTTTGAAGGACCAATAAAACTTGTAAAATCATGTGCTGAAAAATTAGTTTAGTAATGAAATTGGCATTGCGAAGTGGTTGTGTTCATGGCATGTACTGTGCTTTTGCACGTGTTGTAGATGATTATTTGATATGCTTGTGATAGCATTGTAATAGTTTTGCTTGATGCAATGCGCTCGTGTGAGTGGTTGCATAGACTGATCTTGAGTCAAATCGTGGACTTGTGCTCGTATACAGTTTTGTGTTTATTCATGTGCAGGTGTTGCTTAAGGGCGAACGTGGTCGATGACGGGACTGGAACTAGGTTCGTGGATGAACTGAGGTTCGAGACTAGGTTCAGGGTGGAATCGAGGTCTCGGTGGTCAAGTATGTCATGCGGGACGTTCGGGCTAGAGAACGGTGCACATGAAGGCTGGTTAGTCACGTGAGTGCGGCAGGTGGGCCGTACGCATGCAGTTTTAATCGTTTAGGGCAGTTTGCATGTATTGGACCATGTTGGGCCAGGTGGATATGCATGCGAACTGTTACTCATTACAAATAGGAGAGGGATGTCTCCTGTTTAGCGGAGAGAGTTAAGTATAAGGGTTTGTACTCTTTTGTTGGGAGTACTGTAACCAGACTAGCGAGAAGAAATAAAAAATCAGAAATTCCTTCAGCTGATCCGAGCGTTGCCGGAGGCGGAACTTTCTCGGAGCTACAGTACTTCGGTGAAGCTACAGTGATTCACGGTTACTGTTCATATTCGGTTTCTGGTTTGTTTGCCCCGTTTTCGTTTAGTAGATTGAATCATTGTCTATCATGATTCTTTGAGTTTCTTCTTGATTTCATCCATCCAAAACCTTCCTAGGGCATCAATTTAGAGTTCTTGAAAGTTTCGTTGGTTAATCTTTTGTAGATTGTGATTAATCACGAAATTAGGGTTTGATCAGTTCTCGTCATAATCTATCACAGTATGATTGCGAGGTTAATAAACTTTGATGCCTTGGTCGGAACGAGCTGATTATTTTTTTTGTTAGATTCGTATTTGAATATAGTTTCTACAGTTCAAATTGTAGGTCAATCGGACGATTGAATCTCCAGCAATTCGCTTTCTATCAAATGCATCTACTCTGTTTTGTTGAATACGAAAGCAATTATTTGACTCCGAATTGGGGTGAATTTTTAGTAGATCAAAAAATTTGTTTTTAGCTTCCGCGCAATCATTCACCCCCCTCTGATTGCTAGTTTAGTGTATATCTATCGACTTTTGTAGTCGGCAATGAATTTATAGGGTAGGCGCTAGATCTCAAACTAGAAGGTCACACAAGACAAAGGTTTAGACAGGTTCAGGCTCTCGACGGAGGAGGTAATACCCTAGTCCTGTGTGCTGGGATTATTTGGATCTCTTGAATCTAATATTGCTCGTCTCTCTGTTGTTGCCCGCCCTCTCCCTTATATAATGGGGGCGGGGCAGTTTACAGAGTCCCGATCGGTTTAAGGGATCCCGATCAGTTATTGGATTTTAATCGGTTACAAGATGGAGTTTACATCTTTATCTCATCCTGCTAACAACTCGGATTACATTCATATCTGTTATATCTAAATATATGTTCTACTGTCTCTAGGATGTATCTCCTTGCGCATGGTAGCTAGGCTTGGCGTGGAGCTTATCCCATGGGCCTTTCACCCGGCTCTGTTTCTCCCTCAGGCACTTCTGGGCCGGTTATGAAGACACCTGGGTTCTTATATTCCACAGTAGCCTCCGAGTGATTCAAGATCCGATTGCTTCATCCAACTTGGGATCAACGTTCTCAGCTTCTAGCGTAAACCTCTGACTGGTTTCTTCTTTGATTTGAATGTTTCTCCTTATAGCAAGGGGATTATGAAGGACTCGAATATAACCCCAGACAGTCTTCGAAGTTCTTTTGACCTCTTGTGTCAATTTCATTTTCCAAAAACCTCTTTGGCTTCTGAACTATCTTTACTCCAAGTCTCCTCGGCTTCTGATGTCTTGACATCCGCGCATTTACTTCAACCTTATCGCATCAGTAAGGCGAACCAAAGCTTTTAGAATTTATTCTCTCACGCGTAGTTCTCCATTTTTCTGCGCCTAGCTCCACCTTCTTCCCGAGGGATCTCATGGACAACCAGGGTCCAGAGCTTGCCGAGGAGTGGGCGCTTTTCGACCTCGACATGGCCGAATGGGCGGAAGACAAAGCCGTCGCCCTCGACCGCGCCGCCGTCGACGCCTTCCTCGAGATTTTCCCTGCCCTTCATAGGGCTAGGGACGCTCTCGTGGAGGCGCTTGGTCGCGTGCGCCATGGAGAAGTATAAGACCCCTGTAAATTAAGAAAATATTTTCCTAGGCATAATGCCTGGGGAACTTATAATAAAAAATACCTTTCCAAGTGATATCCATGATTGTCGTTAGACATAGCTTAGACCCAGCTTGGGGTATATCGAAGCTTGCATGGCTCTTTGGTCGGGCGATATTCATATCCAATTGTCGCAGAATATATCTTAGGTCCAACTCGGGACATATTTGGATTTGCGCGGCTCTTTGCCGAGTGATACCTATATCCGAGTGCTGTAGGATATAGCTCTGGTCCGACTTGGGACATATCATATTCTCGTGGCTCTAGGTCGAGTGATACACATATCCAACTGCTGTAGGATATAGCTTAGGCTCGGCTTGGGGCATATCAGGACTTTCTTGGCTCATGACCGAGTGATACCTATATCCGACTGGTGTAGGATATAGCTTAGGCTCGACTTGGAGCGTATCATATTTATGTGGCTCTTGGCCGAGTGATACCCATATCCGACTGCTGTAGGATATAGCTCAGGCTCGACTTGGAGCGTACCAGGATTTTCTTGGCTCATGGCCGAGTGATACCTATATCCGACTAGTGTAGGATATAGCTCAGGCTCGACTTGGAGCGTACCAGGATTTTCTTGGCTCATGGCCGAGTGATACCTATATCCGACTAGTGTAGGATATAGCTTTGGTCCATCTTGGGACATATCATCTTTACATGGCTCTTGGTCGAGTGATACCTATATCCGACTGGTGCAGGATATAGCTCTGGTTCGTCTTGGGACATATCAAGGTTTATCTGAATGGTATCCGTACTCATCTATTACGATGCACAGCTTATCGACCCATCTTGGGGCATACCATTGGAACCGTGCCTTATCACACTCAACCCGTGATATATGATTCCGCCATGCAGTAACCAACTAGAGACCCAACGTGGGGCATATCACAAGAAGATATTTTTAATCCAAACTGGAGGACACCCACATCTCGCTTAGTTCGATAAGTGGTTAAACATCCCATCGTGGGGAGCAACGTGTCCCAAATATGACTTGGTCAAACCATGACTGCCTCCGTATGTCAGGACGCCAGGCTAGCAAATCATTACGAAGCATAGAGCAGGGTTAGGTGTTCTGCAATCTTTTTCCCGCCGATTCGGCGAAAACCTAATTCCCCCCTTTAAAAACTAAGCCGATGGTTCATTTTTCCCATCGCGCACTCCTGCCTCTTCTGCTTCCTTGTCTCTCCGACTTCTCTGCTGCTAGGGTTAACTGCTGCCGCTCTCGCATTCTTGCGCCGTAGTTGATCTTTCCTTTGAAAATGTCTTCTCATTCTTCCAAAGACACCTCCTCGCTGCCTTTACCTCAAGATTGGACCACCTCGATAACGACGGAAGAGCGGTTGCAATCCATGGCGGATGACGGGGTTCTTCCAGCCTTGACTTTGATTTCCGTTCAACCGGCCGCAGGTGAATCCATCCCTACCCCTCGCTCAGAAGAAATTGTGGTTTTCGAATCTTTCTTCCAACGTGGGCTGGGCCTTCCTGCCTGCGCTTTTTTTCGCGGTCTTCTCTTTTTCTATGGTATAGAGTTAGTGAACTTGAATCCCAACTCCATCCTGCAAATCTTCCTCTTCGTTCACCTCTGCGAGGCATTCTTGGGCATCCACCCTCATTTCAATCTCTTTCGCCACTTTTACCTTTTAAAACCTTATCCCTCAAAGAGCGACCCCAAGGTAATCGTCCGAGGCCCCTCAAGAAAATGATTCCCAGGACGTACATGTCTTGGTTGAGGAGGCCCCACAATCTGCCTCGATTGGGGACACTGGGGCGCCCTCTGAGCCACAGCCGCTTTCATCGACACCCCATGCTTCGGCATCGGGTCCTGCTGCTCAAGAGCCTGTCTCCCGTCCATCCCCCAAGGTTGAAGAAATCCCCCGAGATCCGCCGACTCTTGCTCGCCCTCAACTCATAATGCAAACCGCGTGGGTTGATAAGGAAGACGACTTGAAGTCCCTTGACGACTCGGAGAAGGAGAAAGAAAGGAATGACTTTTATAGTCATGCCGCCGCTTGTGCTTGCCTGGCCCGAGTAATACTTTCACTACTCTTATCACCTTCTTGCTTGTGTCGGTTAGCATGTTGTCACCTGTCCCTGCGATGGTTACAGAAATTGGGAGAACGCTCTGCAAAGAAATCCGAATAACTCCAAAAGATGCTCCCGGAGGTCAGAACGCGCCAGGAATATCTGGCCGAATTGGAGCAGATCAAAGCTAAACATGCAGCCGAGCTGCAAAATCTTTGGTCAGAGGTCCAAGCCCTGTGGGAGGAGAAGGAGACCCTGCGGCAGGAGAAGCTAGATGTTGTTGGCTCCCTTCGAGGTAGATATTTCTTGGACCATCCCGTGTTCTCGTTTAATCATCTGGTCTTTTGATTTCCTCATCTTCGTGTCAGTCCGAGATTCTACTATTGTAAAGCTCCAAGAGCAACTTAAGGCCTCAGAGGTCTCCAAATTGAAATCGGAGAAGGAGCTAGAAGGTACGCTCAGCAGCTTGGCCCTCCCTTGCCTTCATTGTCTTCTTGGTACTTCTTAATAATCTGTTTTCCTTGCAGACTACAAGTTCAAGATGCGGGCGCAATACGTCGCTTATAACGAGAAGGTCGAGGCCCTTGAAACATCTTGTGCTAGGCTTCACGAGGCCTCTGAGCCATTGCTGAGGTTGCTTCATCTCGGAGGCGAGAGGCCGCTCGGTAGGGACCACGCTATCTCCCAACTGGAGGAAGCCCCCAAGGAGCTTAAGAGACTCTTGAAGGAAACAGCGACCAACGCTGCTAGCCAGGCTCTGGCGATCACCAAGTCACTTTATCCCCGAGTAGATCTTGAAGCTATTAAGGATGGCTATGCCTGCAATGTGGATGAAGATCGGGCCGCCAAACTCTGGGAGGGAGTTAAAGATGCTTCTTCTGCTGTTGCAGAGACTTCAGACCTGTGAACGAATAATTGAAAGTGTTTCTTTGGCCATGCATTTTTTCTTTAAATATGCTACTTTGCCCGAGTAGTTTTGACATCTTAAATATCATGTTCGACTAGTTTAGCCCCTAGGCTCTGAGGCATGGTTCATGACGCATGTCTCAGAGTCTTAAAATTCGTAGGAGCAAAGCACTTAGACGCATAATTTTTGAGAAGATTATATAAGAACAACTTTAAGAGTAAACATTCATTCAAAAAGAAGAACTTGAATTACAGAGCTCAAGGGAAAAAACGACATAGTTGCTCTATGTTCCAGGTGTTGTTGACAATCGTGCCGTCTTCACGCTTGAGCTTATAAGCCCCAGGACGTATCACCTCATCGATGATGTAAGGGCCCTCCCAGCTTGGGGAGAGCTTATGCTCGCATTTCTAATTCTTTCTAAGCACCAGATCTCCTTTGGAGAATGCGCGGCTCCTTACATTGCGACCGTGATAGCGACGTAAGCCCTGAAGGTACTTTGACGACTGGATTGTTGCAACGCCCCTGGCTTCTTCTAGTCGATCGAGGTCTTCTAGCCGGCTTTCTTCTGAAGCGAGCTCCTCATATCTCCGAACTCGCGGGGATCCGAATTCTAACTCGGTGGGGAGGACCGCCTCTGAGCCATACACCAGGAAGAAAGGTGACTGCCCGGTTGCTCTACTGGGGGTGGTTCGCAGCCCCCAGAGTACCGAAGGCAATTCTTTGACCCACCGAGTGGCGTATGGTTTGAGACGATCAAAAATCCTTACTTTTAGGTCTTGTAGCACCATGCCATTGGCTCGTTCGACTTACCCATTACTTCGGGGGTGTGCTACCGATGTGAAGTAGATTTTTATGCCGAGTTCACCGCACCAGTCTTGAAATATGCCACCTCTAAATTAGGTGCCGTTATCTGTGATGATTCGGTTTGGTACGCCGAATCTAACCACGATTTTATGGAAGAATTCTTTGGTCTTTGCGGTTGTGATTGTGGCGACTGGTTTGTCCTCGATCCATTTGGTGAATTTATCGACCGCCACGAAGAGATGAGTATAACCACCTTGAGCCTTCTTCAAAGGTCCCAGCATGTCAAGCCCCCAGGCTGCAAACGGCCAGGTGATTGGGATGGTCTGTAGTTCCTGTGCCGGTTTGTTTGCCTGTCGGGCAAAGAACTGACATCCTTCGTATGTCCGAACGATGTCCTCTGCATCAGTGATGGCAATCAACCAGAAAAATCCCTGACGATAAGCCTTGCCGACTAGTGTTGTTGACGCCACGTGATTCCCACAAATTCCCGAGTGGATTTCTTTGAGAAGATTCCTTCCTTCTTGTTTTGATATGCACCGTCGTAGTACACCAGAGGAGCTCTTGCAATAGAGTTCTTCCCTGATTACCACATAGCTCTTGCTTCGGCGCATTATTCGCTCGGCCTACACGCGGTCTTTGGGTAGCTCATCCTTCGTCAATTAGTTCAGATACGGAGCTATCCAATCGGGAGTAATGACCAGGACTTCTGCCTCTACGCTCTTCTCCACTGGGACGTTCGACTTTGGCCGAGTGTTTTATTGCGGGCTTATGAATTTATTCGACGAATACTCCCACGGGCACTGTGGTCCGCCCGGATCCCATTTTTGCTAGCTCGTCGGCCGCCTCATTGTCCCGACGGAGCACATGAACAAGTTCCAAGCCGTCGAAGTTGCCTTCTAGCTTGCGTACCTCCTGGCAGTAGGTAGCCGTGTTGTCTTCGATGCAGGACCATTCTTTTTGCACCTGATTGACCACGAGCATTAAATCTCCGCGAACCGTCAAACGTTGGATACCGAGCTATATGGCAATACAGAGCCCATGGATGAGTGCCTCGTACTCGGCGACGTTGTTCGATGCGGGAAAAAGTATTTGCAGAACGTACCTCAACCGTTCTCCACTTGGTGATATGAGCACTATACCAGCCCCCGTGCTGCTGAGCATGAGGGAACCATCGAAGTACATCGTCCAATACTCGAGTTCCTTGACGACCGCCAGGTTTTGAAGTTCTGTCCACTCGGCAGTAAAGTCAGCGAGCGTTTGAGACTTGATGGCGGTGTGAGGCTTGAATAGGATATCAAAAGCTCCAAGCTCAACTGCCACTTTGCAATTCTCCTAGTGGCCTCCTAGTTGTGAAGTATATCTCCTATTGGGAAGGAAGTGACCATCGAAACAGTATGCTCTTGGAAGTAGTGCTTGAGTTTGCGAGATGTAAGAAGTACGGTGTATAATAATTTTTGCACTTGTGGATACCGCACCTTAGAATCACTCAGAACCTCGCTGATGAAATAGATCAAGTGTTGGATCTTCTGCACGTGACCCGGCTCCTCCCTTTCTACGATGATTACAGCGCTAACTACATGAGTCGTTGCCGCGATGTAAAGTAATAGAGGTTCCCCTGGCATCGGTGAAACCAAGACCGGGGGTGTTGTTAAGAAGGTCTTCAAATCTTCGAACGCTTGCTGTGCCTCGGGCGTCCACTAGAACTTGTCCTGCTTTTTGAGGAGTTTAAAGAATGGCATACCTTGCATACCCAGTCGGGAAATAAACCTGCTGACTGCGGCCATGCACACCGTAAGCTTCTGGACGTCCTTTTGGCAAGTCGGCGGTTCCATATTTAATATGGCTTTGATCTTTTCTGGGTTGGCCTCAATGCCTCGCTGGGATACGATAAACCCGAGCAGTTTTCCCGAAGATACTCCGAAAACACACTTCTCGGGATTAAGCTTCATGCTGAAGGCCCTTAGACTTTCAAACGTCTCAGTTAGGTCGGTGATAAGGTCCGTCCTCTCCCGAGTCTTTACCACGATATCGTCCACATATGCCTCCACATTGCGTCCGAGTTGGGCGTGAAAACACCGCTGTATTGCGCGTTGATACGTTGCACCAGCATTTTTCAACCCGAACGCCATCGTGGTATAGCAAAAGGCCCCAAAGGGCGTGATGAATGAAGTCTTGATATGGTCTTCCGATTTTAGGCTAATCTGGTGGTACCCTGAGTAGGCATCGAGGAAACTCAGGATCTCGCACCCGGCAGTTGAATCAACCACCTGATCAATCCGAGGTAGCCCGAACGGATCCTTTGGACATGCCTTGTTGAGATCAGTATAGTCAACGCACATGCGCCAAGTTTTATTCTTCTTTTGAACTAGTACAGGGTTCGCCAACCAGTCGGGATGATACACTTCTTTGATAAAACCTACAGCTAATAGCTTGGTGATCTCCTGCTTGATGGCGTTCTGACAATCTGGAGCAAACCGCCGGAGTCTTTGCTTGATTGGCTTTGCCTTTTCATCGACGTGTAGAGAATGCTCGATCACCTCCCTAGGAACACCCGGCATGTCGGATGGTTTCCAGGCAAAGATGTCCTTATTAGCCTGGAGGAAGGTGATGAGCATGCCTTCCTATTTATCCTTGAGCCCTATCCCGATCAGAGTCATTTTGGATGGGTCGGATGAGTCGAGAATAACTCTCTTGGTCCCTTCGCTAGGTTTTATCCCTGACGTGGCCTGCTTCTTGGATGGGATGTCGCCTTCTTCCTGCAACGTGGCAGCCTCTGCCTGGATATTCTTCCCCTCGGTGGTTGCCTCCTGCATCTCAGCAAGTTCATAGTTCTCTCGATCGCATTCCAAAGATCGCTTGATGTCGCTGTGAACCGTGATGACGCTTTTGGGTCCCGGCATTTTCATCATCAGAAAGGTGTAGTGCGGGACGGCCATGAATCGAGCCAGACCGGGCCTTCCCAAGATAGCGTGATACGCAGTATCTAAATCCGCTACCTCAAAATTTATATACTCGGTCCGATAGTTGTCTTTGGTATCGAAGGTGACGGGCAAAGCAATCTACCCGAGTGGAAACGAAGACGCCCCAGGGATCACCCCGTGGAACGGCTGTGAGCTCGGCCTTAGCTCAGAGTGGGGGACGTTCATGTCGTCAAAGGTTTTGGCGAACAAGATGTTGAGTCCACTCCCTCCATCGATCAAGACCTTCTTGAGCTTTACATTGTGAATAACAGGGTCGAGCACTAGGGGATATGTACCCGGATGTAGAACTCGGTTGGGGTGATCCGAACGGTCGAAGGTGATCGGAACTTCGGACCACTTTAGATACTAGGGGGTTGCTGGTTCCACCGCATTGATCTCCCGAGCGGTAAGGTTTTGCTTCTGGTTGGACTCGTATCTGGTGGAGCCCCCGTATATGTAGTTCAGCTCGTGCTCGGGTTCATGGTAATCGTCGTCGCTGGGAGGGTCTTTCTTCTAGGCTGCCTCATCCTTCTCTGGAGCCGGTTGCTTGTTGCTTTCACGCGCAAAACGCTTCAGGTGAAGCAGTCTTTGGCGGCATACTTTCCCTTAGGGTGGAAGGGACAGATCGCATCCATGACAGTACTGTAATCGAGCGCCTCCCTCCGTGTAGCTCGGGGCTGGTTGCGTTCTGCAACCGCAACTAGTTCCTCACCTTTCCGTTTTTTGTCTTTGTGCTTGGAGGACTCGGGCTTGTCGCCTTTGCTCTTCTGTTGCGGGTGATCTTCTTGGCGCTCGGCCAGGGCGTTTGAGGTCGTGGAATAGCGGTCGACCAATGCAACATCTCCTTTACAGAGGCCGGTGGTTTCCTGGATATTTCTTGATCAGATCAGGATCGCTAACCCCTTTCTGAAAGGCTACTACCACCACTGCATCAGATACATCCCTGATGGTGTTCTTCTTCTGCATGAAACACCGGATGAAATCTCTCAGCGTCTCGTCTTTCTTCTGGTGAAGCTGATATAGGACCCATGGGGTGCTGGGCCTCTTATTGGTTCCCTGAAAGTTCACGATAAATTGATCGCAAAGATCGCTCCAGGAGTCCACCGAGTTCGTAGGAAGTCCTGTGAGCCATGCTTGAGTCGAAGGGGTGAGATTAACTGGCAGATAATTTGTTATCACGTTTTGATTGCCCCTAGCTACTTTAACCGCCAGGGCATAGACCTACAGCCAAGCTTCTGGATCTCATTCCCCGTCAAACTTAACGATGCCCTTGGGGTTGAAACCTTCGGGCCATACTACTCGACGTAACCGAGAAGTGAACACTCGGATTCCGTCGATGGATCTGTCATCATGATGTGGGGGAGTCTGGCGTGGTGAGCCTCTGGCTCGGCGATCGTCATCAACACGTCGTGGAAGAGTTCGGCGCGGCGAGCCCATGACTCGACGATCGTCATTGTCGTTCCGACCCCGACGATGATGATCTCTATAGTCGTTGTAGTCGTCGTACCTTTGATTGCTTCGTCAATCGCGGCTGGTACCGAAACGTTCGTAGTCGTCGTAGCGCCAGCGTCGATCTTCTTCGTCCCGCTCTTGCCGTATGGCGGTGATGTCTTGGCGGAGGTCGCGGTTGAGATTCCGTGGCGTCTCGATCGGTTGTGTGGGCACCGATTGCCAGATCTAACCGGTAGCGACCGATCGCTAGCAACGCAAGTAGCCGCATGGGAGCGCGCGCTTCTCCTACCGGTTTTTCCTAAATCTGATGAATTGCCACCGCCATCACCATGGACTTGATCTGGGCCACGATCGGGGTTGCCGGGCTATCAGATGCAATCATCGGGTCCAGCGTGTCGAGCAGCGTCTTGGACACGACGATGTTCTACAGCGATGTGTGGAAGACAGCTTGATCTCCCAATCTGGATTGTAGGATGTCCTCGTGGACATTGTGGCCGCGAGATCGAAGCGATCGTGCTTGTGCCACCTTACCCTTACGAAGAAGGCGATCTTCCTCTGCATCTTCTTGAATCTCTCGCTGGCGTTGGAGATCGGTTTTCTGCTCTTCTGTCATGAAGATGCCACGAAGGTTGTAGCAATCCCTCGCGACGCCGACTGGTTTGCTGGCCGAGTTAGAGTGGCGTACCTGAGATGGGTCGGCCTGATCTTTACCAGATTGGATCTGGTTTAGATCTAGGCAAACAAGTTCTCCAAGCGCATTTGCGACGAAGTCCAGGTTTCCAAAGCGGAAAGCCTGGCCGGAGACGAAGGTGGTGATGATTCCGCTGATTGCTGCCATCGAGTTTGTAGGATAAGATTATAGCGCTTCCACTACCTAGCGCGCCAACTGTCGACTTTTGTAGTCGGCAATGAATTTATAGGGTAGGCGCTAGATCTCAAACTCGAAGGTCACAAAAGACAAGGGTTTAGATAGGTTCAGGCCCTCGACGGAGGAGGTAATACCCTAGTCCTGTGTGCTGGGATTATTTGGATCTCTTGGATCTAAGATTGCTCGTCTCTCTGTTGTTGCCCGCCTTCTCCCTTATATAATGGGGGCGGGCCGGTTTACAGAGTCCCGATCAGTTTAAGGGATCCCAATCGATTATTGGATCCTAATCGGTTACAAGATGTAGTTTACATCTTTATCTCATCCTGCTAACAACTCAGATTACATTCATGTCTCTTATATCTAAATATATGTTCTACTGTCTCTAGGACGTATCTCCTTGCGCATGGTAGCTATGCTTGGCGTGGAGCTTATCCCCTGGGCCTTTCACCCGGCCCTGTTTCTCCCTCAGGCACTTCTGGGCCGGTTATGAAGACACCTAGGTTCTTATATTCCACAATATCGATCCTACATGTGGTATTAGAGCACGGTTTTTCTAGTTTATTTTAACCGGTGATTAGATTCATGGATCGTTATTCGACAAAACCGTGTGTGTTCGATGGTGTTGATTTTCAGTTTTGGAAGGCCAAGATGGAGGCGTTCATCCAGGCGTAAGGCTTCGCAATTTGGGAGAAGGTTTACAGCTGTACGAAGTCCCTGAGAACGACAACGTCAACGACGCCAATCGCGCACATGTTGAAGCAAACAGCAAGGCTCGCAACTTGATCATCCAGGGCTTGGAACACAGCGACTTCGATCGAGTGGTTCATCTTCGATCCGCATATGAGGTATGGAAATCTCTTTGTGATTATCATGAGGGTTCTAACACAGTCAAACAGGTTCATTAGGATATATATAAGAAAGAATACATGCGATTTGAGATGAAAACTGGTGAGTCGCTAGATGATATCTTTGCACATTTTAATAAGATTCTTAGCAATTTACAGGCTCTTGGGGTTAGCTATGACGATGTTGCTAATGCTAGACAAATGCTTAGTGCCTTGGACTTGTTGGTGTGGTAGATGAAGGTAACATCTATACAAGAATCTACTATCTTAAGCACACTCATATTAGATGTTCTTTATTCTAAGTTGAAGACTCATGAATTAGATGTTCTTGCTAGGAAGAATGATCATAAATCAATTGCTTTGACCTCCCAATCTAGCATGTCTCATAATAATGCTTCTTTAAGTTTTGCTTTATCTTTCTTGTCCTCACTAACCGATGAACAGATTGAGGAATTTCGAGAAGAAGACTTGGCATCACTCTCTTCTCGTTTTAATAAAGCTTTGCAAAATGTGAGAATGAGGAAGAGAGTTGGTGGTGGCCCTCCAAGATGCTATGAGTGTGGTGATCTCAACCACATTCGTTCAAATTATCCTAAACATGCAGGTAAAGCATCAAGGGAGGAGAAGGACAATGACAAAAGAAAAGAGAAGTTCTCTCTAAGTGATAGAAAGAAGAAGAGCTTCATCAACCGCAAAGTTGTCCACTGGGTTCTTTCTGCTCTTGAACAAGTAAATCTGAGCGATGTGGATTCGGAGAGCAGTGAAGATGACACAACAATTCCAAGCAAGCATGAATTGACAGGGTTGTGTCCATGGCTAAAAGCAGCGACAACTTCACTGACGATGATCATGACAACGACTTCAATGAGGTAGAACCTTCTTACGATGAATTAGTTATTGCTGTTGCTCGTCTTGGTAAATTGCTTGATAAACGTAACAAAAAAATTAAAAAATATGAGGTTCTTGTGGAATCTTTGAATGCTGAAATTGCTAGACTTAAATCTTTGATTCCCGATGATGATGCTTGCAAACCATGTGACTTAATTTATTCTGAGCTTACTTCACTAAGAAATGTTCATGCTTCAACTCTTGATAAGCTTAGAGATGAAATTGAGAAGAATGAGAAACTTGTTGCTTTGAAGTGCAAACAAATTAAAGATGCTAGTTGCTCTACTTCTGATTTGGACGAACCAACTTCTTGTTCTAAATGTTCAATTCTTGAATTGAAGTTGCATGATGTTAATGCTAGAGTTTCTCAAATCACAAATGATTTGCTCACACATGAGGTTCTTTCATGCTCAACTTGTCGTAAGCAAAAAGGAAAAGTGGACGTTCCCTGTAATAATTGTTTAACTCTTTCTCGAAAGGTTAATTATTTGGAAAAATCTTTAGAATGTTTCACTAAAGGAAAGAAAAACCTAAACATGATTTTGGATCAATCAAGGGTTAGCATTCATAACAAAGGTTTAGGTTTTGATTCTTATGCTCATCATAAATCACATGCTCCCACTGTTGTTAAGGCACTTGAAAGTGGAAAATTTGAAATTGTCAATGAGCCTAAGAAAACTGTTTTTAAGTCTGCTGGAGTTTTATCTTCTACTATAATTAATACAAATGTTGCTTCTACTTCTAAAGCTAAACATCGTGTTAAGTACACTTACACTTATTGTGGTAGAGATGGACACTTAGTAGATTTTTGCTTTAGACTAGCCAAACAACAAAAGAAAGAAAAGGATAAGGCTAGGTCTAATTTCAGACAGGCACACTTTACACATTATGTGCCTAGGGTGATGCAAACACCTTTTGTTGCTAGAAACACGGGAAAGGGCAAATCTGATTTTGTGCATAAGAATACTCTTGTTGTGCCTACTGCTGTGTGTCATGTGTCTCAGTACTGGATTCCTAAATGCTTTATTTCTAACCCCAGTACCAAGGCCTCGATATCTTCTAGTGCTATGTAGGTTTTTCAGATGCGGGTTGGAGAACAGAAGCTTAGTTGATCTTGATCTTTTGCAAGATGTGTCAAGACTTGGATGGTTTTCACCCTTGAGATGGCTTTCAAGAGACATGTGCGATAATTCTTCACATACTTTGTGACATATTTTATACACTCATGTCTTTTACATTCACATATATCTAATTGTGGTATGAGATGAGATGTTTGTTCATATACTCATATGTATCCCTTGGCATGTTCAATCATGTTATATCTTATATCATGCCTTTTCATGCTTAGTACTTATTTATCATGATTCATGCTTATACTTAACTGAACATACCTTGATAACTCAAACACATGTGTATCATCACCTCTCTTTTGATTTCATTGATTAATGGACTTTTGGTGAAATTTTTTTTCGTTTGCCTATTGAGAGAATTGTTCTTTCAGACTTTTGTTTATAAAATTAACCCCATTGGGTGACATTTTTGAAGAAAGTTTTTTTAAGATGGTTTGTTTTGAGGGGGAGTTTTTGAAAAATTTGTAATATTTTGTAACATACTTTTTATTTTGTGTGTTTCTTAAATAAAAAACAAAAAAAAATGAGAAAAAAATGAAAAAGTAATGAGTATTGTATTTGATACACATATGCCATTTGAAGCCATGTTTATGCTACAAGGTCTTTGCAACTTCATATTTATGCATATATGGTGTAGTTTATGTCATGACTATTTAATTGAAATGACAATTTGAATTAAATCTTATCATGGTTGAACTTTCTTGGCTATCTTGATCCTGCTCAAAAAGTGCTAAATATGAAATTTATCAAAGTTAAGTGCTAAAGCTCAAAGAGTGATTGTTGATAAATGCAAGATCAAGGTTATGTACTATCGCACTTCTTCTTTACGAGACTGCTTATCATTGCACTTTGATATGAACTTGGAAGATGTTGTGTATGACCGAAACCATGAAACCTTAAGCTTGTGATTGTTTGGCATGGTTGAAAAGTAAGGCTGATAGTATATTTAATTTCTTGAAATTTTTACATTCTACTGCAATCGATTAATGAATCCGTTTTTCAAGCATCAATAAGTGCACGAAAATTCAATGTTTTCAGGTTTTGAGATTGTTGAGAAAGGGAGATCATGCCATGCAACAAATTGTTAATAGTACTTGATTTCTAGTTATGCTTACTCTACATTTTTTTGTGTAGATTTGAGGGTGCAAGTATTTTTGATAGCATGGCTTGGTGATGAATTTGCAACATTTGTGGATGACTTAGAATGCTCATTACATAAAAAAAGGTCAAACTTAAAAAAAATATTTTGTTTTCTCTCTTTTGTGTTCTTGATGAATCCATTGCTAAAGGGGGAGAATTTTGCCACTTTGGAGAATTTTGGAGGAGATTTTTGGAGAACTTTATACATACTTTACACATGCACATGTTCTTGTATAAGTGGTATTCATTCATTCACTCATATTTTTCTTCTCAGGGGGAGATTTTTCTTATTTTCACCTAGGGGGAGTTTTTCACTTTGCATATTTGTCAAAAGGGGAGATTTTGTGTTTTACACTTTGGCTTTTGATTTTAGAACTTTTTGATTTCAAAAACTTTTCTTGTGAGATGAATGCCAATGTTCAATTCTAAGTGGTGTTGCCAATGTTTTCATCAAGGGGGAGATTGTAAAATTATGTGCTGAAAAATTGGCTTAGTAATGAAATTGGCATTGCGAAGTGGTTGTGTTCATGGCATGTGTTGTGCTTTTGCACGTATTGTTTCAGATAATTATTTGATATGCTTGTGATAACAAGGTAATAGTTTTGCTTGATGCAATGCGCTTGTGTGAGTGGTTGCATGGACTGATCTTGAGTCAAGTCGTGGACTTATGCTCGTACACAGTTTTGTGTTTATTCATGTGCAGGTGTTGCTTGAGGGTGAACGTGGTCGATGACGGGACTGGAACTAGGTTCGTGGATGAAATGAGGTTCGGGACTAGGTTCAGAGAGGAATCGAGGTCTTGGTGGTCAAGTATGTCATGCAGGACGTTCGGGCTAGAGAACGGTGCACATGAAGGCTGGTTAGTCACGTAAGTGCGGCAGGTGAGCCGTACGCATGCAGTTATAATCGTTTGGGGCTGTTTGTATGTATTAGGCCATGTTGGGCCAGGTGGATATGCATGCGAACTGTTACTCATTACAAATAGGAGAGGGATGTCTCCTGTTTAGCGGAGAGAGCTAGGTATTAGGATTTGTATTTTTTGTTGGGAGTACTGTAACCAGACTAGCGAGAAGAAATAAAAAATCAGAAATTCCTTCAGCCGATCCGAGCGTTGCCGAAGGTGGAACTTTCTTGGTGATACAGTAAACTGCGAGCTACAGTACTTCAGTGAAGCTACAGTGATCCGTTGTTACTGTTCATATCCGGTTTATTTGCCCCGTTTTCGCTTAGTAGATTGAATTATTGTCTATCTTGAATCTTTGAGTTTCTTCTTGATTTGATCCATCCAAAACTTTTATAGGGCATCAATTTAGAGTTCCTGAAAGTTTCGTTGGTTAATCTTTTGTAGATTGTGATTAATCACGAAATTAGGGTTTGATCAGTTCTCGTCATAATCTGTCACAGTAAGCTTGCGAGGTTAATAACTTTTGATCCGTAGGTCTGATCAAGCTGATTCATTTTTTTTAGATTCGTATGGGAATATAGTTTCTACAGTTAAAATTTCAGGTCAATCCGATGGTTGGATCTCCAGGAATTCGTAATTTACCGAATACATCTACTCTGTTTTGTTGAATACAAAAACAATTATTTGAGTCCGAATTGAGGTGGATTTTTAGTAGATCAAAAAATTTGTTTTTAGCTTCCGCGCAATCTTCACCCCCTCTGATTGCTAGTTTAGTGTTTATCGATTCTACAGAACTTATCAGAAGTAATTTTTGACTCAGACGCCAATAAACAATCTACAGCTTGCTGTTAATCACACGAAATTGTTTGGAGGCATCCTTTTTACTGCACCCAACGTTGCTGGCTGGCAATCAAGGTCCTTGGTCCCTTGTCACGATCACGCAGAAGACAGAAAATAATTTGTATCGATATATCAGAGTCAGTTGAGAGCGGTATATTTGAATTGTGCTTTGTAATTTCAAAGTTCTTTTTCATGACTAGTGCTTTTTTTATCGTTGTTTGCGAATTAGATTGTCGTAGACGAAAGCGTGATTCAGCTTCATATGGAAACACTGCAGATGAGAACGATGTATTTTCATTTTGGATCAAATCAAGAACGACTTGTTGGAACCGCGACCTGGGATTAAAATGATTAGTTCGTGACTTGTTGTGACGTGCAGAACCAGCCATCATTTACGTTGATGCATATAAGAATTGTTGTTCCCATCCATGAGATTTATGTGACCTGGTGAAAAATATCCTCTGCATTTATTGGAAATAATCTCGTTGCTTAGTAATTTGAGAAATATTAAGTTAGTTGACTTAGTTTGCATGTGCGTGTGTCAGCTTTGTGTGCTAGATATTCTGGTCTCAGTTCTGTTTTGAGGTAGTTTCGGACTCTGCTTTTATTTGTTAGAGTTCGTAGCAGTCTCAGAGTCTCAAAAGTACTTATGGTTGTTTTGCCGGATGAGGTATAGTGTCTTATTCGGTTAAGAGTCTGAAGGTCTTATTTGAGTCCGACAGGAGAAAGGAGTCCAGATTTCTTACTGTAACTGCATATGTAATTGCTTTATAAGTAATAGACAAAAACTAAAAACGCTGCATTGCGGAGCATAAAAAATCAGATCCTTTGTATTACATATGCATTGCTTGAAGAACTTTGCAGTCGTGAGTTTTTGATACTAGTAAGCAGCGATTGACTTATGTGTCTTCCGTGAACATCTGTAGGGATGATAGTTTTACCCATGGGTTTAGGTACCTGCGGGTATCCAACCCGATAAGGGTAGGCACGGGTAGCACTTCAGACCCATGAATTTTCGGGTTTGGGTACCCGATAAGAACAAAGGATAGGTGTGGGTACTAATTTGTACCTATGGTTATTAATTTGTAGCTGTGGGTACCCAATGGGTATCCTATGATATGTGAGACGTACTTTTTATAAGATATATATTAAAAAATTGAAACCCTAACTCACTAACTCAGTCTACTCGAGTCCTCCACCGCTGCAATCTCCTCGCCTCCTCTAGAATCCCCCGAGTCCTCACCGCAATCCCTCGCGCGCCTCTCCCTCTTGGCTCTCCCTCCTGCCGCCCTCCGCCTCCTGCCATTGCCTCTGCCTCCCCTCCTGCCCCATCTGCCTCAGTGCCGGGCTACTCGACGCGCTCAAGCGGTGCGTTGTTTCGGCTAGGTTCGTGATGGACGCCATCTCTGAGGTGTTCCCTATGGACAAGCGAGTGGTGAGGTCACCCACCGACCTGGCGTGGGCGTGCGTTCTGATACTAGAGGTGGTGGTGCCGGCGGTTGCCGATCCGGACCCAGAGATTGGGGTGGCGAACGAAAGGGTGCACTGGATGGCAGCAAAGTGGAAGGAGGTGGCCAAGCGGAAGGATGGGGTTGACGACGCCAAGCCGCTGGTTGCGCACGTGTTCCTGTAGCATGTCGCGACCTTTGCGGTGGTAGAAAAGGACAACAGGGAGCTATACAGTAGTATTGTTGTGAGCTTCTCTTGGCGCAGGCAGATGCCATGCCTCGCTCTCACGCTTAGCCTCGAGGATGAGATGGATGGTAATGTCTTAATTTGTGTTTACTTCTCTCTGGTTGTTGTCATATGTTATCTAGATCAAGAAAGTGCTGAAATGATGAACCGAGCTAGCTGTTGGTAGATGCAAAACATACAATCGTTGAAGTTAGCTTAGCATAGCCTGCTACCCATGGGTACCCATTGGGTATCGGGTACCCAACGGGTTTGGGTATGGGCACAGATATGTGTCCGAAAAGTCTAGTGGGTTCGGGTGGACAGCACAGTTTTGGGTTTCGGGTTTGGATGGGTGACAGTCGTACCCGGAGGTACCCACCCGATTGCCATCCCTACACATCTGGTGTTCAGAGGAGGGCTTTGACTTCTCAACAAGAAGGGAGTTTTCGACTTCTGTAAAGCAGAACTGTGACAACTCTGAATTCCAGTATGATAAAATAGAAGTGCTGGTTTTCATTCAGGAAACAGAATTCAGACAATAAGCTATGTAGATTTCTAACATTTGGTATCAGAGCCTTCTGTTATCGTTGTCGGAAAGGATGCCAAGGGAAGAAAGGAGTATGTCTCCGTCCAGTGAGCGACGCCTGCTGCGAGATGATCTGTCCGTCTAGCAGGTGGTGAAGAGAGAGAGTGCGGTGACGATGTCGTACCCGCAACTCACCCGCTCGAACTACACGATTTGGGCGATGAAGATGCGTGTCACTCTTCAAGCGCAGAACGTGTGGAAAGCTGTGGAACCTGGTGTTATGGAGTACCAGATGGATCAGATGGCCTTGTATGCCATGTACCAGGCCGTGCCAGAGCAAGTCATGCCTTCCCTCGTCGGGAAAGGCACGGCAAAGTCAGCATGGGAAGCAATCAAGATGGAGCAAATGGGAGATGAGCGTGTGCGTGAGGCCAATTTGCAGACCCCCAATAGGAACTTTGAGGAGCTGAAGATGGAGGAAGGGGAGACCGTCAAAGATTTTGTCGGTCGGTTGACGTCGGTCGTCACCAGCATCCGCGCGTTGGGCGACAATACGATGGACGAAATTTCTGGTGGCTCTTCGCATTCTCTTATGTCTCAGTTTTTAGAAGTGATGAGCAGAGAGTTTGAGATGAGTATGATAGGCGAGTTGAATTACTTCCTCGGCTTCCAAACCAAGCAAACTCGGGAGGGCACTTTCTTGCATCAAGGCAAGTACACTCAAGACCTCCTGAGGCACTTCGACCTGTCTGACGGGAAGGCGGTGATGACTCCTATGGCCACCACTGCTGTCCTCGAGCCTGATGAGGATGGTGAGCTAGTTGACTAGAAGGAGTTCCAAAGCATGATCGGCTCCCTCTTGTACCTTACTATTTCGAGGCCGAACATACACTTTGTTGTGTGTCTATACACTCGATTTCAGGCTTCTCCTCGTGCTTCTCACCGCCAAGCGGTGAAGTGCATCTTCAGGTACCTTCGAGCTACCATTGAATATGGTATTTGGTACTGTTCTTCTTCTTGTCGGTCCCTAAGATCCTTTTCCGATGTAGACTTTGCTGACTATAGGATAGATAGGAAGAGCACTTCTAGCACTTGCTAATTCATTGGCACTTCTCTTGTTTCTTGGTCATCTAGAAAGCAGCCTAGAGTTGCATAGTCCACTACTGAGGCCGATTACGTTGCTGCAGCTAGTTGCTGTAGTCAGGTGCTTTGGATGAGATCGACCTTACAGGACTTTGGGTTAGAAATAGAGAGTGATCCACTTTTCTGTGACAACACTTCTGCTATTTGCATTACTAAAAACCCAGTGCGACACTCCAGGACCATGCACATTGACATTAGATATCACTTCCTAAAAGACCATGTAGAGAAAGGTGATATTGTGCTTCAGTTTGTGGAGAGTGATCACCAGATTGCCGATATCTTTACCAAGCCTTTGGGTAGCTCTAGGTTTGTGGCCTTAAGAAGAGAGCTTGGAGTCGTATGCCCTTACGGCTTATCGTGACGGGGAGCTAGTTTGAATATTATGTATTATATATTTTCTTCAAGCTTTTCTTTTCCTTTGCATCTTCTGGGTGTTTTTGAGCCGTAGTGTTATCTACTATATTTTCTATGCTTTATAGCCATCAAGTTTGCAGTCTCTCGACTTTTTCTCCTCATTCTGTGTTTCTGGTTTCGATTGAGTTCTTTTGGACTTTTCTTGAGCTTAATTTTGCAAATAACTCAACTTAAACTAGATTTGTACTTAAAATTGATTCACTTGTTGAGGGGGAGTTTGAGAATCTGCTTCATGCATTGCATATAGACTTCATTTTCTGTCTTATGAGCTTTGTCTATTATGCAAATAAACTTCTATTCATGCTATGCACCCTGCTACTTTTATGAAGCAAAATAGTAGCTTAGATATGTCTAAGTTCATTTTAATTCATCTTTCTTAGCTTGTTAAAATTTGAAAATTAAAGCTTTAAATGAAAACTTAATGAAACATGTTGCATTTACTTGCTATGTTTCCTCTCTAGGTGCATATGGCATTATTTGTGAAATTTTGGATTTCTACTAGAGTCCCTATAGCAACTTGGGTGAAGCTAGGTAGATCCATACTCGAGTCCTTCATATGCTCATAAATCTATGTGCTAAAATGAAAAAAATTGACTCTTTTTGTGCAAATTGATCTCAACACCTTACCTTCAGAAGACTGCCTCCTATTGCACTTGGGATGAACTTGGAATGTATTGTGCCTGACTAAGACCATCCTTTTAAGAGCTCTTCTTAAGATGGTCGACTATGGCTTGAGTCAATCACACTTCAAAATGCAAATATAAAAAAATAATAAGTTAGTAAAGAATGCAAATAATGTTACACATTTGCACCCCCACTGTGTTATTTGAAGTCTTAAAGGCAAAAAATTTGCATTAAAGATAATTGAGCCTGAAAGACTTTGTATGCACTTGTAGCTTTCCCAAAGTGTTGAGTAGGTTGAACTCTAGGTTCTCCATTTGATCCATTGTATGGTTGTGCTTCTAGTTTAGAAACTATGCTTATTGTTGCACTTGTTAAATCATACAAAAATAACAGTCTTACTTGTACTTGCTAGCAAAATTGACAGTTGCACTTGGTCATGTCTTTGTTTAGCATAATCTGAACTTGAGTAGCTTGGTGTCATACTTTGTTCATATGGTCACTTGGATAATCTTCAAAGCTCTTTTAGGATGCATTTCATGCATACAAGTGTAAAGGGGGAGAATTTGCCATCTTGATGCCTATATTGGCAAAAGGGGGAGAAATTGTAGAAAATGCATCATTTTAAAAAAATGTGTAACTGCATTCTTGTCTCTTATGATCTTTGTGAAGTCTTGCTAATTTTTAGGATCATAAGTATATTTGAGCTTTTCTTGGAATTTTTAGAACTTTTTTGGAAAACTTGTTCTTTCTATTGGCTTGGTCTAAAATCATCCTTGCCAACTTGGTCATGATCTTATTTTCTTTTTCTCTGTATCAAGTTTGGCTTTGCATTCAAATTGCTTTCTTCCGCTCTCTCTCAAACTCAAATTTATGACTTTTGTGTTGTTTGTCAATATACTCATGAAGGGGGAGATTGAAAGACAATGTGGAGGTTTACCCATGTTTTGTGATGAGTATTTGACTAAAATTGAGCTCGGTATGCTCTCGTTTTACTTTTGATTTGAATTGGAATTTTAAATTGAAACAATTTGAATTGTGTCTATCACGAGTGGCTCTACTAGCCTCGAGTATCGCCCTGTAGACTTGTGGTCGAATGATTCGAGTAGATTGGTAGTAGCTAAGTGTCGAGTAGAAATGTTGTTGGGTCGAGCACTCTGCAGTCAACTCAACTCGAGTCCTTAGTTTAATCAATTGTTACTCGATATCATTTTATCGACTTAGTGTCGTGATCGATCGAGTTGGACATAAGGTCGATAGACTAGGAATCGAGTTGAGGTCGATAGACTTGGTATCGAGTTTGACATGTGGTCGATCACTCGATGCGATCGAAACGGTGGTCGAGTTTGTTCTCGAGCGAGGATCCTACTCGATGAAGTCGATACAGTAGCCGGTAGTGCCGACTTGTTGAGCGATACAATTGGATGATGATTACATATTTTTGTTGTACATTGCTATGTGATGGGTTTTCCTTGTTTTCGATGGTTGTTGGACGCGGTGCTAGATCATTGTGAGGCGGAGGATGACCGGGACTAGGCGAGGTGCACCAGAGGTCCAGACGATCGAGGATCGCTGGAAAATGTTCGGAGAAGGAGTCACTGCGAACCTAGCAAACAAGGAATGGTTGAGATACTAGCTAGGAGCTACTCGGATCAAGGAGGGCCGTCAGATCGCGGTCTAAGTGATAGAGTAGCAGGTCTAGTTAGTGTGGGTGTGTGTGGGAGTTATTCCTAGCCTTTGATGGTGATGCTTAGAGTAGAAAGAACTCATCCAAAGGTGGAGGGTGACTCAAGAGTACTATAAATAGAGGCGGAGGGGTAGCCTTCCTCCTCTTGAAGGTTTTTGATGTTTTGGCTTCTTTGAGCTTTTTGCCCACTTTGTTGTGAGGCTTTGTAAACCTTTCTTCCAGAAATGCAAATTATTTTCTCTTATGCTTGAATTTTCTTTACGCATTTAAATTCAGCAATTAAATTCCGCAATTTACATTCTTGCAATTTGCTTCTTGCACATTTGTATTTGCCTCCCCTCCTTCTAAATGCTTGTGGATCTTGTGCTGAGGATGTATGATTGATGGATGAGTCTTTTTCAAACCATATCTCAATCATCTAAGCAAATCTTGTGTTCTTTCTTGGAAGAAACCGATATTCTATGTTTAAGTGAATCATTCTTCCAGATCGCGTTTTAGGGGTTTTTGGACTTATGTTCTTACTTACTGTGACGTGTGGGAGGTTATCCAAGATCATCTTGATCATCAAAACCCCACGAGCAAGTCCAAAATCAAGTTCTCAAGTTTTGTTCAAACTTGGTGTAATCTTCCTTCAAAGTGAAAAAGGTCAAAACTTTGATGTCAATCCTTGCGATTGAAGGTTGGAATATGTTTCTGACATCCTTAGGATCACATCTACCAAGTTTCGTGAGTTTTTGTCCAGCCAATCAAAAGATTCCTTAAATTAGCTTTTGAGTTTATACTGTTCTTGGCTCTGTTCTTCATGCTGTTATTGAGCCTGGTCATACCACCCTTTGTGCAGTCATACCGGATTTCGGTGCTACCGGATTCAACCCCATCATACCGGACTTGCAGGAAAACTTCCTCTATTTCATTTGCTCCTTTTGATTGATTTGTTTGTAGATTTGGTTGGATCATTTTGAGTAGGAAAATTTTATTTGAGATCATTTACCCCCTCTGATCGCCATTTTGGTCCTCCAATCTGTTAGAGTTCGTAGTAGTTTCAGAGTCTAAAAAGTACTTATGGTTGTTTTGCCGGATGAGGTATAGTGTCTTATTCGGTTAAGAGTCTGAAGGTCTTGTTTGAGTCTGACAGGAGAAAGGAGTCCGGATTTCTTACTGTAACTGCATATGTATTTGCTTTATAAGTAATAGACAAAAACTGAAAACGCTGCATTGCGCAGCACCAAAAATCAGAGCCTCTGTATTACCTGTGCATTGCCTGAAGAACTTTGCTGTCGTGAGTTTTTTATACTAGTAAGCAGCGTTTGACTTCTGTGTCTTCTGCGAACATCTGTTGTTCAGAGGAGGGCTTCAACTTCTCAACAAGAAGGGAGTTTCCAACTTCTGTAAAGCAGAACTGCGACAACTCTGAATTGCAGTCCGATAAAACAGAAGTGTTGGTTTTCGTTCAGGAAGCAGAATTCAGACAATAAGCTGTGAAGATTTCGAACAGCATTATCTTACCTGCAATTTTTTTTCTGAGATTAAAAACCGAGATCTTAAAGTACTGTGAATTGGATCGATCCTGTAACCGTAATGCCTAAACAAGGCAATGAGCACTCACTGATTGGACTCGTATACCTAGTAAGATTCTTCAGCAGTGCAATAACTACAAAAAGAACATCTATAGCTTCAAAATCGTAGTAGAAATTCCTAAGCAACTTGCTTTGTACCAACCTGCTCAAAGGCGGCACGACAAATGGGAGAAGCAAAGGCCTCAGATGGTCAAAGAGTTGCATGAGCTGCCCGGTGTACGGCCAACGCAGTCTAACTGCAAACACCACCTTTCCCCTTACACGGCCGGTGGTAAAATAGCAGGTAGCCGTGCGTCTCCATCCGTCAACGCACAATCTACTTCTCCCCGCTGAAGTCGATGTGCTCTGCTCCGTTGGTATGTACCCCTTCCGGCCTTTACTGCCGCAAGGCCTTCGAAGATGTGAGGCACTTTCGGTTGGCATCTGTTCAGCTACGGCCAGCACCAGGACGTCCGGCCGATTTTTCAGCTGTCTGTTGGCCGGACATCAGTTAGTTAACTGGGAATTCGGCGAGTGATCTAAAGACTGGAACCAAAGCAGGCTGAGGGGCAACGCCACCTCGCGACCAACCGGCCACTGCCGGTTCCATGGATGGCTCAATTTGAATTGCTACCTAATTTTTTTATATTGTACGGTGTCTGGCTCGACATACGGATAAACTTGACCACAAACAAAGAATAGCACGATCTATTTTCGAAGTAGGTGTGGCGTGTGCACCCGTTATGGAGTAATAAATACGCAAACTAAAAGAACTGTGCTTTACTTGCACCCTAGTCGTCTATATTCAAGAAGATGATTTAGGATATCCTGTACATTGGCATATCGAGAGCATTCTGGAATCTATTTTCTTAGATTAGAGTTTTTATCATTCTTGTGTGAAGTATGTTTAGATTACCTTTAAACTCTTGTACCACTTATTAGTATCTTCGCCCACTACTACAGAATGGTACAACACTATCGCTTCATCTGTGTCGGTTCTTAAGTTTTAAGGAAAAAACGATTGTGATAGATGACTTAGGAGAGGCATTAATAATAATCACTATCGGTTCTTAGGTTAGAAGTGATTGTGATGTAGCACTGGGAACATCACAATCAGTTCTTATGCGAAGTGATAGTGATGTGCGATATCATCACTATCGGTTTTCATATAAAAGCGATAGTGATGAGCTGTCGCTACATCACTATCGGTTCTTATTTAAGAAGCGATAGTGATGAGAATGCACATCACTATCGCTTCTCACAAAAGAACCGATAGTGATGAGCACGAGAACCGATAGTGATGAGCACGTGCTCATCACTATCGGTTCTTTTGTGAGATGCGATAGTGATGTGTATGCTCATCACTATCGCTTCTCACATAAGAACCGACTGTGATGTGTATGATCACATCATTATCGCTTTTTATATGAGAATCGTTAGTGATGTGCCTCGTTAGGTTATTTATACCACTCGAGCTGAACTCTTCTCTGTTGTTGTTCCAGAGGAGGTTTCTCCGCTGCCACCAAAAAAATAGCTCATATTCTGTGGTTGGAAGCAATACTTGGGTGAGAAAATTTGAAATCCTCAAGGGTGGGTGTTAAGAGGGTAAATTTGAAGCCCTAACTTGAGGAGATTTCCCCTCATTTTGCATAATTTATGATTTTCTTCAAAATGTGAGCATTCCTTCAAACCCCTTTAATTTTGCACTATGTAATTTTGATATGTCGCGAAGAAAGTTTAGATTGCACTAGTATTGTGTATGTCCTATCAGATTTCACACCCTTTATTTGACAAGCACACATGTATTTAATTATCTTAATTTGTAGTGCTTTGATGTTAATATGGAATTATTATTGTTGTCACCTCATGAATGCTAGAGTTTAGGGTGCGGAACCTACGTCTCCCGTTCGAGGATGCTTGTTTATGAATATACCGAACGAAATGGCATATTTATAAGCGAGCAATCTCGAATTGTCCACGTTCTTTGGACAGTTCGAGGATATGTGCTTCGGGCAAGTTCCTGAGCTGTGTTGTACAACTGCAGAGTAGATATTTCGGTAGCGTCTCTCTGGTATTCTCCACATACACACCCCTCTTGACCTGTTGTCGAGGCGTGTATATGGAGAATAGCGGGGAGATGCTGTCGAAATTTTCTCTGGAGTTCTACAATGGCTTAGGAACTTGTCCGAACCACATATCCTCAAATGGGATTAGGACCAAACCTATTTAGAGATTAGGAGTCATCGTTGGTACCCTTGTTTTGTTTCGTTGTAGTCAAAAGATTTGTAAGCTACTACACTATATAATTAGATTGTTTGATATCATTGTTCATGTTAAAAATGTATGTCTCCTATCTAGGAAATTGGAAGCTCTAAACCAGGGAAGAATCTAGGTATCGATCGGGAGTACATATTTCATATATCTTGCAGGAAATTGTCCTCTATTTTGCGAAGGTAATATTAACTGAAATGATGTCTCAATATTTCAAATAGCTAGCTTGCTGTTGCTCCAGTTTTTGCTTAATTTATTGTGTGAAGTTTAATTGCAAATGAACCGTAAGGAATGGATGTATGACAAAAGTCGTGTGAGTGCTGAATTTCAGAGGGGTGTTAAGGAGTTCAAAAAAATTGCCGAAGAGGACATGGTGAGGAGGGGTGTAAATTTCATATATTGTCCTTGCATTGATTGCACCAATCTGAGAAGATTTAACAACTCAGCTTAAATTGAGGACCACCTGATTCGATGTGGCTTCGTGAGGAATTACACGTGTTGGATCCATCACGGGAAGACAGGTAGTACCCTGCCGGTATGCAATGAAGAGACGGCGGAACCGGATGATGAGTTGCAGTTTGATATGTTTGAGGAGGTGAATTTGGAGCAAATGTTGCGGGATGTGGAGGGTAATTACACGGAAAGAGAGTTTGAAAAGTTTAAAAGCTTGATGGAAGACGATGTCAAACCACTGTTTACAGGTTGCAAAGCAGAATACACCAAGTTGGGTTCGGTCCTTGCATTGTTCGAACTGAAGGCAAAACACCGTTGGACAGTACAAGTTTCGATGCACTTGTAGTTCTTCTATCGGATCTGCTTCCCGAGGGAAACGAGTTGCCAACAAGCATTTATGAAGCGAAGAAGCTACTATGTCCCATGGGAATGGAAATAGAAAGGATACATGCATGTCCGAATGATTGCATCTTGTACCGTAACGCACATAAGGAGCTACACGTTTGTCCAGTTTGCGGTGTGCCCCGGTACAAACAAAAGGAGAAGCGTAACGACAAGAAGCGTAAGAGCCGGGGCAATGACGGTGAAGAGGTCACTACAGGTGCACCGGCCAAGGTATTATGGTACTTGCCCATCATTCCCCGTCTGGAGAGGTTGTTTGCAAATCCCAGAGAGGCAAAATTGTTGCGTTGGCATTATGAGTCTCGAAAGGAAGATGGCAAGCTGAGACACCCTGCTGATTCGGCTCAATGGAGAAACATCGATTGGAAACATGAGGAGTTTGGTGTCGAAATGAGGAACATAAGATTTGGGTTGAGTACCGATGGAATGAATCCGTTTGGTAACATGAGCAGTCGTCATAGCACGTGGCCAGTTCTGTTGTGTATCTACAACCTCCCTCCTTGGTTGTGTATGAAACGGAAGTATATCATGATATCATTACTAATCTCAGGACCCAAATAGCCGGGAAATGATATTGATGTGCACCTTGCACCACTGATCGAGGACGTAAAATTGTGGAATGAGGGGGTTGTGGTGTGGGATGCGTTCAAAAGAGAGCATTTCACCCTACGGGCTATGGTATTTTGCACCATAAATGATTTTCTGGCCCTTGGTAATTTAGCGGGTTACAGTACGAAAGGAGCCAAAGCGTGTCCTATTTGTGAAGAGGAGACTGAGAGTCTATGGCTGCCGAATTCTAAGAAAACTGTGTATATGGGTCACCGTAGGTTTCTACCTCGAAGTCATCGATACCGTAAGATGGATGACAAATTTGATGGGAAGAGGGAACTCCGTTTGGCACATGACCTATGAGTGGAAGGCAAGTATATTCACGTGTAGAGGATATCGTTGTTCAATACGGGAAGAGCCGTAAATCTTTTCGTCCTAGGACCATTTGGAAGAAGAGGTCAATATTTTGGGATTTACCGTACTGGAAGGAGTTAGATGTCCGGCATTGTATTGATGTCATGCATGTTGAGAAGAATGTCTGCGACAATTTGATTGGCATCCTGCTGAACATACCTGGGAAGACCAAGGATGGTGTGAATGCTCTCGCAACATGGCCTACATGGGAATCTGGCCTTGGCTTGCAGTGATAGAGGAGGATGGAAAAGGTCCGTACATCCCCGCTGCATGCTATACCCTGTCCAAGAAGGAGAAAGATCTCTGCAAATGTCTCCAAGGTATTAAAGTTCCATCTGGCTACTCCGCAAACAATAAGAAGCTTGTGTCAATGGATGATTTGAGGTTGTTGGGCATGAAGTCCCACGACTGTCATGTCTTGATGACCCAAATGCTCCCGGGCTTGCAATCCAAATATTCGCAGAGGATGTCAGGTTGGCAATCACGGTCGTGCTATTTCTTCAATGCGATCTCCTGCAAAGTTATTGACCCGATATGCTAGACAACTTACAGAGTGAGGTGGTGCAGACCCTGTGTCAGCTTGAGATGCATTTCCCACCGTCGTTCTTCGATGTAATGGTCCACCTTGTGGTTCACCTTGTCAGAGAGATTAAGATATGTGGACCCGCTTTCCTACGTTACATGTATCCGTTCGAGAGGTACATGGGTATATTAAAGTCCTACGTGTGGAATCGGTCGAAGCCTGAGGGTAGTATTGTTGAAGGTTATGGGACTGAAGAGGTTATTGAGTTCTGTGTAGATTACCTAGGTAAAAGACAAGCAATCGGTGTTCCTGTATCTCGTCACGAGGGCAGACATGCTGGTAAAGGAACCGTTGGGTCCAAACTAAGGAGTCCGAGGTTTGATATGTATTGCAAAGCGCATTTGACAGTCTTGCAGAACAGCGCAGAAGTTCGTCCATACATCGAGCAGCATAAGTTGATATTACGGGAAGAGAATCCACAAATGGATGAGCTTTCCATCGCACAAGAACACAATGATCAATTCCTCACATGGTTCAAACAAAAAGCGGAGGTCTCCTTTAATGAGAATGTAAAATGGTTGGCTGACGGACCAAGATTTAATGTCTGAGACAAAGGCGAGTGCGATATTAATGGTTACACCTTTTACATCGAGACTCAATATGCCAAGAGTCTTGTCCAAAAGCAGTGGTGTGAGCATAAATGCTTTCTCGATGATCATCACTGAGAAGAGTCTCCCAACCACAATGAACTCCTACTATGGGTTGATCGAAGAAATTTGGGAGCTCGATTACGGAATATACCAAGTTCCATTGTTCCGATGTAAGTGGGTAGGACTTCCACATGGAGTGAAGGTCGACAAGAGAGGCTTTACTATTGTGGATCTCAGTAGGCTCGCCTACAAAGATGACCCGTTCGTCCTTGCGAAGCAAACAACTCAAGTCTTCTACGTGCGTGATTCGGCCAATCCGAGGTTGCACGTCGTTCTTCATGGCAAGAGACGGATCGTAGGAGTTGAAGATGTTGTAGATGAAGAAGAGTATAACCAATTCGATGAGATACCTTCATTTGCAGATGGGGCATGTCTTAGTGGGGAAGACGACACACATGGAGCTAATTACATGCGAGTAAATCATCATGAAGGGCAGTATTGTAAATAAATGGACTATTATAATGCTTGTTAATTTCATTGTTCTGTTATGTGTGTAAAATAGTTTGCAATGTTTTCAAAGTAAAAATCCAAGGTGAATTACTGTTGGAGGCTTTGATGGAAATGCAATTTCACTTTATGCCTGCACTTTGTGCCATATGTTGTGAAAAAGTTATGGCATTTTCTCTCTTTGGTGAAATGCTAAAAATTCAGAACTTACATATAGTATAGTCTCGATGTGATGTACAATCTATATAGTTCTGAGACACAGAAATGAGGCTAAGCTATAGGAAATCATTTTTGCAAATTTTCAAAAAACTTGGTCTTCATTGGAGAAAGTTTTGACTAACTATTTAAGGAAATTAAATTCATGCCTAGAAAGCGAATTTTGGCTTCTTTTTTCATTGCTAACTCTTTTTTGCAAAATTCTTTTTGCAAAAGATTTGTAGTATGTCAGAGTATATTTGTAAAATTTCAAATAATTCTAACAATATTTACAAAAGTTTTTCACTCTTTGATCTATTTCTGAAAATTTAGACTTCAGGGTTGTCTGGAAAGGCAATAGTGTAATGAACTACATTTGTGTCGGTTTTATTTCTAAAAGCGATACGGATATTGAAGCATCATCGGTGTCGGTTTTATTTATAAAAGTGATACGGATATATTGAGACACACATCAATGTCGGTTTTCTTTAAAAAAGTGATGCGGATATTGAGAAACATCGGTGTCGGTTATCTATAAAAAAGCGATATGGATATATTTCCTTATCAGTGTCGGTTTTATATGTAAAAGCGATATTGATGACTACACACATCTGTGTCGGTTTTCTTTGAAAAACGATACTGATATTGAAACACATCAGTGTCGGTTTTATATAAAAACGCGATACAGATATATGTCTTTATCAGTGTCGGTTTTAGAGATAAAAGTGATTCTGATGACTAACATGAGTATCGGTTTTGTTGCAAAAAGCGATACCGATGAGTAGTATCCGGTCATTTTTCCCGCGATCAGCCTTTCCTATTCGCGCGCAACTGAACTCTAGCGCAGGTAGCTGCCTCCTATTCGTGAGCGCGTCGACGCCCCGCAGCCCCGCCTCCCCGCCCCGGCGCCCCGCAGCCCCGCCTCCCCCCCGCCCCGCGCCCGCCCGGCGCCGCACCCGCCTCCCCAATGCCCATGCCACGCCCAAGGGCCCCAGTAGCCCGCCTCCCACCCGTCGCCCGCAGCCCCGCCTCCCATTGCGCCCAGCCAGCCCCGCCCGGCCCCGACGCTTCGCCGGAGAATCACGTCAAGAAGAAGGTCGAGGAAGGTGAGACAGGTCGTCCGATTCTCCTTGAAGCTTTCCAATTTGTTGACTTGGAATCTTGAAATCTGCAAAGCTTGTACTAGTTCTCTTGTAGTGTATTTTCTTTAATTCAATAATATGAAATGTGTTGAATGAAATGCTTTTCTTATGATTCTTAGTAAAGTGAAATTGTGCTAGTTGTGTTTTCATTTAGTTACATCATCCACTTTTGGATGCTTTACTCGACTTTCTGTCTAGCTTGAAGATAGCCACAAATTTTGCCCTTTTGCAGTGGCAATGAAAAGATGAAAGAAATCATTCGATTCAACATAGCAGGATATTTGCAATATTGTGGATTGTCTATGCAACAGTATGCTAGATCGAACTATATAAGCGACACAATTCTGATTAAACACCATACCATTTCTATTTAGCCAAATGGACTAGCAGACTGCTGCAAGCAAATTTATCTTGGATTTATCCTATTTCTCGCCTGCTAGTCATACAATCTCCATAGAAGACCATGATGTCACCACCTTAAAAGCTATAGGACATTCGTGTAGGATGTGTAATTGGCTACTTTAGCAGAGGAGGCTCAGCTCTGGATTCTAGTTGTGAACTCTTTTCCATCTTAATGCAATACAAGTAAATCTTTTGCATGTTCTCTAAAAAAACAATTGGCTACTGTATTTGTAGTACTATCTTGCCATGTCAAGAAGGAATCAGTCCATATAGTCACACTAAGTTTGGAGGTTTGTAGAAAGGACAGAAGTATGATGGACAAAAAAGGAAGAAACCAAACGACCTTTTAGAAAACATACATTCTAACTTCTTTAACATTGAGTACTAATATGTGATCCCATGTAAGTTCCCTTTTGTGTATAACAGGTTTGTTGGAAGTAGCTAGTCCTTATTACTTTAAAGAAAGGTACCAAGCTCATCAAGTATAGCCGGAAAGGAAAACCCAAGATCCGCTTGTTCAGACTTTCTAGTGTAAGTTCATCAGCATGCTCCTGTGATCTTGACATGGATATATGTTCCAGAATGCTTCAATTTTCATGTTCACATTACACCTACTTGCTTGTGATTCTTTTACAAATATTTCTGAGTTCAAATTTCACAATGCATGCTTTCATCATCTACTGCAAATACAGTAATATGATCTACATGTTATTATTGTTACTATAATATGATCTATGTTAGAGTTAAAAATACATAACCTACGTCTCCCGTTCGAGAGTACTTGTTTATGAATATGCTATTTGGTCACATTCATAAGCAAGCAGTCTCGAATTGTCCACGTTTTTTGGACAGTTCGAGGATATGTGGTTCGGGCAAGTTCCTAAGCTGTTGTAAAACTGCGGAGTAGATTTCGGTAGCATCTCCCACGGAGTTCTCGGGTATACACCCTCTTGACTGTTGTCGAGGCGTGTACCGGAGAACGGCGGTCAAATTTTCTCTCTGAGTTGTACAACCTGCTAGGAACTTGCTCAACCACATATCCTCGAATGGGATTAAGACCAAACCTATTTAGAGATTAGGGGTTATCGTTTGTACGTATTTAGGTGGTCAACAGATAAACTTTTATTTGAAGATCATTCGTTCATTTGTTACTCTACTGAAATATGCTAGAACAGTTACATCTTATTACTTATCTATTCAGCTATTGTTTTACATGATTTATTGTCAAGTTCACAAAATAGGTACTAATTGCTTTCTCTCATGTCAAATATATGACCTTATCAGATAAGAAAACTCAAAATATCACAATTAGAGAGCATCGGCTCCTCGCCAAACAGAGTAGAAGGTGCTCCCGAGGGGCTGAGCCAAGTTCCAAATGTTGAGGGGCCGAGTAAGGTGAGGAAGGCCCGAGGACCGAACAAAGGGGCCACAGGGAGAACACCGCAGGTTCTCCACTTCAATGCTATGGGGGTCTGCACAGGCCCTCCCAAGTACAAGGGGCGATACCATTCATTCCTCGGTCAATTGGTGAGGGAGAGAGTGCCCATAACGATTAAGGATTGGAGGAAGGAAGTCAGCGCCGAGTAGAAGAATCGACTGTGGGACGAGGTTAAGGGTAATGGATTATAGAGGAGGAAGATGAACGCAACGCGAGACGGTACGCCTTGAAGAGGATGGGTGTGGCCTTGAGGCATTTCAGGGTCCTCATGCACAGTGAGTACGTACTGAAAGGTCGTACACCATTCGAGAGATATCCGTTCGTTACTACAGATGTTTGGGAGGAGTTCACGACGACGAAGGGTACGCCCGAAGCAGAGCAGCTAAGAGAGAGGAATACCGCTATCCAGAGGCACAATACCCACCCGCACCACCTCGGTACAGGCGGCTATGAGGGGAAGAATGCAGAGTGGGCGCGACTAGCCGAGGAGTGCGCGAACTCTGGGACGGCGATGCCTTACTCCCACATATGTGAAGAACGGGCACACAACTGGGTATTAGCAAGGGCAAAGAAAACCCCTGACGGGCAGCTTGTAGTCGCAAATCCCGCTACTGCGCATGTCGTCTCTGCCATCGTAAGACATCTGACTTAGTACATTGCAGTTGGCCTAGCTTGTTGTATTTCAGATCTAATTCGTACTCGCTTATTGCAGGAGGAGGTAAGCCAGCGAAAAGAGCAGGGGACCTTTCAGATCCAAGGGTTGAAGGATATCCTGTCATCTGCGATCGGGAAGCCCGACCATAAGGGCCGGGTGCTTGGCGCAGGGTCGGGGCATACGAAGAAGTCCTACTTCCAAGATGACGCTTCGAGTGCTAGTCAAGATCGTGGAGGCACGCGCGGAGCGCCTCAAGGAGACGCTCAGGGAGCAGCTGAGGGAGGAGATCAAGGATGAGATGAGGGGGGAGATGATGGCACGTGAAGATGAGATAAGGGCTAAGATGATGGCACGTGAGGAGCGCCTGAGGGCTGAGATGATCACGATGATTTCCCAGAGTCAGAGCCAGAATCCCTCACCTCTTGTAGAGAAGCCTGTACCCTGATCTAGCAGCTGTGGTTCCAAAAATGATAAGACCGATCCCCATCTGAAGGTAATAATTAATTTTTCCTAACTTAAAGCTACAAGTGTAACTCCCACAATGTTTCTCCTCAAGTTGCGTACATCATGCAGGCCCCTGCTAAGTGCCAGCTCACCACCCTGACGGAGGACGGATTTCCTGTCGAGGCTGCACGCGGGGTTGCATTTCCATGCAAGGAGATCGACACTGTGCATGGTCAGCCTTTGGGGAAGGGCTACATGAGGGTGCAGGTGGACTACGTCCACGAACACTTCTTATCACATGTGCTCGAGTTCCTTCGCAACGAGGATATCAACACTCTCGGGCAAGCACGCATGTCATTCATCAAGTGGCCCACGACAGGTGTCGTACTGGTCAAGGTAAAAATCCTCCGCATCTTCTCGACCATTCCAGTATACTGCAATAAGTTAAATATGCGCGTGCTTTGCAGGTTCCTACCGTACCTGTGCTTGCTCCTGCTGCTGCTTCTGTTCCCACCACCGTGATGAGTCCTACATAGAGTGCAGAGCTCACGTGTAAAAGGACAAGCATGACACCAACAGAACCACAAGAGGCCTCTGAGACTCCTTCCGCCAAGAAGCCAAATCTGATAAAGGCCACAAAGCCCCTTGAGGTACTTGAAAAGCCCACTACCCTCACCTCGAAGTCTCCTTCGGCCCAGAAAGGAAAGTCAGCACAGGCCACAGACATCCCTTACGATTTTAAGGCCTACGTACATGGAAAGCCCCTACTTGCATCCAACGAACTAAATGGTCTAGGCAGGTGGACTCGCATGCTCCACAGATGGTACATTGATAAGATGAATAAGGAAGAGCGTCGAGTTGACTTCAATGTGATGTATAAAAGGGTACATTTCCACCGTGATGAGAATGGGATATTCCCTGTCAGTTTTGAGGATCTGTTTTTTGTGTACCAATTAAAAGCCATCGATATTTCTACTTTACGATCTTGGACGCTGTGAGTATCGCACCATACATCATGAGCTGACGACTTTTATAGGATTTTGCATTATGTTTTCTAATATCAACACGAGTTGCAGGGCAATGGACAGCGAGCCGTGACGAATCAAAACCAAGTTGGGTTCGTCGACCCCGAGTTTGTGTCTGCGACCACAGCTAGGCTACATCCGGTGTTTGTTGCTGGCTACGTCAAGCGGGTATTGCATACTGAGTCGACGAAGGACTTCGTTGTAAAACCGTACCACGAGGAGTAAGTAGTACAAACCCTTCAATTACTTGTACGCACTTAAACCGTATGCGAACTTATTTCCTTGCACTACATTCCATTTAATAAGCAACCATTGGGTTCTACTCGTCGTCGTTCTGAGAGAAAACACAGTCTACATTTTTAACTCAATTAAGAAGAGACCGATGGCCTACGTGATCAAGTGTCCTTTGCAGAAGTAAGTACATTACCGTAACCTAACACTTTCTGAATTTAACTATATTTTTTTTACTCAATGGCATCCCTCCAATATATGTAGGGGTTTCTCGGACTATGTCGATGAAGGAGGGTCACACGATAACAAAAAGGGCAAGACGCTGGAGTATAAGAAATTCACGGTACAAGTGCATAGCATATATACGATTAATTTTTTCTGACATCTAATCTTCGTGTGTTAATTTCTTTTTCTCTCTTCACAGTGTCATCAACAGGGCAGCGATGACCTATGCGGCTTCTATGTCATGCAACACATGTTGGTTGTGGTCGGCGGCTCACACCTTTTTCCTAAGGTATATGTACATGCATACTTTGCCTTTCACATACAAATTTTGAAACTTAAATTCATGCACTCATTTATGTTTTGCAGATGATCAATATCCCCTAGAAGAGCTTAGACAGCAAAGCACTCAACAATTTACGAGACCACTTATGCCAATGGTACTGGTTAGAAGTTATATCGGAGGACGGTAGGTTTAGAGATCCTGAAGCGTCCTACTAGTCCATATGGAAACAATATTAATTGTATATGTCAATGTGATATATATGCACGTGTACTGATTGTTAAGCATGTTTGTGTTTGTATATTGTGAACGAATGGGCTATATGTATTGCAATTTACGTGTTCTGTGAATGTGATATATGCATTCTGTGTTATGTATTGTCAATGTGATATATATGCCCAATGTTAATATGTGTTATTTTGGATAATATGCAAAATTGAAACACCCCATGAGGGTCATCAGAATCGGTTTTTATGTGGAACCGATTCTGATGACCCTATCATCAGAATCGGTTTTTTGAAGAAAGCGATTGTGCTGACACTATCATCAGAATCGGTTCTTATGAGGAACTGATTCTGATGACCTCTCATCAGAATCGGTTCTTTTAAGCAAGCGATTGTGATGACCACATTAGTAGAATCGGTTCTTTTACGGAAGCGATAGTGATAACCATACCATTACAATCGGTTCTTGGAATAAAGTGATTGTGATGATCCATCATCAGAATCGGTTCTTTCAAGGAAGCGATTCTGATGACCACCTCGTGGTTATCAGAATCGGTTCCACAAAAGAACCGATTATAATGGGGGGTCATCAGAATCGCTTCATTTTAAGAACCGATTCTGGGGACCCTTTATCAGAATCGGTTATTAGAAAAAACCGATTGTGATAATGTGTTCATCAGAATCGGTTTCATCTAGGAACCGATTCTAATGAGGCTTTATCACAATCGGGGCAAAACCGACAGTGATAACTCCACCTCATCACTATCTAAAGACTTCATATCGCCACTTGAACCGACTGTAATGATAAAAAAGAACCGATTCTGATGTACAATTCTGTAGTAGTGGCCCTTTTTAAACTTTCGATACTTCTTGATACCAACTCATCAATATAGAGTTTAATACCTTTCAAGAATGGTAAAAAGTCTTGATACAATCGTCTGGCTGTGGCACTTACTAAAACAGCCCTGGATAATCTGACCAGACCACAAAGTTGATTTCCTAGATAAACCTTGTCTCCTTATCAAGGCCATGTTTAAAGTGTGAGAATTCTTCTCGATTCCTTCTGGAATTCAACTGTTCATTGAAGTGAGGAGTAAATCTGATGCAACCAGATTGTACACACTGTTGGTCTGGACTAGCTAGCAGTGTACAGTGAGTGATGCTTGTCTCTTGCAGGCTCGGTCTGGCTATATATGTCTGGCTCCTTTCTCACTTGGTGTAGCACATGGCTGGCCTGCTCAGCTCGAGCACCATAATATACTTCGTTCATTTGTAGCTATTGAGTACATTGTTAGGGTTAATTCTCTGCCATGGCAACCACAGCGCTGGATCGGGATGGAGATGGAGGTCAGAAGAGGAAGAAGGGAGGTTACAAGACCATGCCATTCATACTAGGTGAGTGATTAGAGTTATAATTTCGTAAGCATTATTTTAGTAAAATGGTTCTTGGTTCAGTTGTATCTACGTTTGCAAATAGCTAATACTAGCATATGTAATCTGTAGATTCTGAACAGATTAAGGATACAAGAAAACATTTGTAGAGTTCCTTGGACACATTAAGATAGTTGCAACTAATATGAATTTCCATTGAGGTAATTAACTGGAGTCCAAATTCCAAAGCTAGCATACGGTACACATCTACTGAAAGTTACGAGCTATACCTAGCCGTTGGGTTACATCGTATTCGATTCTTTTGCTCCATGCTATTCGCTAGCTTGGCAGTTGGTGATAATCTGGATCCAGTGCCTTGCCGTTACTATTGTACGTATTCCGGTAAAAAGAAGTTGGTAACTGTAAATTCCATCACAAGTGAGTATGAAACCCCAAGAAAAGACCAATCTTCACGAGGGAACGAAATTGTTGTGTCCGTTGCAGCAAATGACATCTGCGACCGATTTGCCACGGCCGGCTTCAACGCCAACATGATCACGTACCTGACGCAGCAGCTGCACCTGCCGATAGTGGACGCGTCCAACACGCTCACCAACTTCGGCGGCACGTCCAGCCTCACGCCCATCCTCGGCGCGCTCGCTGCCGACGCCTTCGCCGGTCGCTTCTTGACCATCATCGCCGGCTCCGTCTTCTACCAGATCGGCATGCTCGGCCTTGTCGTGTCCGCGCTCCTCCCTTCCCTTCGCCCCCCGCCGTGCGCTCCCCCGACCACCGCGTGCCGGCCCGCCACTGGCTGGCAGCTTGCCGTGCTGTACCTCTCCTTGCTGTGCACGTCCCTCGGATCCGGTGGCATCCGTCCTTGCGTGGTGATGTTCGGCGCCGACCAGTTTGAGCAGCAGCTGCACGGCGGTGGCGATGAGGGCGCGGAGGCGGTGGCAAGGCAGAAGCGGAGTTACTTCAACCTCTACTTCTTCACGATGGGGTTTGCCGTGCTGCTGGCTCTGACGGTGGTGGTGTACATCCAGGAGAACGTGGGGTGGGGGTGGGGGTTCGGGATCCCCGCCATTGGCATGTTCGTCTCCATCGTGGTGTTCGTGGTCGGGTACCCGCTCTACGTCAGGGTCAAGCCCGGGGGCAGCCCGTTCACGCGGCTGGTGCAGGTCATCGCCGCAGCGTTCAAGAAGAGGAACGCCGCCGTGCCGGAGGACTCCGGCATGCTGTACCAGGACAAGGAGCTTGACGCGCTCATCTCCACCAACGGCAGTCTCCTGCACACCAACCAACTCACGTAAGTAGCTGCGTCTTGTGAGTAGTGAGCAGTCAATGGTGCACGTCTGCCCTCGCTCACACGCTTCCACTAACGTTGAGACGCATGTGAACTGTGAAGTTCGTTATGATCGAGTTACGTCCCAATTAATGTGACTTAAGGTTCTTCGACCGGGCGGCGATCGTGAAACCGGGAGACATCGATGGCTCCGGCAAGCCGGACCTGTGGAAGCTGTCGACGGTGCACCGGGTGGAGGAGCTCAAGTCCATCATCCGCCTGGTGCCCATCTGGTCGGCCGGCATCATGCTCGTCACCGCCTCCTCGCACAACGGCACGTTTGCCATCCTGCAGGCGCACTCCATGAACCGCTACATCACCCGCCACTTCCAGATTCCGCCGGCCACCATAGGCATCTTCTCGACCACCGGGATGCTCGTGTCCCTCGCCCTCTACGAACGCGCCTTCGTGCCCATGGCGCGACGCTTCACGGGCCTGCCGTCCGGAATCACCTACTTCCAGCGCATCGCCATCGGTTTGTCCATCTCCATCCTCGGCGTCGCCACCGGCGCGCTCGTGGAGGTCAAGCGCCGGAGCGCCGCGGCCGACCACGGGCTCCTGGATAGCCCGGCCGCCGTAGTGCCGGTTAGCGTGTTCTGGCTGGTGCCCCAGTACGCCATCCACGGAGTGGCGGACGCCTTCTCGACGGTTGGGCACATGGAGTTCCTGTACGACCAGGCGCCGGAGAGCATGCGCAGCACCGCCGCCGCGCTTTTCTGGCTCGCGAACTCCCTCGGCAACTACATGGGAACGGTGCTCGTCACGGTGGTGCAACGCGCAACGCGGGGGAGCGGGGAGTGGCTCCAGGACAACATCAACAGGGGTAGGCTGGACTCCTACTACTGGCTCGTCACAGGCCTCTTGGTGCTCAACCTTGGCTACTACCTCCTCTGCTTCCATTTCTACACGATGAAGCAATTGGAGGTTGCGGAGGACGGTGATCCCCACAAGGAGTGTGAGCTCTCCTCTGTCCAAAAAAATGGCGGCAACGCCGGCGGTGCTGTTGGGAATGGGATGGTGTAAGACCAATTTGCTATAGGGTAATCAATAGGGTGGAGATTCTTAATAGCTAATTAATTAACCGCACATACGTATTGGTCACAAATTATAAAGGGGATTAGTCTCTGTTGGAGTTAGCAGTGTAAGCATCCTGTGGCAAGAAGATCCAAGTGTGATCATCATGATCATGGTCATGCAGCAACAACGTAACCATCATAATAGTATGAGCGTTGTGGTATGCTTTGGATCATTGTTCACATTAATCTTTGGAGTGCGCTGATCTAGTCACAACCTACAAGACTCAAAACCAGATGAAAGAAAGCTATAGAGTTCAGTGAGAATAGGCAGCAATGTTCTGTTTTGATCTGACAAAGCCGTTCTGTGTGAAAAAAGATGGAGCGAACACACGAGGGCAACTCGGCGTTCTTGTCGTCTTCCGAGGTACGTCTTCTAACCCCGCCCCGATTGGCACCACCTGGGGAGATCTCAGGAGTCCTGCCTTGGCGTTTCGAATTGGATGGGGTCAGTCTCGGTTTGAATCCGTCTGCTTCTCGTTCGGATGGAGGGCAGTTTGGGGAAGATGAAGTTCCACTGGGGTCCATTGCTTCCACGATGTCCTCCTCCTCGGGCCCAGATGCAGTGGAGGTAGATGAGGAATGTATCGAAGAATTTTTTGGACAGCTCTAAAGTATTCCTATCACTATTCCTCCCAGTTCTAGGGTTCAGACGGCGCGAGAGGCGCTCGTCTGGATCCGTAGAGATTTGATCTCATCGAGGAGATTTTCAGTTTCAGATTGTTTCCCTGTCTCTTCTCGAGATCATCTCTCCTCAAACCCTCAATCCCTAAGCTTCGCCAAAGATTTTTGTGGTAGGGTAAAAGGATGGCCAACTTTTTGTTCTGTGTTGAAGATGACTAATCGTGGCTAGAATCAATGGGGAAGGGGTGGAGGAGGGGGTTTTGGGCGTGGCTAGCGTCCGCCGCCGCCTTTCAGTGGTCAAAGAATCTAAAGGGACGTCATCTGCAAGGAAATCTGAATCAATGGTTTCCCCCAAACCAAGCTCCGAATCGACCTCCACAAGCTCTTCAACAACAAAACCAGAGTTCAGCAGAAAACTTCAACACACAACATCCTGTGGTCAATCAGGCTAAAGGTATTCCAATTGCAGATTCAGTAGGGGCTGAGATTCAATATGTGAACTCGATCTTTTACAATTGTGGTGAACCTGGTGTAGGATCAAGGATAACCGACTAGAGGGGGGTGAATAGGATGTTTTTAAGATTCTTCGGCTCTAATTGCAATAAATAGAATTCTACTTAAGAATTACAATTTTTGAAAATTAAGGCCTAAAGGTTCTAAGTCTCACTAAGTGAACCGACAAACTAATTTAAGCAACAATACAAGTCTAAGCATAAGATCAAATCACTAAATAGCTAGAAATGCAAATTGCATGCGGGAATGAGAAAATCAACCACAAGAGAGAAAAATGACGCATGAATTTATTCCGTGGTCTCGGAGACTTGCCGGTCTCCCCTAATCCACGCTGAGGAAGCTTGATCACTTCAAGCCAACTCCAATCACATGAGCCTCCCTCGATCATTTGATAGTTCTTCTTCACTCCGGGTAGGCGAATTCCAGCCTTCACAATCAACCAGACTTTCTCACAAGCTCCTTGAGAAAATCACCGGTTTCTTCGCCTCCAAGCCATCTAAGAGGCGACAACCACGAAGAATAATAGACTTCGATGATCGTTTGAGGTGTACCAAGTGTCTAAATGGTTCAATTTAATGCTCACAGTTGATTTCTCTCTCAACCACTAACCAAATATGAATTGAATGCACTAGAGTGGAGGAGAAGCAAACAAGAGCTCAAAGATATGCAAGAAGTCACCAAGAAGGAGATCTATGCTGCATATGGGGGTGTATTTATAACCCTCATCAATTGTGCTAGCTGTTGCTACCAAACCCCTGAAAAATTCAGGGTGGCCAGCACTACCGCCCATCTGGGGCGGTACTGCTAACCTTAGGTCAAACGGTCGACTGTAGACATTAAAAGCACTGACAGACTAGCCATTACCATAAGGTCCGCACTATCGCCCATGCTAGGCTGGTAGTGCCGGCCGAGCGGCAGTACCACCCATATGGATCGGAAGTGTCGACCGAGCATGACCCAAAAACACCCCCTTCTGGAAAAAGAATACCGCCCCTACGGTCGGTACTACCGACCGAGCGGCAGTACCGCCCTCACATGGGCGGTAGTGCCGACCAGGCACCACCTCAAATACCCCTTCTCTAAAATATAACTACCGGGCATTTGGCCGGTACTACCGGCCAGAGCGGCAGTATCGCGCTACCTTGGGCGGTAGTGCCGACCAAAGGAGAAAGGGTTATTTATAATTTTTCTTTTTATCCTAAGTGAAATTAATCATTTGTATGTGTATTAATTGATCCATTTTCACTAAAAGCACATCAAGCTACTGATCAAGAGTCCCTCTTAATACTATGACACTTAATCTAGCAATCTGATAAAAGCTACGAAAAAGTCCTTAATTATATACCTTGGCGCTTTAGCTTGATAGAATGATCTTCTTTTGTTTCCTTTTCATGCTTCAACGTGTTCCATCATTAGTACCAACCTATAATCAACATTCTCGGAGTGGAAATATTAGTCCTCTAATTGCGATTGTCATTAATTACGAAAACAAATACGAATTTAGGGGCCTAGATGCTTTCACCTGGTCATTTGGTTGGAAATTGTAAGAATCCTAAGTTCTGTTTCATCTGTGAAAAGTCGAATTATCATGTTGATCATTACCCTGTTCGGCTGCAACCTCACCTTTCTGCTAGATATATTGGCAGTGCTGCTAATGGGTTAGGTTTTTTTCATCTTGAAGTTCCAGACTCTAGTAGGAGTGCGTCCTTTAGATTTAACAATTGTGGAATTATTATTATAGATCAAGGGGAGATTTGTCTGGCCTAGTTGGAAAAGAATTTAGATGATATTTTTGATGCTAAGTGGCATTGGCAAATTAGACAGATGGAAGATTTCAGATTCTTAGTTCGGTTCCCACCTCAGAAGAAAGTTTCAGATCTTCCACTCCTTCCTAGCTTTAATACGTATAAGCCAGGGGTGACTTTCTATATTGAGGCTTGGAAAGGAGAGATAGATGCTTTTGATGAACTCCAAGAAACATGGGTCCAGGGGAGAGGTGTTCCACCCAAATTGTGCACTTGGAAAGTGTTTGATCAGATTGCCTCTTGTTTTGGTTTACTAGTTAATGTGGATTGGACTGGGTTGTTTAAGAGCTTTTATGAGGTTTGTAGGATCGATATACACTAAACTAGCAATCAGAGGGGGGTGAATGATTGCGCGGAAGCTAAAATCAAATTTTTGATGATTTTTTCAACACCCCAATTCGGACTCAAATTGCCTAATTTGGATTCGACAAAACAGAGTAAGACATTATCACTAAAACGTATATTCACGGAGATCCAACCAATAGATTGACCTAAAATTTAAACTTTAGGAACTAGATTCCAATATGAATCTAACAAAAAAATGAATCAGAGCAATCGGATCTACGGATTAAAAGTTATATGCCCCGAAATCTTACTGAAACAGATTTTGTCGAGAATTGACCTAACCCTAATTTTGAAATTAATCAAAATCTACAAAAGATTAGCTAATGAAACTTTCGGGAAATATAAGTTGATGACCTAGGAAGGTTTTGGATGGATCAAATTAAGATTAAACTTGTTAAATCAAGAGAGACAATGAATCAATCTTTAAAAACCAAAACCGGGCAAGAATGCAAAGAACGAACAAAACAGTTCGCCGTAGCAAAAACAGATGAAGAGTAAATCATGATCACTATAACAAAGTATTGTGGCAAAGCGAAATCACTGTAGCACCACCGAACTGTAGCTACGGAAGACTCTCGCTTGGTTCGTGCACTCGGGAGGGTTAGTAAATTGGGATTTTTTATTTTCTTCCTCTTTTTGTGTATAGTACTCGAAAACAAAAGTGTACAACTCCAAAAATAATTCTCTCGTCTATAAACATGAGACATCCCTCTCCTACTTATAATGAGCAACAGTTCGCATGCATGTCCACTGGCCCAACATGGCCTAATACATGCAAACTGCCCCCAAACGATTACAACTGCACGCGTACAACCCACTTCCACTATTGCGTGACTAACCAGCCTCCATGTGCACCGTTCTTTAGCCTGAATGTCCCACATGACATCCTTGACCACTAGGGCCTCGATTCCTCCCTGAATCTAGTCCGGAACCTCAGTTCCTCCACGAACCTAGTTCTAGTCCCGTCATTGACCACGTTCGCCCTTGAGCAACACCTTCATATGAACAAACAAGAAACAATTCTGTGTACAAGTCCACAACTTAACTCAACGTTAGTCCATGCAATTACTCACATGAGCATTGCATAAAATCAAACAATATGGGCAAAAGTCGGAATTCTTGATTCGGGGTGTTGGTGGACCCACCTGTGATCTGAAAAGATGGAAAAAAATGCAAGCGTGTGCGAACCCCCTGATTTTTTTTTCTTTTTTCCTCCTTTTCTTTTCCCCCCACCTACCCCTTTCCTTCTCCCCCCTCTCCATTTTCTTTTCCTCTTCTCCCTGGAGGCGCCTCCTCCCTCCTGGCCAGCTGCAGCTCGAGCTCCTCCCTCCTGGCCAGCAGCAGCCCCCGAGCTCCTCCCTCTTGGCCAGCTGCAGCCCCCCCTGAGCTCCTCTTCCTTCTTCCTCCCTCTTGGTGGTGAGTGGATTCAAGTTTTTTTTAGGTCCTTGTTGTGCTAATGGAGGTCCTAGCTGGTGGGGATGGTTCTAGGGTTCTTGGATTTGGGGATTTTGGAGAGAAAGTGGCTCTAGGGTTGGAGGGAACATTGTTCAGATTTGAAGCTGTGCACAGACCAGTTTTGCGACTGTGTTTTGGGCAAGAAAGATTCATTTCCTGAGTAGTTTTTTGTAGAGAAAGTTATAGCTCGTGTTCTTAGGTTTAAGTAGAGTTCAAGAACACAAAATTCTATTCATCCAATTAAACGTTATGACCTTTTTAGTGCAGGATGCTCTGATTTAGTTCGTGTTGGTAGCTGAGATTTTGAACTTCTGTTTAGAGCTATTTTCAAGTCGAATTAGAATTTTTTGTTGACTGACGAAAGTTGGAAAATTTCCTGTAGATAAATAAAATGTCCTCTTTTTCTTGATTTGAGTTCAGGAATCAAAAGTTATGCTATTTTGAATTTACTACCCTAAAACTGCAATCTGCTGAAAAATTTAGAATCTGAACTGAAACTAAAAGTGCAAGTTGAGGACATAGGCTCAGCTTCTGAATGAATTGCTAGGGGTTAATTGTAGTTTATCCTCTTGTAGTCATTTAGAGCCCAAGAACTCAATTTTTAACTTAACCAATTAAATTATGCCAATTTTTGTATAGATTGTCCTGAGTTAGGTTTATAATGTGCGGTCTCCTTTCATCTGTAATCTGAGAAATTTTGGCAAATCTCTTGAATGAATGGCTATGGGGAAATGGTAGTTTATCCTTTTATGGTCAATTAGAGCACAAGAACACTCATTTTGGTTAAACCAATCAAAAGATATGCTTGTTTTAGTAAACACTGTCCACACAGAATGTTTAACACTTGTAGACTCTGTTCATTTCAATTCTGGAACTGTTTGAGGCATATTTTGAATGGCTGGCTGTAGAATAAAAGTTAGATTATCCTCTTGTGATCGTTTATAGTAGAAGAACTCAAAATTTAACTTAGCCGTTTGGGAGATATGTTAAATTTCGTGCTTTCTGTCCGGAAATCCCTAATTGTTGGAAATTGGGGGTTATTTTGAATTAGGGTGTAGATGTGTGGTACGTTGTGTGAAGTATATAGTTTATGAAAATGAATTCGCAAATGCTATTTTCAGGTGGTGTATCCTCAGGAGTGGCATCATCCTCACGCCACCCCCTCCCCGCGGTTGAGGCAAGTGTATCACTAGTATGATGCTAGGATATCGATGTCTTGCTAAGCATTATTAGTATGTTTGTGTTGAAAGATTTTGAATTGGTTGTGGTGAATGCATGTTGCATTATATGGGTAAAAGATAAATGCTAAATGATTACGAATTTAAAGGTTATGTTTATGTTATTGGTTGACTTGATGATGATGGTGATATTTATGTTCCTGTTGATGGAGATGTGAATGTTGAAATAGAATGCATTTGACCTTTTATTCATTCATTTCATTGCATTTGTGCATTCGTAAGAGAAGAGGCGACCCATGCTGATGTGGGTCTCTGTGCTCACCCGTAGTGAGCACGAAAGTCCTACCTCGTAGTCCCATTCACCGAGGTGAATAGGAGCTAGACAGTAAGAGTAGGCTCCTCCACGGGATGGAAGGGAATGAGAGGGTGCACACCGACGGGTGTGCACTCAGCAATACCGGTATGTGTTATGAAAGGTGCATTCATGAGCATACATGTTGCATTGCATGTTTAATGATGATTCTTATGTTAAATGGTAATGTGTAGAGTTGGGATAGAGTCGTGGACTCATCCAAAGAGATTTAACGAGGCTTGTATGAGTCGTGGACTCATCCAAAGTGTTTAATGAGGTATGTATATTAAATGAGTAATGAAGTGAAGGTGGTAACCGCCGGTGATATCATTGTTTATGGACTTGTTGATTGGTATAAGAAATGTGTTTATGCTATTGCTTGAAATTATTAATTGGATAATTATGTGTGGATATGATACACTTTGCTGAGTTTTGAACTCACGCTTGTTTGTGTTGTTTTATTTTAGGTACCTCCAGAGCGGCATTTTGGGGTGAAGGGCTAGCACCACTTCGCTCACATTGATCATCATGTAGTTAGTTTAGTTGCCACACCACTTTTAGAAATGCTGCTATGTTGAAGAACTTTTTCTTTTGGATGGTTAGCTTGTAAGTGGCTTGATGGCATGATGGCATAAATTCTTCTATGTTTGGTTATGGGATGGCTATACTCTTAATTCCTCTTTTGCTTCATGGTGGCTTTTTTTTGGTAGGCTTACTCATCCATGATATATATGTTGCTTAGTTAGATATCCTGTTGGGCAATTTGTATGCTTTATATATTGAAATTTGTCTTTTGTCTGCTGAGTGGATGTCCGAGTTTTAGGGGAGGTGCTGCCGAATTTTTTTAGTTGATTCGGCAACCTATTAGTATGTTAGTTGCTTTGCAATGTTTTTTTCTTTTTATGTCGGATGTTGGGTGCTGTTGAGGTTGTGACATCCAGGGCATGTGGGGTGTCGGGGTGTTATAGTTGGTATCAGAGCGGGCATTAGGTCCGTGGTACTTGAACTTAGTGACATAACATAGGGTCAACTAAAACATTGATTTGGGATAATCTAGAAACATGGCCTAGGTGCATATATTCTTTAAAATCTTGTCTTAGGTAAATAACTTTAAAACTTGACGTAGGTTGGCTAAGTAACTAAAAATTTTGACACACTGATGCGCAGTAGAAAGGGTATGGGTATTATTGCATTACGCTTAAGGGTTGTATTTGAGCTTTAATGTTGAATGCTAAATTTGTTAACGCATATTGCTTTGTTTATGAAATAGTTGTTGAATCATTATGTTTATGTGATTCAGCCTTGTTCTTTTGGCTGTGTTAAGGGTGAGAGTCGTCGTTGGTTGCGGCATAGTTTAGAGAGTGGGTAGAGAAGGTTGGTTTCTTTTGTTCGTCTTCGATGATTGGAGACCAAGGAAAAGTTTTTTTTTGTAATGAGTCTTGACTGGTTATTCCTTTTACTGTTTTTGGTAATGGGCTTTGTTGGGTATCATGGGTTGCCTTGTGAAGAAGATTATTGTGTTGTGCATGTGGTTATTGTTCTCTTCATTTAAAAGAAGTTATTGAAGTTTTGGTGTAAAACTTAAGTCGTGTGGATTTTGAGTGTCAAGGCTTTATCAGAAAAGAATTGGTTGATCATTTGGTTTTTCCCCCTTTGCATCCATCTTCCTTCGTGGAAGTTGAAAAAAAAATTGAGAGTTGGTTGAGGAGTTGTTCCATGACGGAGTTTGGGAATTTGAGAGTCGAGTTCTCTTGTGATTTATGGTTGGGTTTTCTCGAAAGAAAATGTTTATTGGTGTTGTTTATGCTTAAGAATTGTTGTTGGGGTCATACCAATTATTCCAAGGATAGGTGACCCACGAGGATGTTTAAAACTTTAAGTCCGTGATGCATAGTTAGAAATTGAGTCGATGTAAGCTACCAATGTGGTTAAAATGAATTTGCTGATTGTTTAAAGACAACCTAATTTAGTGTGTTGGTAGAGAAAGATTAATCGAGATGGTAGGTGATTCTATAGTAAAAGTTGATGAGAATTTATTGCAATTCATTGTGAGTCATAAAATTAGTTGGAAGTATGGGATAGTGTTCCTGTAAGGCTAGTATTGATTATGATGGAAAAAGTCTAGAATGATCCACTTGATGACTTACTATAGCTAGGTGTTCATGTAAAACAGTGAAGTGTGATGATGTAAAGTCATGAGGGTGTTGGCCTATATTGATTATGGATCATTTATTGTTATGTGTCAATAAGATGACTTAATAAAGGTGTAATCAAAGAATAAGGACATATGGAACGTGTGAATTGGTGCTTGGGTTAGTCCTTGGCAAAGGTTTGACTTGGAGCCTTATTGGTGAAATAGAGGGGGATAGTTAATTGTTGGAGTTAGTTATTGGTTGAATGCACTGGGGGCACTAAAATGGTGGTTCGTCCAGGTTAGTAGACCAAAAGAAATTGTTGACGTGCGTCTTATGTTGAATTAACTGTTATGTTAATGGGTTGAAGAAGTGATGACGTGGTTTTCCTTGTTGATTGTCATGATATAGACTTGGTTAGGGCGTGATGATGCTGTGACCAGTGATGGTTATATGAATAGGAGAAGGTAATTAAAGGGAGATAGGGTTTTGTAAAGTATGTTCAAACCTGTTGGGCTTTTCAGGATACCTTTGATGAATATGAAACCTTTAATGGCAAGGGTATTGGAATATTAGGAATGGTGGGATTCGAGGTAAACCTTCTTTTAAAGGTTTACAAATTCAATTGCTCGTATGATCTTTTAGGATGCATGCCTTTTGGTTAAGGCATTCCGAGTGGTGTGAAATAGAACTCCCCCGATTAGTTGCATTTTTGTCAAGTTGCGTAGTTGGCTTTGATGATTGACAATTAGGATAAAAACAGAGAAGTAATTATTAAGTAATCGGTTGATGGTTTTTGGACGACTTTACTTCATTGAACATGCCAATTTTTTTGTCTTGGCTAAGTTATTTAGCTTAAGTCAAGAATGTGGGATTTACACTTAAGAGTGTATGGTTGGATCATGCTTATTAGCGTACGCAGCGGATTAAATGTGGAATTAATATGTGAAGGAAACAAATAGACATGAGGCATTGTGTTGGAACCTCTTGAGCTGAAAATCCTATTTGTAACTCTATTTTGGCTAGAGTTGGAGTTAATTGAAAATATGCAAGGTATTTGCGAATGTTTCAAAAAAAATGTGCGAATCTTATGAATGTTTCATAAGTGATTTTTGATGGTGAAGTGGTTTTTGTTAGGAATAAGTTTTCCTTTCTCTTGAGAGAAAATGATGGTGGTTGTGTGCACAGATGTTTGACTTAAGAATCGGTTTTCTCTTCCAAAATGTTGGTTTTGGTTAACGTGAGAGGTTTTGCTTTGGTCGGAGCGAGCCGATTTATTTTGGTTAATATGAGGACTTCTGTCAAGGTTTTGTGTGGGGTTTCACTTTTAATTTGAGTTCTCTCCGATGCAAATTTTATCATATTGATTGGAAAATGATAAAAAGTGACTTATGTGATGTAAGAGAATTGAGTTTTGCTTTGCCATTTGGCTCTTGCTGAATTTGCTTATAATAATAGCTATCAAGCAAGTATTCGAGTTGCTCCTTATGAAGTGCTTTATGGGCGTAAGTGTCGTTCACTCCTATGTTGGGAAGCAATAGGGGAAAGGTCAGTCCTTGGCCCAGATTGGGTTCA